>JACEFZ010024342.1:0-437500 GCA_014155875.1 Cepaea nemoralis | reverse complement strand
CTTTTCACAACCTTCCTGGCATTCAAGGCTTTGGTACTAAGAACTACAGTGATACTTATTTTCATACAAATCTACATGTGTAGTTAAAAATTTCAGTCATTATATGTCTTCATGTGGTCGAGTTTACATGAAACTGCATGAACTTTGCATCTTTACTTGTTTTAGTTGTTTTTAATTTTGACATAATTAAACACTTGAGTTTGCATGTAATAAAAATTGGAATTTTAAGAATAGTGACAGCTTATTTGGCATCTGTTGTAGTTAATTTATAGTTGAGCTTTTGTAAATGCCAGATTTTTTATTTGCATGGCATTTCTTGTAGAAAATTTCAGAATCTTGAGTTTCTGAGTGTAATGTCGTTGAGTGTGTTTGGATGTGTTTGGATGTATTGTCTGCATGATTTCTTACTGTAAATCTGGCAATGTGATGTATGCAAGTATAACTTCATAGTTGAACTATTTAAACCTTCTATATGCAGATTTGTCTGTGGCGAAGTGGTTCAGTCGTCTATCTCAATCTCAGAATGTCACGGGTTTATTTTATTTGGACTTGCAACAATTCAATTTCACAAACTACAATTTTTCGGAGGCCCCTGGGAGTCGTCACTGGAGCTACAGAGTTTTGCTCTATGTGACAGCTACAGGAGGCCACTCTGTGGAAAGAAGACCAAGACAAAGTGGATAGACTTCTGTGCAGTAAAGTCTATCCCTTTTGCCTTTAATATTCCCCCAACCCACTCCCGCCTTTCGATGTGTATTTATATGAATTCACACAAAATAAATATAACTCAAATTCACAAAATTCCCTTACATACCAACTAGAAAACTTCAGGCCAGATCACATTATATCATCACGCATTTGAGTTCTTCTCCATATCCTTCAGGTCTGTGATCATGCTGCTTCTGACGTTGTTGCTAGGATTTAGTCTGTTCTCATTTCAATAATGCTGATTCTCTTTAGTCTGGTTCGTTTGGCATTCATAGGGAGGTGATTAATGCTAGAAGCTTCTCCCTGTGACCTAGCACATTTTGCTCTGTTCTATCTGTAGACAACAGATGCTGGTTTACCTCTCATTGTCTGGATTGGAGTAGCCTTCATACCTCCTGTGATTACCCTCAAGCCAGTATTTATTGTTCTGGGTAGCTGCTCTCAGTTACAGGTTAAACTGTGCCACTATCGGCTTTCTCTCGGATGGTGCTATTTAATCTCTGGTTTGTTCCAGTTATTTATCAATATTTACTTTCTCTAAGATGGTGCTATTTGCTGTTTAGCTTGTTCTGGTTAATTTACCAACATTGACTTTCTCTAGGATGGTGCACTTTGCTCTCTGGCTTGTTCCATTTAGTTGTTCTGTCTCAGAAACACAAAACCCAAAGTTTCTGAGATATGCTGAGGTGTCTGCTGTACACAGGGTGAAGCGCAATTACGTAAACAAAATGACATGATGGTCTCTTTAAAATTACAATAAACAGTATAGCAGCTCTTGTTCATATGATGCTTCCAGTAGGGGGTAGCAGCACTACCATGGGCATTGTTTGCCTATTGACTGCTTACTAATTCATCAGGTGAATCTGGGGGATTATATCACAGTTGACACACCATATCTAGAAGTCGTTTCACAACCCACCACCTGTGGGAGCTTCTGTTCGGGGCTGGTTACACATCCCATCCCCCGGATGCAATGAGTATTTGGCCTCTGATGTTCCTCTGCTGATTTGTGAGTGTGTACTGTGTATATTTTCTAAGAATGTCTTGGGTAAAGAAAAGAACAAATGCATTCATACTTCAAGAGCTGAATATTGAAGAGGGTTGGCTATTAAAGATGATAAAACAAAGAAAATTGATATATTTTGGTCACTTGAAATGTCATGAGAGTTTGGAGAGAACAATAGTGGTGAGGTATATGCCTGGGAAGAGAGGAAGAGGAAGGCCAAAGAGAAGATGAGTGCAGGATGTGGCGGATGATCTCCAGATGGGTGTATCGGACGGGGGACATCTTGCTTGTGATCGAGAAGTTTTCTGGAATGTTGTCATGGGAGCTAGGTTCTGCAAAGGACATGCTACTGAATGAATGAATGAATGAATAAAGGAATGAATGAATGACTATATTTTACTTCAAATAAAACATGTATTACAGTACCCATGTAACTCACAGATACTGGTGTAGTAGTTTTACTGTGACCTCATATCCAAAACATCATCAATGTAAAGTATTTCACATAAACAAGAGAAACATAATGTAATTTGAATGTCTGAAAATGATCTTTTTATTCCCCATAATTATAAATTTTTGGTATTCTATTTTTTTCTGAATTAATGTAATAAATTCTCGGTATTGATGTCTCCACATAAAACAATATCAAACACATAAAAATTAGATATTTGATACACCTTGTTGGATATGTTTACATATGAGAACATTCTTGAATTATAAAATTCACTGATGTAAGAACATACATGGTATCTTTATTATCTTCAAAACTGATTGTTTTGTATGAAACATTTTTAAATTTACAAGTCCAAATGTGACTTTAAAAAAAAAAAAACATGGTATTTATAGTTGTAGATATATAATTAACCATATGTTAATGTCAGGATTGTTTTTAAAAACCATTTCTCAAAATGATTTTTTAAAACATATTTACCTGAGTGTTAGATTAAACTTGTTGTTTAAACGCTGTAATTGTATTTTAATTTGTAAATATGTTTTAACAGATTTAGATCTCAGTTGAATCACAAAATTGTTTTCATAAACAAACACAAAAAACTTCAAAACCTGACAGCTGAAATGTTGTATGGCTACATTTATTTCCATTGGCAGAACACAAATTCAGAGAATTGCAGCCTTGGACTCGAGCTGGGCTCACCTGGGCAACGGGCTGAATGCTCACAACAACCCATCCTGGCTACAGCTGTACCTGAGTGTGTGTAAGCTGCTGGACATGTGTGTGGTGCTGCCCGCTGACCAGGTTCCACAGTTCCAGCTGTAAGTACACCTGTTTGAATCTTACATTACAGTCTGTCAGCTGATTGATTCAATCTTTGAGCTGATAGATACAATCCGTGAGCTGATTGCAACACAACATATATATACGCAGTAAATATATTATTTCTGATGTTTTATTACTAGACTTTGCAGCACAACATAAATACGCAGGAAATAAATAAATTATTTCTGACGTTTTATTACTAGACTTCGCAGCACAACATATATACGCAGGAAATAAATTATTTCTGATGTTTTATTACTAGACTTTGTAGCACAACATATATACGCAGGAAATAAATTATTTCTGATGTTTTATTACTAGACTTTGCAGCACAACATATATACGCAGGAAATAAATTATTTCTGATGTTTTATTACTAGACTTTGCAGCACAACATATATACGCAGGAAATAAATTATTTCTGATGTTTTATTACTAGACTTTTGCAGCACAACATATATACACAGGAAATAAATTATTTCTGATGTTTTATTACTAGACTTTGTAGCACAACATATATACGCAGGAAATAAATTATTTCTGATGTTTTATTACTAGACTTTGTAGCACAACATATATACGCAGGAAATAAATTATTTCTGATGTTTTATTACTAGACTTTTGCAGCACAACAGCCAAACTGAGCAATCTGGACATTTTGAGGGAAGCTAAGTCACAAAGACAACTTGTCACAAACATCAAAAAAGAAGCATTTTTTACCACATTATGAGAAGACAAAAACTGGAACATGTGACAACCGGAAAGATTTGCGGAAAGAGAGATAAAGGAAGAGAGCATTAGAAAATTCTTGACAGTCTTGTGTCATAGCACGAAAGGGAGTCAACATATGAATTGATCCATCCATCGGAGATCGCAATTTGTGAAGAGACATGATCACCCATACCAGCCAGCAAGGCACTGGATGATGATGATGATAAAGTTCTACTTTCATTACCCTCTTCCAGACTGTTGTTAGTTACATATTGCAGAAATCGCACAACGTAAAGTAATTAGATAAATCTAATTTATAAAATGTTCTATCTGTCAAAAAACTGTTATTTACTGCCAATATACTACCTTGCGACCCTGGGAAGGTTAACCCAGTCAACAAATGCCTGCAGAAGTCAGATGTATCTGCCTAAAGGCGCAAGAACTCAGCTCTGCTGTAAACAGGCACAACACAATCACGTCCAAAAAAACTCTCCAGATGAACGCAGAAGAAGAAGAAGTACCTTGCGGTGTTTAGCAGGGGGGTCTTGAGCCTTAGGATTTAAGGCCGCCTGGCTAGTGCAGTTGCCGCGAACTGTGCAGGTTAAGCTTTCTTTTTGACCGTGACAGAAAAAAATCCACACCTTACTGAGGATTGGAGCCCGGATCTCCCGAAGGAAAATCTGGCATTCTAGCTCCTCGGCCAGCTATTTTATTATTATTTATCTAATATTATTTATCTAGTTACTGTAGTTGTGTGATTTCTGCAGTATGTACCTTATGAGATGCAGTGAAATTTGCCGTGCAATAATCATGCAACCTATTGTGTGTGTCTTCATTATTCAAATTCCCTATGGGAAAACATTGCTTTGAATATTATTGATTGTTTGTGTATGTGTCCCTGATTATAGGGTAATGGACTCCCTTGAAACATTGCGAATATTTAGTTTATTTTATTTCATTATGGCTGTAAAGGCTAGAGTTGTTTGTTAATACAAAGAATGGAACAGTCTCATTGCCTGTGTAATCAGTTGTAATGATGGTTTGTTTCATGTGTACCGGCAGATATCGGTGGGCATTTATTGGCACGGCAGGAGAGGACTATTACCAGATGCCAGATGATAGTGATGACCCATCATGGCGACCCAGTCCGCTGTTCATGCCGCACATCATCAGGCTGTCCCGATTGATGAACAGCATGGTCAGTGTTTATTACAATAGTCCGTACTGTCTTCTAATAAAACATTTCTTATTTTTGGTCACTTATTGATATAATAGTGTTTTATTCTGGTCATTCATTGATATAATAGTGTTTTATTTTTGTTGCTTTTTAATGTTCTCTTAGAGTCACTTTCATATCATGTTTTCTTCCTGTTGCTTTTTTGTAGATTATAACTTTTTCTTCTGGCCAGCTTCGTGGCGAAGGGGTTACGAATATGCATTTAGTAATCCCTCATACCGTGTTCAAAACACAGCTGTGGGCGATTTGGCAGCAGACCGCATTGCGCTGGTTTTTTTAAATAAAATTATATGAGTGCAGTCATTCAGAAAGCACTGGCAAACTACTAAATGTAAACTTGCCAAGAGATCACAAACAGCCAAAACATGCTGGGGTTGACTGCAACATCCTGTAAAGAATATACAACTTTTTCTTCTGGTCATTATTATTATAAGGGATTCAATAATGTGTGTGTGTCACTGCCATAAAGCCATGTTAATTGGACAGTTCAGCTAGACTTAGCATGGAAAGCCTTTTAACCCTTTACAGGGCAGAACGGCCATTTGCAGCCTATGCCTTTAACGAGCGAATCCGTCCGATACTATTATGCATTGTAAAAACGTGATTTCTCGGCCTTACGATACTTCCGATAGCTGCTTTCGCTGATAGCTTGACAACATGGCCGCCATTTGTAAACGCTGACTATGAATTTGAACGGACTTTTACAGACTTTTTTGATAGTTTTCGGGGTTTTTACGCTTAGTTTTTCAAAACGGACTTCGGCGATTCTTCAAGTGATAGCCGAGATTTTGCTAGGTTCAATTTAAGTGACTTTAAAGGGCATGAAGTTGACTATTAATCGAAGCTAGATATCAGTGAAAAGCGTTACTTTGCATTAGCAGTCTGAGTCGGACTTTAAAGAAAGTGATTATGATTCTGAAAATGTGTTTGTAAATTGCCGTATAGATGACGGAAAATCACAAACAACATGCTGTATTTCGTAAATATTTGTGTTCATATATGGATTACTGACAACAATCATGTGAGTAACATATTCTGCATGCTTTTCCCTTCATTGTGTTGTTTATTTAACTAAAATCGGTTGATTAACACCTTATTTATGATGCTTTTACTAACGCAACCCAAAATTTTACCGAACCTGAAAAATTCTTGCCCGTTCAGGGCTAAAAAACGGACAAGCGTCTGCCCTGTAAAGGGTTAACTGCCTATACGGGGTTTGTCCATCCTGCCAGAACCAATACTATTGTAGGTACCATGGTTTTAACTTATATTGTCTTGTTTCCTGTTACTTTGACCACCCTACTTCTCATGTCATGTTATGTCCGTACAATAGTTAACTTTTAATTCTGTCATTGCCTGATGTTGTCCTTATTTATTTCTATTTCCTTATTTCATACATAACCTTCTGTGCATTATTGCTGTTTGTGGTAGTCCTTCACACTTACCCTTTATAAACATTCTGGTTATGTTTAATGTTCATTTTTTGTGTGTATTAGTTTAATATTAATTTTATTATTATTAGTTATGTTTTTGTTTTTATTTAGAAAGGTTTTAATTGCCAAAACATTAAACATTTGTGGTGTGTTTTTGCTTTATACTTATTTATACTTGTTTTAGTAATTATTATGTGTGTTGTGTTGTTTGTCCATCAAGAATGATGATGACCATTCATTTCATCCAGTGGTGTTAATTATTATGTATTATATTATTTGTATCCCTTTTCACCACTGTGATTCCTATTCAGTTTACTTGACCTAAGTCCTAGTCAGATGTGTACATGTATTTGTTTTAATGTCTATCTGAATGTCCTAAACATAACTATTTTGTTTCATTATTGAGAGTAGAAATTCCTGACTCGAGGGTAGAGTAGAGATATCGCGACTGTCTCTAGGATAGAGTAGAGATATCTGACTGTCTCTAGAGTAGAATAGAGATATATGACTGTCTCTAGAGTAGATTAGAGATATCTGACTGTCTCTAGAGTAGAATAGAGATATCTGACTGTCTCTAGGGTAGAGTAGAGGTATCTGTCCGTCTCTAGGGTATAATAGAGATATCTGACTGTCTCTAGGGTAGAATTGAGATATCTGACTGTCTCTAGAGTAGAATAGAGATATCTGACTGTCTCTAGAGTAGAGATATCTGACTGTCTCTAGGGTATAATAGAGATATCTGACTGTCTCTAGAGTAGAGATATCTGACTGTCTCTAGAGTAGAGATATCTGACTGTCTCTAGAGTAGAGATATCTGACTGTCTCTAGAGTAGAGATATCTGACTGTCTCTAGAGTAGAGATATCTGACTGTCTCTAGAGGTAGAGATATCTGACTGTCTCTAGGGTAGAGATATCTGACTGTCTCTAGGGTATAATAGAGATATCTGACTGTCTCTAGGGTAGAATAGAGATATCTGACTGTCTCTAGAGTAGAGATATCTGACTGTCTCTAGAGTAGAGATATCTGACTGTCTCTAGGGTATAATAGAGATATCTGACTGTCTCTAGGGTAGAATAGAGATATATGACTGTCTCTAGGGTATAATAGAGATATCTGACTGTCTCTAGGGTATAATAGAGATATATGACTGTCTCTATGGTAGATTAGAGATATCTGACTGTCTCTAGGGTATAATAGAGATATCTGACTGTCTCTAGGGTATAATAGAGATATATGACTGTCTCTAGGGTAGATTAGAGATATCTGACTGTCTCTAGGGTATAATAGAGATATCTGACTGTCTCTAGGGTAGAATAGAGATATCTGACTGTCTCTAGAGTAGAGATATCTGACTGTCTCTAGAGTAGAGATATCTGACTGTCTCTAGGGTATAATAGAGATATCTGACTGTCTCTAGGGTAGAGTAGAGATATCTGACTCTAGGATTAAAAGTTAGTTGCATATCATGTGCAGGACTTCGCAGTCAACCCCAGCATTATTTAGCTGTTTGTGATTTCTCAGAAAGCAATGTCAAACTACTGAACTTGTAAACTTGAGAAGAAATCATAAATAGCCAAAAAATGCAGGGGTCAACTGCGACATCCTGTGTAAAGGACACGCAAGTAACTTTTTTAGCATCATTTCCATCTGCAGCTGAAGAAGCGGCCATCTTTGTTGAAAGTGGAAGCTGGACGCCCGCTGTTGACCATCAGTCGGCTGCGATCTCTGGCAGAACTGCATTCCTTCTTCTACACGCTATCCCACAACACAGGGGACCAACACCGCAGTGCTACCTCCAGCAGCAGTCATTCCAGCCTCCCATCAAAGGACAGGACGCCTCCGACAAAACCGGAGAAGGATCAGGGTCCTGACCGAGCAGGAGGTTCAGTGGGGAGAGATAAAGTGGAGACTACGTCTTTGTCAAACAGGAAGTACATCGAGCATCTGCTGGAGTCGGACTTTCTGGAGTCTGTTGTTTGAGATCAGCATATTTTTTTGTTTTTTATATTTTTGTGGGATGGGGGTGGGTTAGTCAAGTCATCAGATTATCACCCACATCGAGCTATTCATTCCATAAGTGCTCAGATCCCCTCCTCAGTATCTCCCTCAGCTTGTAGTGGCTGGTAAATCCAGTTCTGAATTGGCTACTGACTTAGGACTGTTGTCTGGCTGAACCCCTTTTGACTGAATGTTCTTGCAGTCTGGTCAAGGCTAAAGATTCACAGTCATCACTTGATTCATTTAATCTCCTTGCATCTCTGAGGACATTGAGTGTATCAGCTCGGCCCACTTTCCACAGAAGCCCTGCCTGCAAACCTATCAGCTTGTTCATGTCCTCTTACACCTGTGTGGCCTGGCACAAACATGAAGCTGATTTGTATCGAACTTGACCTCAGAGACTCCACCCACTGTCTTCAAGCCCAGCCAATCACAATCTTCCTGAGCACATGCATTGAGTCACTGAGAAAGCATGCCTGGGTGAAAGTCTTGTCTCTCCAGCCAGGCTGGAGCTTTAGCTACTGGTTGTGTTGTTAATCATAGTACAAGTTTAACTGGTTTATGGAGATGACATTAGTAACTTAAACTTTGATGGCAATCTAGGTATGTTTGATTCTAATTGGTCAGAGAAATTCATGTTTTACGCGTGGAGACACCAAAATTAGCATTCCTGCATACAATGACGTGAGGTAGATTATACTCTGCAAACGTAGTTTTTTTTTCTGTCTAGGATAGAAGAGGGACAATTACATAAGATTGGAAGATACCTCTGTACCCCCGGGTGGGTGAGGAAAGACTTAAAAGACTGCATCCTAGGGTAGAAGAAGAAAGACTTTTAAAACAAAACTTTAAAATGCCTCCACACCGCAGAATAGAGGAGGGAAGACTAAACAACCATAATGTATCTCTACATGCCAGGTTAGAAGGAACAAGACTGAAAAGTGAAATGTTATAAGATTAGTATTTTAGGATTAAGCGAAACTAGATGAAACGGAGCAGGCAGAAAGCTTCTAAACACAGGTGAAACTGTGCTGTTTTCAGACTGACATCTAAAGATGATATTGCCCCTCATAGTGAAGGTGTGCCCCCCCCCCCTTTCCCCCCCCCCCCCCCCCCCCCCCCCCCCCCTCCACATGCTGTCTAAAGAGGCAGAGAAAGCACTAATAGAGCGGGAAGCTATGAGTTCTAGAGTAATAAAAATAATATATAGAACCACAAAAAGAAAGTAAACGTAGATGTGATTCATTGTTACACATCAAAGGACATGGATGAAGTAGTTAAGAGAGGAATTTTACATGAAACTTTACATTCCACAGTGGAAGAGGAAAGACTAAACACAATTAGGTATACATGCACTCTGGGATAGAAGAGGAAAGACTATTAATTTATTGAATATTAAGTTTTCTATGTTGTAAATATCGCTATGTTGTAAATAAGGATGAAAAGGTTGTTTGTTGCACCTAGTCATGTATCCAGTGCTTTACAACCGAGGTCCGGCATTTACCTGATAAGGGGAGCAACCAGACAATGGTCTCATTCATTTCTCATGTTCAGTCATCTGTCAGTTTTTTATCATGACTTCCTAACAGATTCTGGGCCAAATAAACAGCAGGTTTGGACCAAACAAGAATGAATGACGGAAAAATGGGAACTTATGACTTAACAGTTGTTAATATGGTAGCAGACATAATGTATTATAAAGCAATGACATTTTGCGAAATATAAGCCCATGATACAGGAAATCGCTTATTACGATTAATCATCCCATGGCATTTAATGACTGTTTCCATGGCAGCGAGACAGCACACAAGCTGACTGGCATAGGTGTCTGCTTTTGTTTCCCCCCATGACATTCAGTACAGGCCTTTGTTGAATTTCTCTGACCCATCAACTGACCACATGTTGACCCCTTCCTCTGTAAAAGACCAAAACACTATCTGACTTATTGACACAACAGAACAGATGTCATTGCACTCAGCACAGGCCTTTGTTGAACTCCTCTGTACCATCACCTGACCACAAATTTGGTCTCTTTCTCCTGCAATGACCAACAGATTTCTGGCTGACTGATACAACAAAATCCACATCTTTATAGCTGTTTTGCATCTCAGGGTTTAGTTTTCAGTGTTGCTTTGTTTAGCCAGGTTTTGTGTTGGTTCTCTTGGCAGAGCAAATGGTCAAACTTTGTTTTGGCTTAGTTTTTAATGGATTACATGGACACAATCCGATAATGCCATAAGTCATAAGTGCTTCAGTCTCCTGTTGTTATCACATAAGGAGAATCATAACACTGTGCTCGCACTCTGTTGCAGCAATGAGGATCTGTCTGTGTGTATAAGAGAACCAGTGTGTAGTGAGCCAATATTATAACACTGTGCACGCACTCTGTTGCAACAATGAGGATCTGTCTGTGTGTATAAGAGAACCAGTGTGTAGTGAGCCAATATTATAACACTGTGCACGCACTCTGTTGCAACAATGAGGATCTGTCTGTGTGTATAAGAGAACCAGTGTGTAGTGAGCCAATATTCCATTTCATGAGCTACTGGCGTGACAGTTTCAATGAGTCTACATTTGTGGGAAAAACTCCGCCTCGAAGCAAGCAAAACAACAACAATTTCATCGGCAGAAGAGGTCCCCATCTCCAAGTGTTTCAGCCACTTTATCTTTTTGACACTCTCAGAAAGCGTACCCATCCAGGTCATGACTCCCGGATGGTTTTCATTTGTCGTGCATATTCACCTTCGAGATGTCCGTTATCGTGCATTTCCCATATTGTCATCACTAAGTGTGTCCCAGAAGCCATCCTACCCTCATAGAGCAGGCATTAGGCACCCAGTGCATCTACAAGCATTAACACTGCACCTCATCTGACCATGGGAAAGACAGCTTCTTTCCCTGGCAGTTTGCCTCATCTCCACTTCCGCCTGTGTGGCTTGCTGTGATCCAGTCAGTAGATGTCATTGCTGCCATGTTGCCTTCTTCGTACCCCATCGACAGCTTAAGGATCCGCACTCATGCATGCTCCCAGCGGAAACCAGATCTTCCACTGGGCTAATTCTATTAAGGCTTGGGTCCCTCCTATCCCTCACTATCGCTGTAGGGTGGGGTCCTTGCAAGACGTTCTATTCCACCACAAGTGGTCGTTGAATATAGTATAAGTTCATTCATATATCACCTGCTTGAGCACTGAACCACAAATAAGTGTGCTAAGGGCTAAAAATGTTTTCTTGGTATACATTAGCGCAGCTTAGAGATAACCTTGATCAGAACCACACATGCTAGAAATATTATTTTGCGGGTAGGTTTTGTCTCATTTTGAAATGTAGCTTTCTATTAATTGAGCTAGGCAGATAATTGGTTTATTCCATGGAAAAATCTCAAGATTATTTCTTCATCTTCTGCTTCATTCACCCTCAGATGTCAGTATAAATAAATGCTGAAAAGGCAGCAAACTTAAGCTCATGGACATCTCCAAAGAGTTTGTCCTCACACTGAGCTGGTCAAAGCCGGATACTTGTTTCTGTCTGCACACTTGGATGCTCCTGCAACAAATATTTAGCTGTCATTTTACCAGTTCCACAGTTACATTCATCCATATCTCCTATCTTGAGTTTATTAAACCTGTGGTATTTCATCCTGTTATGTCCTGTCTGGGGTCTGAAGATTGTAACTTCTTCTTTTTGGTTGAGTTGGCAATATTTATCATCTTTCTGGTGACCTGGATGCTCGATTCCAAGTAGATCATTTGCACAGACCCATTAGATGACTAGCCCCTCACAAAAATGAGAATGTGGATCTCTGCATGGCTGAATGGATAAGATCACTTGATCATAAACATCCGGTGTGCTGATGCCAAGGTTCAACCCCTACACTGGTCAGTTGAACTTAAATGTTGACTGATCCTTGACATGGGGATGTAAATTACAAGTACCTTTGAATTCACAGTGGGTTCACCTGATGGCGTTTCATACAGGTATGAGTGCTGGTCATTCAGAAAGCAGTAGCAAACTACTGAACGTAAACTTGCCAAAAAGTCACAGAGCCAAAAAATGCTGGGGTTGACTATGACGTTGTAAAGGAACGAACGAACCTTATTTTCGAAGGGTAACAAATTGGGCACGCAGGCCCGTCTTACATTCAGCCCTTCCAATCACTCATCTTTCGTTCATCAGTGCATAGTGCATTCACATAGGAAAAAAACATTGTCAAATGAATGTTGTAAGCATAAACAATGCATGTTACCATGTTATGAGACAAATCCCCCACCCATCCACCCATCCTCTATACATCCACGTGTCCCCCACACACACATACCCACAGGCACATACATGACCCCATCTATCCACCCATCCCCCAACCCACACGTCCCACACACCCCCCCCCCCACATACACCCCACATACACCATCTCTCCACCCACATACTCACATCTCCCACCCACCACACATCCCCACCCACACACAAACTCAGGCACACATGCATGCAACCACCCATCCATACCCACCCACACATCCCCCACCTTCACACATCTCCCACCTTCACACATCTCCCCACCCACACGCACACATCCTCCACCCATCCCATAACCTACCAACACTCACCCACCCACATATCTTCCACCACCCACACACCCCCAACCACTCAGCCAAACACACATCCCCCAACCACATATCCAACACCCACACACACATATTCCCACCAACTCACATATCCTGCACTTACCCACACACAAAACCTGCACCTACCCACACATCCCCCACTTACACACATATCACCCACCCACACAATCTCCCCCACCCACACACATACATCCCCTCCCACCCCCAACCTACACACACTCACCCTCCCACACATCCTCCACCTACCCACTCGCCAACATCCCCCCGATCTCCAATCCCCAATCACACATCCCTTAACTACACATCTCACCACCCATACACTCACACACACACACACATCTCCCCACCCATACACACATCCTCACCCATCAACACATTCCTCATCCAAAAACACACCAAGCACCCACACACATATACCCCACCCACACACATCTGCCTTCCCACCCACACACACATCCCCCACCCATACACTCATCTCTCACACACATCCACCCACCCACGTACTCATCTATCAACCACTCACACCCACACATCACCCACCCACCCATCAACACATGCATCTCTCATCTACCCTCCCACACACACACACCCCAACCACCCAGCCAAACACACATCCCCCATCCTCACATACATCCTTCATCCACCTGCACATCCCACACCTCCCCCATCCCTCACACATCTCCCCTCTCACACAATACCCCACCCAGAAATGCATTCCCCCACACACACACATCCCACCACATGCATTCCCCATACACATCCCTGCCCATACATCTCTAACCCACACACACACACATCTCCCCACACACCCACACATCCTCCACCTATGAACATCCTCACCACCCACACATACATCCTCCACCCACTAACATTTACCCCATCCACACTCACACACTCAGACCCACACAGACATATCCTATTCACAGACACACCCCCACACACATCCCCCAACCCACACACATCTCCCACAAACCCATTCACCCACCCAAATACACATTCCCTACCCACACCCCCAACCAACCAACACCCATATACTTCCAAACATCCTACCAAATATCCCCACCCACACACACACATCCCTCAAACACATACATCCCCCACCGACCACACATCCCTTCACCCATCCACACATCACGCATAAACCCACACACATCCCCCACACACAACCCCTTCACACATAAATTCCCCACACACACACACATCCCTCATATACACACTCACACACACTTCCTCACATCTAGACACATACATGATGCTTCCTCACATGATCACTGAAACTAATAAGAACAAACTCCCACACTTTACACACAATTGAGACAGTGATGATTGTCGTGAGCATTCTCACAAAAATTGTAAGAAATGGAGAAAAAATTGTACATATACATTGTGTAGCATAAAAAATTGGTGATGCAATTCAACTCTCTCTTTTCTCTCTCTATCTCTCTCTCTCTCTCTCTCTCTCTCTCTCTCTCTCTCTCTCTCTCTCTCTCTCTCTCTCTCTCTCTCTCTCTCTCTCTCTCTCTCTCTAATGCTCTCACTCACATTACAGTGATGTTATATTATACATGATAAAATCAAGTGGCATAAAAAATAATAATGTGAAAGATGAAGGATATGCAACTAGCTATTTTTCCCCTTTATTGAGTGTGTAAATGTTGATTACACCTTCCCTCAGTGAAAGAAGAGTCCAACTAACTGCACATTACCGTACTCTCAGTTAAATGAGTTGGTAATTGCCTATTTTCCTCTCCTGTATTGAAGCAAATATCACCATCATCAAGAGCTTTGCCAGCTGCCATAAGCCAGCATGTTTCTCCATGTCACATGACCTCCAGTAAAATATATCCATTCATATACCAATATTTATTGGTGCTATGATAAAAATCTGTAATTAATCATCTCTCATTGTCTTCTTCTGTAGCTTTCTTTTTTCCGTGTATTCTTGTTGTCAGCGTTTGTGGTTTTGGATTAATTAACGCAATTTATCGATTCCTCGAAATAACTGGTCAGAGGGCTGGCGATCAGCCGTGGACAATTTGGGGGCAGGCCATTTTGTGTTGATTTTGATGTTTTGAGCATTGGCCGTTGAAAAAGCAGTGGCAAACTACTGAAAGTAAAGATTGTCTGGTAAACCACAAATAGTCAATAAATGCTGGGGTTGACTGCAATGTCCTGTTAAAACACATGCAACTTTTTTTGTCCATTGTTACAGTATGTTCCAAATTTTCTCTTCTCTTGTGGCCAAAAAATTGTTGACTGCTTTTTTTCTCCATGTTTATGATAAGTTATCTTCATGTCTTAACCTCTTTCTAAATGTTTATGATAAGTTGTTTTTGTCTTAACCTCTTTCTAAATGTTTATGATAAGTTGTCTTCATCTCTTAACCAATTTCTAAACTTATGCAATGGTCAGTCCCCCTTTCCCGCGATGAAACGAATCTGTGCCTGACTTGGGTGATGATTCGATGTTAATGCAAACTAAATCCCGCTCACAGTGATCACATCTTTCGTTAAGTGATTTAGTCATTGTTTAACATGTTCTTCTACCTACCTGATACATTATAGACCCCGTCTACTCCCTCCGCAACCACTCAAGCATACATACAACTAGTAGTTCCAGTGTTCACACATAGACACAGTTGCTATGTCTAGTGCCACGCATATATACAGAGATTTCACATATCTACTACCTTCTCCCACACACAATCACACATTTCAGATATCTAGTCCCACACACACGCACATGAACACAGGTTTAAGTTATCTAAAAACCCCTTCACACACACTCGCAGGATTTCTAGTGTCTCATCCCTCTCTCTCACATGCACGCATGCACACACACACATTGTCTAATATGCCTTCACATACACTCACAATTAGAATATCTAGTCCTCTCTCTCTCTCTCTCTCTCTCTCTCTCTCTCTCACACATACTTACTAAGCTAATAATTCTGGTATTACACACACACCCACGCACTAATACAATCACATCTTTGTTCTTTCTATTCAGTATTAGCTTGTTATTATTCCCAAGGTTATTTGTGCAATTATTCATTGTTCCACTTATTACCAATAGTATTGTGCTATGCTTCTGCTTGTTGCTTTCATTATCACGGCTCAACGTGTGATGTCTGTTTGATTTGTTTCATTTTTTACTGTCGTATGGCATAATAGATTTTCTTAACATTCACATATGACAAATGATAATTTCTGACATATGACAAGCGACAATTTCTGACATATGACAAATGATTTCTGACATATTACAAATGCGAATGTCTGACATGTGACAATCAATAATGTCTGACATGTGACAAATGACAATGTCTGATATGTGACAAATGACAATGTCTGATATATGATAAACAACATCTGACATATGACAAATTACAGTGTCTGAGAAGTGTAAATAATTAAATTGTAATAATTATTCCGCAAAATGAAAGTTGATTTTCAGATGCATAATTTATTTTCTCTAAATATTTAACATGTCTTTGTTGGGCTGTGGTTTATAGACTTTTTTGTTGTTGTTGTTTGTTTAATTATTTTAATTTTGTAGATGATGGATGTTTTATGTTGTCCTGATTGTGCATTTATTCATTGCCAAGGTTACAGTAATGTAGCTAGCACACTTGTCTGGTGGCTCAGTGAGTCTGGGTTGATGTTACAGTAATTTAGCTAGCACGCTTGCCTGCTGGCTCAATAAGCCAGGGTTGATGTTACACTATTGTAGCTAGCACACTTTTCTGGTGGCTCAGTGAACCTGGGTTGGACTCTCTCTGTTCAGGTGGGATTGGTTTGGCAGGCACTCAGCTTCAGGTTCACCCCAGTCTTATTTAATTGGTACAGGCAATGTCCAGGTAGATGTGAGGGCTAACGGGCCACTAACTACACCAACCATTCTGTGTCATTTATTTTGTGAAATTGTCAGCGTGCCACTTTATTCCTGATATGCCCAGATGAGACTCCAAGGTGGTTCAGTGGCCAACATGCATGCCTGTCAGTCATTTGCATTGTGGATGATTTTAAACATTGACCTGTGATCCCTGATCGATCAAGTCTAATCTGGGTACCAGAGATTATCTGGGGCAGTACAGGAGGCTGGTAGAGTGTTTGCCCCATCACCTGGCTTGTAGTAAAAAAAAGAGCCTGTTGCTTGTTACGTGACTTATGTCACAGTGGCAGAAAATTGGAGTTTGTTACTTCCATGTTACTATGTTGATTTGTTGATTTCCAAAGAAAATCAAGCATTTACAGATTCCACTACAGAATATCAACATTCTTAATTGACTGTGTTTCTTTGTTTGTGTTGTTTTGTGCTGGATACAAAACTTTTCTTCATTTGCTGCAATTAGTCCATTCCATGGACGATCTTCCAGAAGTTCACAGCTCAAGTTTGATGTGCCAATGTTATAATTCTGTTATTGCCATGAGTCGTGGCTGTCAAACAGTGTACTGCGCCCAGTGTAGTGGCAAGACCAGGTGGAAGAAACATTCAAGGACAATCAAGAATGTTGAATGAGTTTGAGAAGCAAATTGCAAGCCAGCATAAATGTGAAACTCATCTTCTGAATTATTTTGCTATGGCTTATGGTAATATTATAACATGTTTTGTGTTCTCTGCATTATGTCTTATCATCATAATATCTTTGTGTTCTGATGTCTCATTATGCTATGTTTGTGTTTTGCTGTGTCTCATCAAATTATAACATGTTTGTGTTGTGTCTCATCAAATTATAACATGTTTGTGTTATGAATTAGTCAGTGCTGATAGATGATTTCTTTTTGTTTCTATGATGTTTTGTTTTTTTTAAATCAGTCACAAGCAAATGTTTCATTCCCGAGGAATACATTTGGGAGTCAATGATAGGCAGAGAATTTATTCTTGTTTGCATCATTCCTTCCCATACCCCCACCCACTTCCCCAGGATTCAGGTTTTCTGTTTGCTCAGGGTGTGCCCTTCTCAGACAGGTACTAATATTGTGATTTGCCATCCGAAATTGTTGGCAGATTTTAAATGAGTTTGCCATACATGTAAATCTTGTAACAACCTCTTTGTTCACTTCAGTTTTCTTTCAATTCCATTAATTGCCTTATTTTACAGATATTCTTTTGTCTCCTTTAATTGCCCTGTTGTATAGTTATTCTTTGGCATTCTTTAATTTCCCTATTTTGTAGTTATTCTTTAGTCTCTGTTAGTGTTAATTAATTTCCCATGTTATGTATAGAAACCCTTTTGTTTGCATTAACTTCCAAATGTTATAGTAATCTCAGGGCAAAATAAATAGCGAAATGCAAACATGCAAGGAGAAAAGAATTAGCAGCAAATGAATATTTGTCACCGAGCTGCCAGCAAATCTCCCATCCATGAGGAAGCTGTAGGAGAAGGTAAAAGATAGGAGGACTTTGTGTGTGTTGATTCAGGGCCTATCCTACGATGGGGGATAAAAGACAGAAGAATAATAATAATCCTTTTGTTCTCATTATCTCCATTCATTCCCGCTCTGTCTCTCTATTTTCTGCCCATTATGTCCGCTAAAAGCTGGCATGTTGGCAAAAAAGTTGGGAAATTGCAGAGAATGGCATGAGCACAGTCAGACGAAGGTTCGACACTTACTGTGGAAGGGAGAGACTGACCACCTATTTCCCCATGCACTCAGGCCAACACAATGTGAAAGTCTCACATGGCCACAGCAGGTTTACGGGACTTGATTTGTTATTTATCTCCCTTAATTTCCAGTGTTGTAGTTTTTTGTATTGGTTAATTCCCCTGTTATAGCAATGCTACTTTTCCACGGCATTACCCCTCTATTCTTCCCATTATTGTTGTCCCTAATAATGTCCCTGTGTTGCAGTAACTACCCTGCTGCTACTGCTGTTCTTCTATCAATTCAAACATATATACATGAATGTGCTGGCTGACTGAATACAAATACAATTTATCATTATTTACATAGTACTTATACATGTGTTATTTTTTCTGCTGGAGTCTATGAAATTGGCTGGGAGATTGATAGTTTCATGCCTGGGAGATTGGCTGACAGTTCCATGGCTGGGAGAATGGCTGAAAGTTTCATGGCTGGGAGATTGCTGACAGTTTCATGGCTGGGAGAATGGCTGAAAGTTTCATGGCTGGGAGATTGGCTGACAGTTTCATGGCTGGGAGAATGGCTGAAAGTTTCATGCCTGGGAGATTGGCTGACAGTTCCATGGCTGGGAGAATGGCTGACAGTTTCATGGCTGGGAGATTGGCTGACAGTTTCATGCCTGGGAGATGAGCTGACAGTTTCATGGCTGGGAGAATGGCTGAAAGTTCCATGGCTGGGAGATTGGCTGACAGTTTTATGGCTGGGAGATTAGTTGACAGTTTCATGGCTGGGAGATTGGCTGACAGTTCCATGGCTGGGAGATTGGCTCACAGTTTCAAGGCTGGGAGATTGGCTGACAGTTCCATGGCTGGGAGAATGGCTGACAGTTTCATGGCTGGGAGATTGGCTGACAGTTTCATGTCTGGGAGATTGGCTGACAGTTCCATGGCTGGGAGATTGGCTGACAGTTCCATGGCTGACAGTTTCATGGCTGGGAGATTGGCTGACAGTTCCATGGCTGACAGTTTCATGGCTGGGAGATTGGCTGACAGTTCCATGGCTTTGAGAATGACTGAAAGTTTCATGGCTGGGAGATTGGCTGATGTTTCAAGGCTGGGAGATTGGCTGACAGTTTCATGGCTGGGAGATTGGCTGACAGTTCCATGGCTGGGAGAATGGCTGACAGTTTCATGGCTGGGAGATTGGCTGACAGTTCCATGGCTGGGAGATTGACTGACAGTTTCATGGCTGGGAGATTGGCTGACAGTTCCATGGCTGGGAGTGACTGACAGTTTCATGGTGGGAGATTGGCTGACAGTTTCATGGCTGGGAGATTGGCTGACAGTTTCATGGCTGGGATATTGGCTGACAGTTTCATGGCTGGGAGATTGGCTGACAGTTCCATGGCTGGGAGATTGGCTGACAGTTTCATGGCTGGGAGATTGGCTGACAATTATATGGCTGGGAGATTGGCTGACAGTTCCATGGCTGGGAGAATGGCTGAAAGTTTCATTGCTGGGAGATTGGCTGATGCTTCATGGCTGGGAGTGACTGACAGTTTCATGGCTGGGAGATTGGCTGGCAATGTCATAACTCAGGTCTTGTATGACATCACACTGATGTTGGACAACAGGATGTCTTCATCCGACGTATAGGACTTCGCGTTGGAGCTCAAGCCAACGAACACAAGCAAGCAAGCATAACTAAATTTGGCTGACATTTTTTTTTTTTGCACACTTGCTTTGAACTCGAGCGTAGTCCAAATACACTAGGTCTAGTAGTGCTGGACTGAATTTTGCGTGTGGATTAGCTTTTCCTATTATCAGTGTCCCATGCCATCAGGCAAACCCACTCTGGCTTCAGGGGCAATTGTAATTTACGTCCCCAAGTCAAGGACGGCAGGTCAACATTTTAGTCAACTGTCCGGTGTAGGGGTTGAACCCCTAACCTCAGCATCAGCACACCGGATTCTAAGAACATGCATTCTTATTCACTCAGCCATGCTGACCTACTGGCTGACAGTTCCATGACAGAGATTAGCTGGTAATGTCATGACTAAATTTGGCTGACAGTGTCATGACTAAATTTGGCTGACAGTTTCATGACTAAATTTGGCTGACAGTTTCATGACTAAATTTGGCTGGCAGTTTCATGACTAAATTTGGCTGACAGTGTCATGGAAACTTCTGAAAGAGATGCCAGTATGTGGTAGTACCCATGTCTGTATGCACAAAGTGCCATCTCACACAACTTCTGCCAAGGAAGGACAGCAGCATGACCGTGTGTGAGGCTCCAGTGCCTTGACCATGGATCAGCAACCATCAACTCTTCTTTCTTCTTCTGCTCTCTCTCTGTGAGTGCATGTGTGTGTGTGAGAGAGAGAAAGAGCATTCAACCATGTGTGAGGCTCCAGTACCCTGGCCACTACTCTTCTCTGTATCTTTATGTGTGTGAGAGAGAGAGCATTCAATTTTGGGTGAGTACGTCTGTGTGGATAATTGAAACAGACAAACTGGCTGTAGTGGTGTGAAGTGTTATATTGTTAAATATACTAGATCACTGAACAATCACCTTGTTTCTGAGATGAATATGACGATTACCTAGAACTTCCAGAGTAACTAGTGATTGCCTGGAAGAAATTAATTAAACTAGAACATGGCACACAGATACAAGAAAGTGACAGTGTTTGTTGGTCATATACTGAGAAAAGAGGCATAGGAGACAATCCTGACAACTGAAAAGATCAGTGCTAGAAAAGGCAAGGGCAGAAAAATTACACTGGATTGTGATGGAGGAATATCAATAGAATTTTATCCAGAATATCAATACCTGGGGGAAGACGTGAATGCTTTTACCATTTGGCAAGGCACATAATGATGATTATTAAATAATAAGGAAGGTGACCAAGTCTCTTTCCCTCCGTGTGTTTTTCTCAGACAGTTTTCAGAAAATGTGCAAGTTTTTTTTCAACAGCTTTGGCTGAAGAGGATCTGTCTCAAGAAGGATGTGTGTTTCCTCTCAAATGAGCCCACCCAGCTGATGCCAGGTTTTGGGATAATGCCTGCATCTTGTGAATGTCAGATGAGCTCTGAGGCGCACCGTCTCCACTGTGATGAAGTCTGCTGAGAATCATACATTGTGCATGCTTCACAGCTGAAAGAGAGTCACAGCATATCCTCACAATGATGGTAGACATTCAGCACCCAAGCCTTGTACTCATGCTTGGAACTATCACTCACGTAATATAAATGTGTGTTGTTATGGAAGGTGGAAACAAAGTCACCACCACTCAAGATATTCTTCATGTTGTATCAGAATGAACAACTTAATGGCCAGTCCGTACAATTCAACACCCAATTTACCAAACTGAGATACCAGCAGGGTCCGGATGTTTGGAGGAACATTCTGCTACTGCTGAATATTGAGCCCACATCACTGTACCGACAAGTTAGCATTACAAGGCCACAAGCCTGTACCCTCTCACTATGAAGGAGTAATAGGAGAAGGTTTAAACCAGGCATGTTCAAAGCATGTGAAATATTTGTGTGTTTCTTCAATAGGTTCCTAGCATGGCTCAACACAACCTATTAACTGGAATTGCTGCTCCAACCATTTGTCAGAAAAACTGAGGAGTCAGAGGCCAGGACTGTTATAAAATTCCTGATGTTACAGGAAAAACACAGAAATACACAGGAAGATGTCACCAGTGATTCCTGCCTGTTGTGTGCTTCATTAAAAACCTGGTGTAGACAGTTTAAGTGGCCGCTCAAATGTTGCTGATCTGGGACACCAACTTTAGAGTGCAAGGACAGACATGCAGTAAAATTTAAGAAGCTCATTGGTCAGGAGTGATAAATGACAATTGTAGGGATGGCTTGAGCATGTGAAACAGTGAAAGAACAGATAATAGAAGCAGGCCATGCACAGAGGCAGAAGAATGAAGACAGAATGTGCCCACTGGGTCGCACGCCTCTTGACATATGAACAGTAGCAAACAAGGGTTCATTGCTGTCAACAGTTGCTCAAAAATTACCATTCAGAAAACATTTTCACGACCAATGCAAACAGTAGATGAGACTTTGGTTCTCTGTTGTGACTGCCTACCTCAGAAAACCCCATGCTTCCCAATGCCTGTCAAGCAGAAAGCACAGAAATCTGCAGAAAAAGTTATGCTTTTTTGTGTTTTCCTTTTGGGTTGCCAAACCTGTCCTAATGAAAGATTGTCTGCCTATTGGCAACATGGTCGCTTCAAGACGATGTGCCCTCTCACAAAACAAAGCTTGTGCAAGCAACATGGTCACTTCAAGACAATGTGCCCTCTCACAAACCAAAGCTTGTGCAAGCAACATGGTCGCTTCAAGACAATGTGCCCTCTCACAAAACAAAGCTTGTGCAGCAACTGCACTCAGACAATGTGCCTCTCACAAAACAAAGCTTGTGCAAGCAACATAGTCACTTCAAGACAATGTGCCCTCTCACAAAACAAAGCTTGTGCAAGCAACATAGTCACTTCAAGACAATGTGCCCTCTCACAAAACAAAGCTTGTGCAGCTAACAGCCAAGGATTTGAATAATGAAATTCTTCCAGACCCACCATATTCTCCAATTTGGCTCCATCAAACTTTTTTCTTTTCCCAAATCTTAACAAACAGCAGAATAAGAGACACTGGCAGGTGATAATTGGATTAATTCTAAAAACAGGGTGTTCTGTTTCCCAGGGTATTTTCAAGGTCATGCAGAGATGGCATAAATGGGTCAATTCATTCAGTGGCTATTTTGAAAAGGAATTACAAAACTTTCAGTTCAACATTTCAATTGTCATGGTTGAACGAACGAACGAACAGACTTTATTTTCAAAGGGTAACAAACTGGGCACGCAAGCCCATCTTACATTTGGCCCTTCCAATCACTCATCTTTCGTTCATCAATAGTGCATATTACATTCACATGGGGGGAAAAAACATTGTCCAATTAATTTTGTAAACGTAAACAATGCATATTACCATGGTATGAGACACATCCTCCACCCACCCAGACATCCCCCATCCACTCACACATCTCCCATCCACACACACACACCTCAGGCACACATGCATTCCCTCACCCATCCCCATACATATCCCCACCTTCACACACCCCAAACCCACATCCCCCACCCACCCACACACACCTCAGGCACACATGCATGCCCCCCACCCACACATCCAATACCCACACACATATCCTCCACCCAGCCCATAACCACCAACAATCACCCACCCACATACCCTCCTCCACCCATATACCCCCAACCACCCAGCTCTAAAAACATCCCCCAACCACACATCCCCCACCTACACATACATCCCCCCCCCCCACATCCTCCATCCACCCACATACCCTCCTCTACCCATATACCCCCAGCCACCCAGCCAAAAACACATCCCCCACCCACACACCCACACACAGATCTCCCCGCCAAGTTACACATTCTGCACCTACGCACACACAAATCCCGAACTCACCCACACACACCCACCATCTCCCAACCTACATACACTCACCCACCAAAATATCCTCCACCCATCCAAACATCCTCCACCCACTCACACATGCTCCACCCACCCATCCTTCAACCACACATTTCTTAGCCACACATTTCTTAACCACACACCCCCACCCATACACACACATCCCCACTCACACACACACACATCTCCCCACCCACCAACACATCCCCCATCCACAAACACACACCCAACACCCACACATACCCAAACCCACCCACACATCCCCCACCCATACACTCACCCCCTCACACATCCCCCACTCACGTACTTATCCCTAACCACTCAATGGTTGGGGACTTATAGCCAGTCCCCTGTACTATGCCACTTCGGTTCTGTAAACGGCTCATTAAAAGATGATGTTAATAAATGAACCAGGTGGTGCAGCCATCATATTCCCGCGTAAATATCTGTTCTCTGTTCCTAATCAGTTCAACCACTGACTGTCTTCTGTGCCACTTTATGCATAGCTTGCCTCTATCTCCAACACCCTCCATCTGCCTCGGTCTGACAAATCTGTCTTTTGTCTTTCAAGTCCTAATGAAGCACAGGCCCACAACCAGCTCACACAAAGCCTTTTCATTCTTATTTATAATTAGCTGGATTTTGCATCTACAGTTTCCTACAGGACAAGACAGCCAGTCGCACACCACCCCTCCTGTGGTGCCTCCTGTGACATGCTTGACAGGTTACAGTGTGACTATTCTCTGCTTCCCCTATGCGCCCCATTAACACACGGGTGACAACTCCTAAAGACGGAGCCCCAAACAATGATGGCTGTCTCTTTCCTGCCCTCATATGCATTAATAAGAACAAGACAAGACAATAATTAAACAAAACGACCTTTATGAAGCATTGCATACCAGTGTGTGGGTCAACATAAAATGTACCAATCTTGGTTAGCTAGCAATTTAATTTCTGCAGGCCTGTCAGAAGTCATCATTTCAGCAAATATAACCAACTACTACCATTTGAAATAACAAACATATCAATATAAAGCATGTGTTCAAGCTCTTGAGAGTCCATCATATGTTCCCATCATCAGATCATTAGTATCTACAACACTTCATCAAATGCTCCATTTGTATCAAATCATCAAGATTTACAACACTTCATCAAATGTTCCAGTTGTATCAAATCATCAAGGTCTACAACACTCCATTAAATGTTCCAGTTGTATCAAATCATCAAGGTCTACAGCACTTCATCAAATGTTCCAGTTGTATCAAATCATCAAGGTCTACAACACTTCATCAAATGTTGCAGTTTTATCAAATCATCAAGGTCTACAACACTCCATTAAATGTTTCAGTTGTATCAAATCATCAAGGTCTACAACACTTCATCAAATGTTCCAGTTGTATCAAATCATCAAGGTCTACAACACTTCATCAAATGTTCCAGTTGTATCACCCATGAAATCATCAAGGTCTACAACACTTCATCAAATGTTGCAGTTGTATCAAATCATCAAGGTCTACAACACTCCATTAAATGTTCCAGTTGTATCAAATCATCAAGGTCTACAACACTCCATTAAATGTTCCAGTTGTATCAAATCATCAAGGTCTACAACACTTCATCAAATGTTGCAGTTGTATCAAATAATCAAGGTCTACAACACTTCATCAAATGTTCCAGTTGTATCAAATCATCAAGGTCTACAACACTTCATCAAATGTTCCAGTTTTATCACCCATGAAATCATCAAGGTCTACAACACTTCATCAAATGTTGCAGTTGTATCAAATCATCAAGGTCTACAACACTCCATTAAATGTTCCAGTTGTATCACCCATGAAATCATCAAGGTCTACAACACTTCATCAAATGTTGCAGTTGTATAAAATAATCAAGGTCTACAACACTTCATCAAATGTTCCAGTTGTATCACCCATGAAATCAGCAAGGTCTACAACACTTCATCAAATGTTCCAGTTGTATCAAATAATCAAGGTCTACAACACTTCATCAAATGTTCCAGTTGTATCACCCATCAAATCATCAAGGTCTACAACATTTCATCAAATTATAAAGTAATATACAATTCAATTACATGATGGCATTCTATAAGATTTAATGAAATAATCATGTACAATAACTTGCAATGAAATGATTAAGTGCTGCCAGATTTCTGGCATGATATTGACCTCATCATCAATCAAGTGCCGACTGGCCAATCAAAATCTGGGACTAGCACCATATACCCAACAGGCATGAAGGTGTGGTCAATAAATCTGAACTTGACTGATTGGAAGCGTGAAGGCGTGGTCAATAAATCTGAACTTGATTGATTTTAAGCATGACTGAACACAATCACTGACTGTCAAATTAAATGAGATTATCGTGTGATCAAATGATGAGGCCGATAGTTAATGACAGAGTAGACATGGATAAACAGTTGATGAGAAAGCAGACATGGATGACAACAGTTGATAGAGTAAACATGGATGACAATAGTTGATGAGAAAGTAAACATGGATGACAATAGTTGATGAGAAAGTAGACATGGATGAAAATAGTTGATGAGAAAGTAGACATGGATGACAGTAGTTGATGAGAAAGTAGACATGGATGACAATAGTTGATGAGAAAGTAGACATGGATAATACAGTTGATGAGAAAGTAGACATGGATGACAATGGCTGATGAGAAAGTAGATATGGATGACAATAGTTGATGAGAAAGTAGACATGAATGACAATACTTGATGAGAAAGTAGACATGGATGACAATAGTTGATGAGAAAGTAGACATGGATGACAATAGTTGATGAGAAAGTAGACATGGATGACAATGGTTGATGAGAAAGTAGACATGGATGACAATGGCTGATGAGAAAGTAGACATGGATGACAGTAGTTGATGAGAAAGTAGACATGGATGACAGTAGTTGATGAGAAAGTAGACATGGATGACAATGGCTGATGAGAAAGTAGACATGGATGACAATAGTTGATGAGAAAGTAGACATGGATGACAGTAGTTGATGAGAAAGTAGACATGGATGACAATAGTTGATGAGAAAGTAGACATGGATGACAATAAGTTGATGAGAAAGTATATATGGATGACAATAGTTGATGAGAAAGTAGATGGATGACAATAGTTGATGAGAAAGTAGACATGGATGAGAGTAGTTGATGAGAAAGTAGACATGGATGACAGTAGTTGATGAGAAAGTAGACATGGATGACAATGGCTGATGAGAAAGTAGACATGGATGACAATGGCTGATGAGAAAGTAGACATGGATGACAATAGTTGATGAGAAAGTAGACATGGATGACAATAGTTGATGAGAAAGTAGACATGGATGACAATGGCTGATGAGAAAGTAGACATGGATGACAATGGCTGATGAGAAAGTAGATATGGATGACAATGGCTGATGAGAAAGTAGACGATGCAGAAAATAGTTGATGAGACAGTAGACATAGATGATTGTGTGTGCACATCACTGAGATGAATATTCAGAGCATCCAGCAAAGTTAAAAACCAACACAATGCATGTAATACTAACAACGTTGGAAACAGTTTTAAACTGCTTGGAACAACATTCATATATACAAATCCTTCTTTTCACAATGTGTCGCATGATAATACATACAAGTCTGCTGGCAGTAATATCATACAGCAAATGAAAATATTTCATCCATGTACATCCACCAAGACGTGTACATCACAATCAACAGTACAGCAGCTGTAAGAAACAACTGGCTTTTGGAAAATAAATAAAACATGACAACATGGTCAAACAGCTCAATGAGGGATGTGAATCGTGTGTTAAATAAAATATGTAAACAAAGAAAATACATGTAAACAAAGAAAATACAGCATGGCTTGATTACAACTGCACGATGAACAAGAATGTGAATCTTGTGTGAAATAGATCAATAAAATATGACAACATGGATTAATGAAAACTCCATGAGGAATGTAAATGTGAATCATGTGTAAAGTAAATAAATAAAAATACTATATAGACTAATGTTGAACAATGGATGAATATGTGAATCTTGTACAAAATAGATACCCATTAAATACTGTTTGTTCGTTCGTTTTACCTAACTACATAAATTACACACCTACGTAACTAATTACATACCTGCCTAACTATATACCTACCTAACTATGTACCTTTCTAACTACAAACCTACCTGATTACATACCTACCTGATCAGAAACCTACCTGATTACATACCTACCTAACTATGTACCTACCTAACTATGTACCTACCTATGTACCTTTCTAACTACAAACCTACCTGATTACATACCTACCTGATCAGAAACCTACCTGATTACATACCTACCTAACTATGTATCTACCTAACTATGTACCTACCTAACTATGTACCTGCCTAACTATGTACCTTTCTAACTACAAACCTACCTAACTATGTACCTTTCTAACTACAAACCTACCTAACTATGTACCTTTCTAACTACAAACCTACCTAACTATGTACCTTTCTAACTACAAACCTACCTAACTATGTACCTTTCTAACTACAAACCTACCTAACTATGTACCTTTCTAACTACAAACCTACCTAACTATGTACCTTTCTAACTACAAACCTACCTAACTATGTACCTTTCTAACTACAAACCTACCTAACTATGTACCTTTCTAACTACAAACCTAACTATGTACCTTTCTAACTACAAACCTACCTAACTATGTACCTTTCTAACTACAAACCTAACTATGTACCTTTCTAACTACAAACCTACCTAACTATGTACCTTTCTAACTACAAACCTAACTATGTACCTTTCTAACTACAAACCTATCTAACTATGTACCTGCCTAACTACAAACCTACCTAACTATGTACCTTTCTAACTACAAACCTACCTGATTACATACCTACCTAACTATGTACCTACCTAACTATGTACCTTTCTAACTACAAACTTACCTGATCAGAAACCTACCTGATCAGAAACCTACCTGATTACATACCTACCTAACTAAAAACCTACGTAATTACATACCTACAAAACTACATACCTACAAAACTACATACCTGCCTAACTAAAGTTGTGAATTATGTCTAAAATAAATTTTTTTAAATACAAAATGGCCTAACCACTGCTGAACAATGGAGGAAATTGTGAATCTTGTACATACAAGGGTAAGTTAATACATAAGTCACAAATGGCTGTAGAAAAATAACTAACTACGATAACAACTTGAAACCAGTTTATTTTTATACATACATTGTCCCTTTATTTCTCAACATAATTTCCACCAACACTGATGCACTTATCCCATCGTTCTATCAGTCCTCCCAAACCGGCTGCATAGAACTGCATGCCCTGTTTTCTAAACCACATTTTCACTTCACATTAAACTTCGGCGTCATTCATGAAATGTCTCCCACCAAAGTGGGTTTTCAGTGGACTTAGCCCCTAGCGATTTCCCGTAAAGCGGTGCATAGTTAGGTAGAAAAAGTTACGAGGGCAAATCAATAAGTCACATAGTTCTGTGGGATGGCAGGTAAATTAAAACAGGGCACGCAAATGTATGCAGCCGGTTTGGGAGGACTAATAAAATGATGGGATAAGTGTATCAATGTTTGTGGAAATTATGTTGAGAAATAAAGGGACAATGTATGTATAAAAATAAACTGGTTTCAAGTTGTTATCATAGTTATTTTTCTACAGCCATTTGTGACTTACTTATTAACTTACCCTCGTAATATATAAAATGTTACAACATGGCCTAACCAGGTTTCTCTCCCTGAAACTTGGGATGGAGTCTGTTGGCAACAAAATGCCTAAAAGTTTTAGGAACTTTAATGCCACCTTTGAGGGAAAGAGAGGTGACACCATAACCCTAACAAGAACAGCAGGCAGAAAAACTTTGGGATGGCTGCTGCATCAGAGGACTGAGTATACATGGGGATGGCCAGTGTATAGTGACATTGTTCAACATAATATCACATCAGTCTCTGGTCTCTCCTTTCCCTCTCTCTCTCTCTCTCTCTCTCTCTCTCTCTCTCTCTCTCAATCTCTTTCACTATGTATCTTCCCCACTCTCACTGCCTCTGTCTGTCTCTGTGTTCCCCCCCCCCTCCCCCCCAACCGCCTTTCCCCTACAGAATGGTGCTATATTTTTCTTTATTCGCTCACTTTGAAGTCAAGCGTAGTCTATAAACATGCGACTATTTCTAGTGCATTGAACTTATTTCTGCGTGTGGATTAGCTTTCCCTATTACCAGTGCCCCCCCCCCCCCCCAATTTGGCAAACTCACTCCAACTTCTAAGGTACTTGTAATTTATATCCCCAAGTCAAGGACGAGACGCATTTTAGTCCAACTGACCAGTTTAGGGGTTGAACCCGCTATCTCAGCATCAGCACACCGGAAGTTTAAGAGTGAACTCTCACATCCATTTGGCCGTGCTATACAGTATTAAAGAGAATAATTTTTAAAAAAATTGTAACCTGAATTAAAACGAAGAAAACAAGACAAAAAGTCTGGTAACAAATACCAGCCAAAACCACTAGGAAGCCAGCAAGCATCTCATGGCAAATACTCAGAAACACTGGCCCAAAATTCAGGACCAACAGCTCTTTAAGAGTTTACATAGAACGGACAGTTTTAAACTGCGCAATACAATGGCATATTCTTGGAACAATTCTCATCTCTGGCGAATACAATTGGCATCATTCAGATGAAGGCATGTGAGGTTTCACACAAAAATATTTGTACAAATACATCATGGAAAATGTTAGTAGAGTCAGTGAATGCATCAACTCTCTCTGCCCTAGACAACTGTACAAGGCCAAGTCATTAAGAAACAGGAATTTTATTACATTTTATTACAAAGTGCATGGACAATGGAAAATCTTATTTCAGGACATGAACTGGCCTTTAAGCAATATCCCATGTAGGGATCGTGAAGACTAAGAAGTTTGCGCATGGGCAATATAGCATTTAAAAAAATGACTGCCCCACTACTGAGTTGCAACATGGAAAAACAATTAGGCTTTTTTCATGTTTTGTGGTCAGAGGGTATGAAACCTTGTAAAATGTACATCAGAATGATGGTTCAGTGTGGAGACAGTTGTCTGAGTCAGGGGATAATGAATGAATGGGTAGAAAGATTTCAAAAGCACCACCCATTGTCTCTGGTAAAGAAAATACACATAAATCCGCTGGGAAAGTCACAACAACCATCTTTTGGGATATTAAGGGCCCTATATTGGTGCCGGTCTCCCTGGCCAAGGAGTTAACGATGTTGTTCGTAATCCTGTATATCCACATGGGTAAAACAGCTGCGCGAGATATGGCAGCAGATTGCGCCACGCTGGTAACTTACGGGGGTATGTGAGTATACTTCCATATTTATGTAATTATTTGTCTTTTTATTAGATGTTGCTATATGATGATAATCATTATAAGAATGAAGATTCTGATGGTGATCAATAGAATTATAAGAATGAGCAAGTCTGGTTGGGTGAGCAATACAATTATAAATACAGATAGATTGACATCAGGTTGATTCATTGTAATGATGATGATGATGACAACAGCAATTGCAATACCCAACAATTCGAAAGTCTGGTTGGATAGAACAAGACAATCATAAATACAGATAGACTGACCTCGGTTAAGTCATTGCTACTTTGCATCAGTGACAACAAAACTGTTTTGTATAAACTAAGATATAATTGGAATGTAAGACATTTTATAATACAATAGAACAAACAACATGAGGAAAACATTCCTGTGGAAATGGCGAACAGAACAAACATACAGGAAAACAGTCAAGTGGAAACAGTAAACAGAACAAACATACATGCAAACAGTCCAATGGAAACAGTATAAACAGAACAAACATACAGGCAAACAGTAAAGTGAAAACAGTAAACAGAACAAACATACAGGCAAACAGTCGAGTGGAAACAGTAAACAGAGCAAACATACAGGCAAACAGTTGAGTGGAAACAGTAAACAGAACAAACATACAGGAAAACAGTAGAGTGGAAACAGTAAACAGAACAAACATACAGGCAAACAGACCAGTGGAAACAGTAAACAGAACAAAAATACAGGAAAACAGTCCAGTAGAAACAGTAAACAGAACAAACATACAGGAAAACAGTCCAGTAGAAACAGTAAACAGAACAAACATACAGGAAAACAGTCCAGCAGAAACAGTAAACAGAACAAACATACAGGAAAACAGTCCAATGGAAACAGTATAAACAGAACAAAAATATAGGAATACAGTCCAATGGGAACAGGAAACAGAACAAATATACTGGAAAATGGTCCAATGGAAATAGTAAGTGGAACAGAACAAACATACAGGGAAACAGTCCAATGGAGGCAGCAAACAGAACAAACATACAGGAAAACAATCCAATGGAAACAGTAAACAGAACAAACATACAGGGAAACAGTCCAATGGAGGCAGCAAACAGAACAAACATACAGGAAAACAATCCAATGGAAACTGTAAACAGAACAAACATACAGGAATACAGTCCAATGGAAACAGTAAACAGAACAAATATACAGGAATACAGTCCAATGGAAACATTAAACAGAACTCATTGGCACCTTGCCGTCTTGACAGACGATAGTTTGTGCTCTAAAAAGGCATAATAACTTTTAACTATGGCGGTAGCGAGTGTGACTGATAAGGCCAATTTGCGCTGTAAATGTCCGTTCACAGTGGGTGCATGTGAACACGTGGTCATTTCCACCATCATGCACCATCTTACGTCTCAAACGCTTGGTGTGTGACTTTTCTGCAATAATTTTCTCCTTTGACTTTATTCCATTTCTGATATTTGCCCTCCACGCAACACGTTCAGCGGCGACTTGCTCCCAATGTGCATTATCAATGCCTGTATCAATCATGTCCCGCTTACACACATCTTTGTATCGTAGTAGAGGCCGACCCTGAGATCTCTTACCCATCTGTAATTCACCAAAAAAGATATCCTTTGGTATTCTACCATCATCCATCCTCCTAAGATGTCCTATCCATCTAAGTCTACGAAGACTGAGCATGGAAAAAACAGAACAAACATACAGGAATACAGTCCAATGGAAACAGTAAACAAAACAATCACAGGTAAGCAGTCCAGTGGAACCAGTAAACAGAACAAACATACAGGAAAACAGGCCAATGGAAACAGTAAACAGAACAAACATACAGGGAAATGATCCAGTGGAAACAGTAAACCAAACAAACAACACATCAGAAAACAGTCCTGTGGAAATATTTAACAGAACCAACATATAGGAAAACAGTCAAATGTAATCAGAAAACACAACAAACAAGAAAAGAGCCAAATGAAAACACTAAACATAGCAACAATAATAAAGAAAACAGCCTAGGGGAAGCTGTGAACAGAACAAACATCAATAGGGAAAACAGTCAAACAGAAACAGTAAACAAAATAACATACAGGACAACCCCAAAATGGAAGCAGCAATGAGAATAAAATAACAAAAACATCCAGTTGAAACAATAAACAAAACAACCTTAAAGGAAAACAATGAAATGGAAGCTATCAGTAGAAAACAAAAACCAACATATGGAAAAATAGTAACATGGAAGAAGTAAATCAATGAAACAACATACAGGAACACAGGCAAATAAATGGAAGCCATAAACAGAGCAATAACATACAGGGAAAAAACAGCCAAATGCCAGCAATAAACGGAACAAACAATACATATAGAGGAAAACAGACAAATGGAAGCAGTAACAGAAAAACAGACAAATGGAAGCAGTAACAGAAAAACAGACAAATGGAAGCAGTAGACAGAACAAACCCAATACAGAAAAACAGACAAATGGAAGCAGTAAACAGAACAAACCCCATACAGGAAAACAGACAAATGGAAGCAGTAGACAGAACAAACCCCATACAGAAAACAGACAAATGGAAGCAGTAAACAGAACAAACCTCATGCAGGAAAACAGACAAATGGAAGCAGTAAACAAAACAAACCCCATACAGGAAAACAGACAAATGGAAGCAGTAAACAGAACAAACCCCATACAGAAAACAGAGAAATGGAAGCAGTAAACAGAACAAACCCCATACAGAAAACAGACAAATGGAAGCAGTAAACAGAACAAACCCCATACAGAAAACAGGCAAATGGAAGCAGTAAACAGAACAAACCCCATAAAGGAAAACAGACAAATGGAAGCAGTAGACTAAACAAACCCCATACAGGAAAACAGACAAATGGAATCAGTAGACAGAAAAGCAATATACAGGAAAATGGAAGTAGTAAATAGAACAAACATGATACAGGATAACAGCCCAGTAGAAACAGTAATTTTAAAAAATACATTATGAACAATAGTATGACGCAAGCAGTAAACATAATGAAACCATGAAAATATAAAAATAAGGAAGAAACATTGCATTAAAAATTATTATATGCCCTTAACAATTAATATTTACAGTCAATAAAATATAAATAACTAGATGATTGTTGAGAAAATGATTTTGGCACATAAAATCCAACAAATTATCGGGTGAACTTAAAATATATGTTTGTTTTTTATGTACTTTGTCCCTACTCCACAACATGCTATGGGATCATGGCTTTGTATATATTGTGTAACCAACAGCACACACGTGTTCATACATTTCTGTATTACCTGTAATTGGTTTGCTTTTCTATTTACTGTTCATCATAAGAATTTTTCCCGCGTTTCCATCCTGTTTCAGGATATTGCGGTCAACATCAGCATCTTTCAGCTGTATGTTAATTCCTAGGCTAGATTACGCTCATTAGCACGCCACGACTTTCTGAGCAACCGGCATCATAAGAATACTTAAGATTAAAATATTTCCTATCTATGTTTTTGTACATTAATTTCTTCTTGGTGTCTGCCATCCATTGAGGAAACCAGATAACATATTCAGTAATTTGTATCTTCATACATCAATGGCAGAGTGGCTTTGACATTATTATGTCCACCTCTAAAAAGTGTAGATTTGGTTTAACTCACGGGGTGGACTGTTTGGATTCTTAAAACAATAAGCAAAGTGTGGTGTACCACCGCCTGGCCAGGGGCAGTGGATCGCATGTCTAACCATCTTAGACAAAGGCAAGAAACTCATAGGACCCGGTTGAATAGGCCACAGACCAGATCAAGTGTCAAAATCACAAAAACTACCTACAAAATAATAGTAATAGCATGTTTAATTCTGGTCGACATATAACTGGATTCCGACCATTAGCTAGTGAGTTTGTGTACCATGCTGAGATTCTCCTTGTGTGATCTATGGGAGAAGACTGCAGCACTTATGGAGATGTCTGTGTGCAGCAAACGTGATTCTTTACTATAATGACACCAAACATCCATAACATTCACTTCTCCTCAGATGTTACCATCCACTGAGACAGACCAAATCTTTCGTGTCTGACATCATACATTAATGGCATTCATGTTTTTTCACATGTTAATCATTATCCAATGAAAACAACTGACACAATGTCAAGTGTCTCACAACTTCATAGACACAATATCAAGTGTCTTCTTACAACTTCTTACATCCATGACATTTAACTTTCCCTCTTTTGTTAATTCTTCACTGAAAAAGACAAAATATTTAGTGTCTTCATGCCATACAATAATTTTTCTCCCACATTAATCATCATACCACGTAAACAGATAAAATGTTTGGTGCCTTATGTTACACATTAATGACATCAATTTTGTCTTCGCATAATATCATCATGAACTGAACATAGCAGACACAATGTTGAGTGTCCTACATCATCAGATGTACATGACAATAACTTGTCCTCTCTTGTTAATCTTACAATGAAAAAGACAAACTATTCAGTGTCTTAAATCATACATTAATTACATTAACCTGTCCTCTCGTTAATCATCCATTGAAGACAACAGACAGCATATTATTATTTATGTCTTAATACATCAAAGAACAATTTATCCTCCCGAGGACATCATAGGGAAATAAAATGTGCCAGCCACAGCCTCGCAATAACAAATAGAGATCATAATCAAACTGTCAGTATACAGAAAATCATCAAACGAAACATGGGGGATCACAAGATATCTTAACAATGTCCAAGCATCCAAAGTAGGGTTAGTCATAAAAATTCCCCAGTGGAGCAAGCACAATGGAAGGCATCTGATTGTCAGAAGTAGTCTCACTTCCACAAATATTTCTTTACCTTTACAATATTTGTGAGCGGCCTGCACAAATCATAACTCCCAAGTGCCTTTCTTCTGACTTTCTTCTGATGATGATGATGATGAAGATATCTTAACAATTTCCAAGCTTCCAAGGTAGAGTTAGTCATCAGAATTCCCCAGTGGAGCAAGCACAACGGAAGGCATCTGATTGTCAGAAGTAGTCTCACTTCCACAAATATTTCTTTACCTTTACAATATTTGTGAGCGGCCTGCACAAATCATAACTCCCAAGTGCCTTTCTTCTGACTTTCTTCTTCTGATGATGATGAAGATATCTTAACAATTTCCAAGCTTCCAAGGTAGAGTTAGTCATCAGAATTCCCCAGTGGAGCAAGCACAACGGAAGGCATCTGACTGTCAGTAGTCTCACTTCCACAAATATTTCTTTACCTTTACAATATTTGTGAGCGGCCTGCACAAATCATAACTCCCAAGTGCCTTTCTTCTGATGTGCATTCGAACCCTGTCTGGCATGTTAAAGACATGTGTTACCGCTGACCATGCTTGTCTTATGAATGTGACGCTATGTTTACCTGCCCAAAAACCATCCTGCCCTCAGGAAAGTGAACGCAAGCACCAGTTGAATGCTGATCTGCCTACTTCTCATGGCACCTTTAACTAGGTTGGGAGAATGCCAGCTTCTTTTCCCTGGTCTTATCATACCTGCAGATAAATGCACTTGCCACAATGTTTCTTCAGAATTAATGAAATTATCCAACATTACACTCATTGGATCGAGACCAATACTAAATGGATCAACTCCAACACTTACTGGATTGAATCAACAACAAAACAGACAATGACCAATGATGCACTCCACAGATAACATTCAGAAATTGACATCAAAAACCCCGGCAGAAACTCTCCTTCACCGAGTCTGTTCTGGTTAAGTACAGTGCAGGACCACTCCCCTGACCTTGAAACGTGACCACAGCACTTGAGCATGCATGATTGTAAATGGTAGAATAACTCACATATATAACTGTACAAAATATCTTTCCATAATAAATTTCAATAATGAGAAGACAATTTATGAATACAATAAAACAAGAGTAACATGAGTATTCACTTACAGACTGTGATCTGCAGCGCATTATGTTTTACCTTATCTTGTAATCAAGATCAGAGAAAAAATGAACATATGGGGCAATAAAGCAGAACATGTTACATTATGGGATATTATTATACAAGAGAAAGACAGACAGACAAACAGCGCGAGAGAGAGAGAGAGAGAGAGAGAGAGAGAAAGTGTTATAAAACAAGGGATATTAATCAAGAGAAAGACAGACAGACAGACAGCAAAAGAGAGAGAGAGAGAGAAAGAAAGAAAGAAAGAGTTATTAAACAAGGGATATTAATCAAGAGACAGACAGACAGACAGACAGAGAAAGAAAGAAAAATAGGAAGATAGACAGAAAGACAGACAGAAAGAAAGAAAGAAAGAAAGAAAGAAAGGGGCAGGTTAAGACATAGACTTGTATATGTGTATCTTTATACTAATGTATGTGACACATAACTGTATCACTCACACAGAAAGAACATGTCCCTCAGCCCTGCTGAGTCAGCAACAATACGGTTCTACAGCAACGCTGTTTGATAACAATGCCATTTGATGACAATGCTTTTCAAGGATTCAGCTACAGTCTGTATTACATTTGATTTCATTCATACACCAACATATAATATATAACTCATAATTCTAGTATCAACTAATAACCTCAACCCAAAAGAACAGTGAAAATTGCAACTAATATCTTAACATGGCAAAAACAAAGATAATGCATACATATAAAACTACTATGAAGAAAGAAATATATGTTAATGAGGAAAACTTGGTGGTGGAAACATTTTGAATATCTTAAGTCATTAATTACCAACAACGGTGACGCAATAAAAGAAATTAGAAGATGAATATCTATTGCTCTTCAAAAACTGAATACATTGTGACATGGGACAGATACACCTACAAAAATTAGATTTTTAAGAACACGCATCTTTCCCATAGCAAGAGACGCCTGTGAGACCTGGACACTTACTGAACGAGTCGAACAGCGCATAAATGCCTTTGAATATAAATGTTATAGATGGGTTCTAAGAATATCTTGGATAAAGAAAAGAACAAATTCATCCATACAACAAGATCTTAATAGTGAAGAAAGTATATTACTAAAGACGACAAAGAAAACTGAAATATTTTGACCACTTGAAACGTCACGAAAGTTTGGAGAGAACAATCATGGAGGGGTATATGCCCGGGAAGAGAAGAAGAGGAAGGCCAAAGATAAGATGTGTGCAGGATGTGGCAGATGATCTCCAGATGGGTGTATCGCATACGGGACATCTTGCTTATAACTGAGAAGTTTTCCGGAAGGTTGTTATGGGAGCGAGGCTCTACAAAGGACAAGCAAAGGAAATGAATGAATTAATTCTAATATCATACACACAAGTACTGTTTTATGCTTTCCTTCACTCGGGTATATGTTAACCTCAGACTATACATGGTTTAAAACAACTGCTGTGTTCTTTCAAAGAACAGCACACATAAAATAAAACATACAAATATACAAGAAAACAAACAATATACAAGTGTCAGGTAATTATAACAACAGTCATAATAATTATGAGAAAACAGCATTTAAATACACAAAAATATACAAACACGGACAAGTATCGGGTAAATAACATAAATAGTAATAATTATGAGAAAGTGCAGCCATTATATCCACTCACAACTCTGTGAAGACAACAAGGTAAGAATTAGAGGTGAGCAGCAGTGTATTAAACAGACTAAAATGTGATCAAGGCATGCGTAATGAAAAGATGAGTAATGCGAGACTTGGAGACAAGGGCAGGTAAATACAAACGAGTTACCATAAACTTGTTATTTATGTCAATGCTGCTGAGTTGTCTGCTCTTGGCAGCCCAATTCCATTTGCATGAAGTGCCAATTCTCCACAGCTTTCACTGGGATTCTTAAAATGAGTTAGTGTCTGTTGGAGGTAGCTGTAGTAGCCTTGTCCTGGCGTTTGACAGTACAGGGCACATGATAGGTGCCCAGTTATTGTTTCATGGGTGAGAACACCGTCAGCACAGGAATGCATGTCTGAGAATGCCCAATCCATTACTAGAAAATGTGACTCTATTTACTTCTGCTAAAGCTATCAATGTTAACTTTCCCTTTTAGTTGGGATGTTTCAATTAAAAAAATGTCAACCAGTCTTCTCCTATGTGTAGGACTGTTCTCATACCACAGGGTATGTTGCATAGAGTGAAATAAACAGATCATGGCTGAGAGGCGACCATGCCTACTTCAGACTCAGAAAGTACTGGGTTTAATCCTAGCATAAGACTGGGAATTTGTCCAAAATCCATTGTATCTAATACCATATGTCCCCTGGTCTCTTGGGTAGTGAGATAGGATACCTAGCCTTCTCGTGTAAGCATGAAAAACAGGAGGTCCTGTGTGCAAGTTGTGTACGTTAAAATTCCCACAGCAGCTGGAAATTTAAAAGAGTAGGCCATAAGGCCACTTTACTGGCAAAATTGATAGGTAACAAAATGTACCCATGGGTAGATGATGGGAGCCCATTACCTTGGACGGAATCTGTATAAAGGATGCAAACCTAACACAAAATGCTTGCTGAAATAAAAAAATACCATTTGAGGTGCACAGCTGGATGTGACACACTCCTCTCAAAGTGAACAAAGAAGAAGAGGAAGAACTATTGGTAAACAATAAGCTACATAGAAGAAATAACATAGTGAAGCAAACAGAGATAGTATGAAGTAATAAAGACAGCAGAGAGAACACAGAGTATGACAGAGGATATGGTACAGAGTACATGAAACTGAACACTTGACAACAGATAAAAAACAAAATGAGAAAGTCTCAGAAAATAAAACCAACATATTAGAAAGCAGTTGGTGACACAGATTAGGAGGTGCCACACAATATAACAAATAGACGGCACCGGAGAAAACACAGATCAAATGGCACTGGATTAAATAAACAGAGGCACCGGGTAAAACAAAGATGACATCAAGAAAAACAGATCAGATGGCATCGGGTACAACAGAGATGACATCTGGTACAACAGATCACCCTGGGTACACTGGTACATTGGCATTAGTTCAATTACATGCAGGAGACAAAACCTGCAAATTCAAAATAACCCAAAGCCGGTTACATGGATAGATCTCATCTATTTGATAAAGAAACTGCTCCTTTCACTGGGAGAGGGTGTGCTTCCGTGTTGAAGACCCACTTGTCTAAAGACAGAAGGGAATCTTCGGAGAAGATCAGGTACAAGTACTTGAGTGTTTCTGCCAGGAAAAAGCTCTGTTGCACATCGTCATGAAGCGGGGACGTCTGGTAGACGTCGAGGAGTCCAGAATAACCTCCTTCCACCCGACAATGTTTCTCCAAAGCCTGTTTGAAACAACAACCAACAACTTGTGTAAGTGATCAAATGAACTAAAACATCAAAGTCTATAACTGGTAACATAAAATATAACAAATAAGTTTATAAGTGGTACCACAAATTATACTTGAAAAGTCTATCAGTGATAACATAACATATAACAACAAAGTCTATCAGTGATAACATAACATATAACAACAAAGTCTATCAGTGCCCTCATAAAATATAACAACAGTCTATATGTGGTAACATAAAATACAACAACAGTCTATCTGTGGTAAAATAAAATACAACAACAGTCTTTCTGTGGTAACATAAAATATAAGAACAGTGTATCTGTGGTAACATAAAATATAACAACAGTCTATCTGTGGTAGCATAAAATATAAGAACAGTCTATCAGTGGTAACATAAAATATAACAACAGTCTTTCTGTGGTAACATAAAATACAACAACAGTCTATCTGTGGTAACATAAAATACAACAACAGTCTCTCTGTGGTAACATAAAATACAACAACAGTCTATCTGTGGTAACATAAAATACAACAACAGTCTATCAGTGGTAATATAAAATACAACAATAGTCTATCAGTTGTAACATAAAATACAATAATAGTCTATTAGTGGTGACATAACAAATAACAAACAAGTCTATCAGTGATAACATAACAAATAACGCACAAATGGTAATATAAAATATAACAAATTAGAACATGATGAAACCATGAACAGAAGCAATAAGTACAAACTCTATACATGAGATCTAACAAAGATAACTGTGGCATTCCTGGCTGGTTTAACACCACTTATAAAATAAGATTCATATACAAAATTATAACATCAGATGGAAGATGCACAACAGAGATTAGAACAGAATAGGGCAAGCAAAAGCTGCATTTCACAAAGTGAAAAGTATCTTATGCAAGAAGTCACTATCATTGAATGTAAGAAAGAGAGTGCTAAAATGCTATATAGAACCAGTTTTGCTGTATAGCAGTGAATTTCGAGATGTAAATGAAGAAATTAGGAAAAACTTGGAAGCAACAGAGATGTGGTTTCTGAGACGAATGTTGTGAATTCCTTGGACTGCCAGAGTAACTAACAACGACTGCCTGAAAGAGGCTAATGAAACTAGAACATTATATACAACAATAAGAAAGAGACAAACAGCATTTTTTGGTCATGTTATGAGCAGAGAGGCATTGGAGAACATTGTGACAACTGGAAAGATCAAGGGGAAGAGAGGCTTAAAAACATAAAAATAAGAAAGATACAAAAACAAAACAATGACAAATGAAGAACCAAAAAGCATGAAAATAAAATCCTGCAATTCTTTATTACTGGAAAAGAAAACTATACAATAAGTCTACAATGTTCACATGTTTAAAACATTGCATGACCTTTACCAAGCACATTAAACTTCTCAGCCATGCTGATGTTTTGTTCCCAAGTACACAGATACAAAAACAAAGAATACTGTCGGCAAGCAGAAGAAGTAGGCAAGCAGAATAAGAAGTAGGCAAGCAGAATATGAAGAATAAGAGGTACGCAAGCAGAATAAGAAGTAGGCTGGTAGAATAAGAAGTAGGCTGGTAGAATAAGAAGTAGGCTGGTAGAATAAGAAGTAGGCTGGTAGAATAAGAAGTAGGCTGGTAGAATAAGAAGAAGGCTGGTAGAATAAGAAGTAGGCAGGCAGAATAAGAAGTAGGCTTGTAGAATAAGAAGTAGGCTGGTAGAATAAGAAGTAGGCTGGTAGAATAAGAAGTAGGCTGGTAGAATAAGAAGTAGGTCGGTAGAATAAGAAGTAAGCTGGTAGAATAAGTAGAATAAGAAGTAACCAAGTAGAATAAGAAGCAGGCAAGTAGAATAAGAAGTAGGCTGGTAGAATAAGAAGTAGGCAGGTATAATAAGAAGTAGGCAAGTAGAATAAGAAATAGGCAGGTAGGCAAGCAGAATCAGAAGTAGCCAAGCAGAATCAGAAGTAAGCAAGTAGAATAAGAAGTAGACAAGCAGAATCAGAAGTAGGCAAGCAGAATAAGAAGTTGACAAGCAGAATAAAAAGTAGACAAGTAGAATAATAAGTAGGCAAGTAGAATCAAAAGTAGGCAAGCAGAATCAGAAGTAGGCAAGTAAAATAATAATTAGGCAATTAGAATCAGAAGTAGGCAGGTAAAATAAGAAGTAGACAATCGTAATCAGAAGTAGACACGCAGCATAATAAGTAGGCAAGTATAATCATAAATAGAGAAGCAGAATCAGAAGTAGCCAAGTAGAATAAGAAGTGGGCAATCATAATAAGAAGCAAGCAAGTATAATCAGAAGTAGGCAGGTAGAATAAGAAGTAGGCAAGTAGAATCAGAAGTAGGCAGGTAGAGTAAGAAGTAGGCAAGTAGAATAAGAAATAGACAAGCAGAATCAGGTGTAGGCAAGTAGAGAAAGAAGTAGGCAGGTAGAGTAAGAAGTAGGCAAATAGAATCAGAAGTAGGCAAATTGACAAAGAAGTAGGCAGGTCGAGTAAGAAGTAGGCAAGTAGAATCAGAAGCGTGGAACTTATACCTGTACCACAGCCCAGGCCCAGTCTCGATACTTCTGTTTCTTGGTTAGCCTCCACATGTAGAACCAGCCCTCCACCACTTCCGGCCGCAGTATGTACATCTTCTCAATGTGCCGAACGGCTTTGGCTTCCGTGGGCCCTTCAAAGCGGAACCCTTCTGGCCCCAGACCTGTGGCTGTGGTGCATAAACAAGAATAACATGTCAGGTTCAGTGGCACTAGGAGGGGCTTTGATAATGATAACATTTGAAGGTTATTAATTTATACCTCTCTCTCTCTCTCTCTCTCTCTCTCTCTCTCTCTCTCTCTCTCTCTCTCTCTCTCTCTCTCTCTCTCTCTCTCTCTCTCTCTCTCTCTCTCTCTCTCTCTCTGCATATGCTTGTAAATGTACATTCATGTGTGTTTACATATAATATTAGATTGTTATGTGACAGGCAAAACTTGCATTTTATAAAATGAAGAACATCTGATGCAATAAATCCTTGCCATTGGAAGTCAGAAAAAGAACTCTTGCATGTTAAATAAAACCAGTTGTAACATATGACTCTGAATCATGGATAATTAGTAAAATAACCCCAAAAATCCCTATAAGTTTTGGATATGTGGTTTTATAGAAGAATGCTGAAAATTCTGTGGACAGACAAAATAAGTGCTCTAAATGTTTTGAGAAAGGCTAAGACACAAAAACAACGTATCAAAAATATCAGAAAGAGGCAATCATCATATTTGGCCACATTATGAGAAGACAAAAACTGGAACATGATGTGACAACTGGAACAATTTGTGGAAAGAGAGATACATGAAGACAGTGAGAGACAATTCTTGACAGTCTTGTGTCATGGTATAGAAGGGTGCCAGTACAAGAATTGATACAGGCCAACGGAGATCGCAAGATCTGGAAAAATATGATCGGCCATGTCTGTCGGTGAGGCACTTGATGATGATGACTGGATTATTATTGCATAGTGGAATATCGCTATTCCCGATATCGGATATGACCAACAGTACACGACACAGAAAGTAGTGTACATACACAACGGCCAACAGCACATGTCATTTACTGTGGGAAGATTATAATAACAGGATTTACAAATGATTTAAAAGGCAAGGAGATTGATTTCATTGCACCAGGTGTTATCCCATATGGCTCAGTCTCTTTCCGCAGGACAGCCTGCCAAAAGCGTCGCATAGAGCACAAACTCTGTAACTCCAGCAATGACCCCCAGGAACTGCCGAGAAAACTGCACTATTCAACCAAATAATGTAGTCTGAAATCAAAACCACCACCTTCGGAGCGGGAGGAAGGTGGCGTAGCCACTTCACCATGGAGACTCCCAGAGATGATAACAATCACTGGGTAAGACAAGAATTCTAAATTATACTCAATAATGGCTATGGCACATCGATTATTTTATTATACTTAGTAAGAGGTAAGACCAGAATAATAGATTATACTCAACAAAAGCTATGACACATCAATTATTTTATTAGACTTAGTGAGAGGTCAGACCAGAATTATAGATTATACTCAACAAAAGCTATGACACATCAATTATTTTATTTAACTTAGTAAAAGGTAAGACCAGAATTATAGATTATACTCAATAAAAGCTATGGCACATCAATTATTTTATTATACTTAGTAAGAGGTCAGACCAGAATTCTAGATTATACTCAACAAAAGCTATGACACATCAATTATTTTATTATACTTAATAAGAGGTAAGACATGGATGACCAATATATTATCAACAATAGTTAAAACCACTGAATATCAAGAAAACAGTAACATTGGTGATAGAAAAGAAAAATGTGACACCCAAATGGAAATAGAGATAGAAGGGGAAATTCTTCACCAAATGGATAGTTTTAAATACCTAAGGGTATTTATAACATCAAACGGAAGATGCACAACAGAGATTAAGAGCAGAATATGGCAGGCAAAGGCTGCATTTCAAAAAATGAAGACTATCTTATGCAATAAGTCACTATCATTGAATGTAAAAAATAGAGTGTTTAAGTGCTATATAAAAGCTGTATTGTGAATCTTGGAATGTAAATGAACAAATTAGGAAGAGATTGGAAGCAACAGAGATGTTGTTCCTGAGACGAATGTTGCGAATTCCTTTGACTGCCAAAGTAACTAACAATGACTGCCTGAAAGAGGCTAATGAAACTAGAACATTATATACAACAATAAGAAAGAGGCAAACAGCATTTTTTGGTCATGTGATGAGAAGAGAGGCATTGGAGAACATCAAGTCAACTGGAAAGGTCGAGGGGAAGAGAGGCAGAGGCAGACCAAGAGAAATGGTGCTGGATGGATTGAGAAGGAGGCATGGAGGAATATCAACAGTGGAGTTGATCCAGAAAATCAAAGACCGAGATCTGCGAAGAGTCATGATCGCCTATGCCAACCGGCATGGCACTTGATGATGATGATAGTTACAACTTGTGGATTATACTGAAAAATATGTAACACGCAAGGATTCTACTGTATAATTCATTCATTCATTCAGTAGCATGTCCTTTGCAGAACCTCGCTCCCATAACAACCTTCCTTCCAGAAAACCTCTCGATCATAAGCAAGATGCTCCGCATCCGATACACCCATCTGGGTACAATACGTAAGATAAATGGATTTGGCTGTACAAGAGAATAACCCCATAGTTCACATTGGGCAGTGGGGAGCGTTTTGTGTGGTATTCACTGGCACAGGAACGGAGCATAATGGGGATGACCCGTTGCTGTGAAGTTGGAACTGCGACTAACTAACTAACTAACTAACCCCATAGTTGTAGGTTCAGGTGGAAGATAGATTTGGCTAATGATGGCATATTTTGTAGAGGTTTTTCGCTGGCCTTGCATCAAAGTATACTTGTTCCTACAGTGAGGCAGTGTCACCATTTGAGGGTGACAGATTCGATTCCCATTTGGAAACTATACCTTTCACTTTGCACGAGGGGTTTTTAAATGAAAACCTTAAATGTTGTTTTTGTTTTTGTGAATATATTCTGAAAAAGTAAAGAACAAATGTATCATTTTTCGACGCAGTCACTACTGCTTTCAATACAAGTCCTCCAGCGCCAATGAAGTGCTTGGATTCCTGTAGAAAAAAATTTCTCAGGGGTCACTACTCAGTGTGCCTGACCCAGTTGTTAACAGTCTGTCACAGAAGTCATGCCATTTTGAAGCTTCCTACTCCAGCCATACACTTGCTGGATTGACAGGCATGCATCACCATACTGGGCCTTCATTCGCCGATGAATTTTGATAGGTTGCACCCCTTCACTGAAATGGATATCTTAAAGCTGCTCTTCTTTGGTGCATGTCAAAAGTGGGGCAGCCATTTTTAAACTGCCCCTACGACGTCACCATATTCAACATAGATTGTTATATTCAACAAGAGATCAGAAACACAGACTGTTATACTCAACAAGAGATCGGACACACAGATAGTTATACTCAACAAGAGATCAGACATAGATGTTATATTCAAGAAAAGATTAGACACATGTATTATACTCAACAAGAGATCAGACACATGTATTATACTCAACAAGAGATCAGACACATGTATTATACTCAACAAGAGATCAGACACATGTATTATACTCAACAAGAGATCAGACACATGTATTATACTCAACATGAGGTCAGATTATTCTACTCAGCATGAGTCAAATTATTCTACTCAACATGAGGCCACACATATAGATAGTCAGTCTACCTATACCCCAGAAAAGAGAATCAACATGAACATTAGTTAATGACTTACCTGTGCGGATGTAAGCCTCATGGCAGGTGTTAGCAAGTTCCTCCCCTATCTTCAGGTACTTGTCTTTGTTGTCAGATCCCTCAGCTCCTAACGCAACCATCCCAGCTGAAGGTGAGAAGACAGTTGATGACAGTTAGTTGCAAGTCCCTGACAGGAGGTCGCAATCAACCCCACAATTTATTGGCTGTTTGTGATTTTCTAGACAATTTTACATCCAGCAGTTTGCTATTCATGGTTATTAACTAAAACAACTGAATAAATTATGGCATGGGACACATAGACCTACAAAAAATTAGATTGTTAAGAGCATGCATCTTTCCCATTGCAACAAATGTTTGTGAGACCTGGACATTTACTAAACAAGCTGAACAGCATGTTAATGCCTTTGAAAATAAATGTTATAGGCGGGTTCTAAGAATATCTTAGATACAGACAAGAACAAATGCATCCATACGAGAACTAAATAATGAAGAAGGTTGGCTATTACAGATGATAAAACAAAGAAAACGGAAATATATTGGTCACTTGAAACGTCATGATAGTTTGGAGAGAACAATCATGGAGAGGTATATGCCCAGGAAGAGGAGAAGAGGAAGGCCAAAGAGGAGATGGGTGCAGGATGTGGCGGATGATCTCCAGATGGGTGTATCGGACACGGGACATCTTGCTTATGACCGAGAAGTTTTCCGGAAGGTTGTTATGGGAGCGAGGTTCTGCAAAAGACATCCTACTGAATAAATGAATGAGTTTACCATTTCTGTCTGAACAGCCAACGCTGATATCCTTGTGAAAATCAAGTGAAGTAATTGGCTCCCAAACTGCCTGCAGCTGACTTCAAATTCAGTATGGTAGGATTGTGGACCTGTGTTTACCACCCCTAAGCCACATACACGACACTGAAGACAGTAGGTCTGTCTTATCAATCTGTATCATCCTCATCTTCATCGGGATTAGACATCAGAGATCATGACTCTCCGCTCCTCCCTGCCATCTGGTATTTTTTTATTTTTGATCCCTTTGAACTCAAACGTAGTCCATACACACTACTTCTAGTAGTGCTGGACTGAATTTTGCGTGTGGATTAGCTTTCCCTATCAACAGCGTCCCTCGCCATCAGGCGAATCCACTCTGACTTCAGAGGTTCTTGTAATTTACGACCCCAAGTCAAGGACGACAGGTCACCATTTTAGTCTCCAACTATCCAGTGTAGGGGGTTGAACCCCTTACCTCGGCATCAGCATACTGGATGTTTAAGAACACGCTTTCTTATCCATTCCGCCATGCTGATCTGCATCTGGTATTCTAATAAAGTCAGTCTTGCTTATGAGGAGTGAGTGGCCAAGCGGCTAAAATGCCGGACTCTCCTTTGGGAGACCCGGGTTCGATCCCTCGGTAAAGTTTGGGATTTTTTTGTCGGGGGCAAAAAAAAAATTCCTAACCTGCACAGTTCGCGGCGACTGCACTAGCCATGCGGCCTTAATTCCTCAGGCTCAAAGACCCCTCTGCCATACACCGCAAAGTACTATACTGGCAGTAAATGACAGTTTTTTTTTTGACAGTCTTGCTTATTTAATTTAAAAATGTATGGAAAAAGGGGTCTGCTGTCGAGCATATACTAGAGTACTAAACAACAAACAATGACATCAAATCTAGATTTCATTTGTTATGTTTTTTTTATTATTATTTTTTTTTTTCAATTTTTATCTTATCGATATATATATATATATATATATATATATATATATATATATATATATATATATATATATATATATATATATATATATATATATATTCTGCTACTATACATATTTTTTAATTGTATATTTCTTTCCATTTCCTTATATCCCTTATCCATTTCAATTTTCATTTCTTTTCCCTTCCAGTCTTCCATTCATAGTGTTTATATTCCCAGATTATCAAGCGTCTCTAAGGAAGTACCCAATTGTTTTGTTTGTCTGTGTGCATATTTTAACCCTTTACCGGGCAGACGTTTGTCTGTTTTGTAGCCCTGAACGGGCAAGAAGAATTTTGAGGTTCGGTAAAATTTTGGGTTATGTTAGTAAAATCATCACATAAAAGGTGTTAGTCAACTTATTTTACTTAAATAAAAAACAAAATGAAGTAAAAAGCATGCAGGTTATTTTACTCACGTGAATGTTCCCGGTAATCCACACATGAACACAAATATTTACAAAATACATCATATTGTTTGTGATTGTCAGTCATTTATACAGCAATTTACAAACACATTTTCAGAATCAGAATCACTTTCTTTAAAGTCCGACTCACGACTGCTAACGCAAAGTAACGCTGATCACTGATATCTAGTTACGATTAATTGTCAACTTCGTGCCCTTCAATGTCACTTAAATTGAACCCAGCGAAATCTCCACCATCACTTGAAGAATCGTCGAAATCCATTTTGAAATACAAACCGTAAAACCCCCAAAATCTATTTTTAAAATCCGTTCAAATTCAAAGTACACGCTTGCAAATGGCAGCCACATTGTCAAGCTATCGGCAAAACTGAAAGTAGACAACTGGAAGTCTTGGAAAGCTGCAAGATCGCGTTTTACAATGCATAATAGTCAGACGCTTTTGGACGGTTTGCTCGTTCCAGGGTAAAAACATTCTTGGACGTTTTGCCCGGTAAAGGGTTAATTGTTTTGTTGTTGTTGATAAAGACTTTGGCTGAAACATTTACCTGTGTTTGTATTTTTGTTATTTCTGTTGAGCTTCATAGTCATTCTTTGTTCTTTTCCTGCTTATTTTATTATTTGTTATCCAGCTGTTTCAGCTTTCCACATACATCTTTCTCTGTCTCTCCTGCCTGCTATTTCTCCACAGAAAGCTAATTTCTCCATTTCACCTCTTCTGCTGACATGCCCCATGAATTTCACTCATCTTTTCCTGATGGACTTGTTGAGCGACTCCGTAACCCCCGTAGCTCTCAATGCCTCATAGTTTGTTTTCTTGCCTGTCCTCAGTATTCTCAACATTCTACTTAAAACCACATCTTCCTTGCCTCCAGTGTATTACCATTTCATTACTTAGTGTCCAGCCATATCAGCCTGCAACTGATACAAGCATTTACTGATACTACTCTCAATCTGGACATACTTGAAAAACTAACATGACCCTTTCAATTAAGCACAAGTGTGCAAAAGCTAGGTAGGTCTGCAAATATGGAGTAAGTCATAAGTCATAACATCTCAAATCAGTCTGTAATGTTAGGAATGTCTATAAAGTTAGGTAAGTCTATAAAGTTAGGTAAGTCTATAAAGTTAGGTAAGTCTATAAAGTTAAGTAAGTCTATAAAGTTTGGTAAGTCTATAAAGTTAGTATAAAGTTAAGTAAGTCTATAAAGTTAGGTAAGTCTATAAAGTTAAGTAAGTCTATAAAGTTTGGTAAGTCTATAAAGTTAGTATAAAGTTAAGTAAGTCTATAAAGTTAGGTAAGTCTATAAAATTAAGTAAGTCTATAAAGTTTGGTAAGTCTATAAAGTTAGTATAAAGTTAAGTAAGTCTATAAAGTTAGGTAAGTCTATAAAGTTAAGTAAGTCTATAAAGTTTGGTAAGTCTATAAAGTTAGTATAAAGTTAAGTAAGTCTATAAAGTTTGGTAAGTCTATAAAGTTAGTATAAAGTTAGGTAAGTCTATAAAGTTAGGTAAGTCTATAAAGTTAGGTAAGTCTATACAGTTTGGTAAGTCTATAAAGTTTGGTAAGTCTATAAAGTTTGGTAAATCTATAATGTTAGGAATGTCTATAAAGTTAAGTAAGTCTATAAAGTTAGGTAAGTCTATAAAGTTAGGTAAGTCTATAAAGTTAGGTAAGTCTATAAAGTTAAGTAAGTCTATAAAGTTAAGTAAGTCTATAAAGTTAGCTATGACTGTACATCTATGTTAAGTCAGGGTAAAGTCCGCAAGCTACGGCCAAGTCTATACAATCACGGTAAGTTTGTCAATTTAAGTTTATGAGGCTAGTATAATTCTTTTGACACTGCATGGGAAAGATCTTGACAGTCTTGTGTCGTGGTACGGAAGGGAGTCAACACACATACTGATCCACGCCATCGGAGATTGTAATTTGTGGAGGGGCATGATCGCCCACGCCAGCCGGCAAGGCAGGGGATGATAATAATGATAATTCTGTAAGGCTATGGTAATTCTATAAGACTAGGATAAGTCTATAAGGCTGAGCTAAGTCTATACAGCTAGGGTAAGACAGTAGGACTAAGGTAAAACACAAGGCTAGATACAGTTAGGGAGTCTCTGTGGCGAAGTGGTCAAGCCGTTTGACTCGTGCTCCGAAGGTTGTGGGTTCGATTCCGGGCCGCACCCTTTGGTTTACGAGTTAAAATGTTCCGGAGACTCCTGTGGGTCATCGCTAAAAGCTACAGAGTTCGTGCTTTGATGCGACGCTTTCCGCGCTGCGGAAAGAGACCGAGCCATATGGGATAACACCCGGTGCGATGAAGTCGACCCTGTCGACTTTTAAGCGACTTTTTTTAAGCGACAGTTAGAGTGAGTATATGAAGCTAGGGTTAATTTATAAAATCATGTTAAGTCAGCAAGCTAAGTTTAAAGACAAGGTTAGTCAGTAAATGTGTGCAGAATTTAAGTCAACTGTTCATGTTTCAAATTCCTGTCTGTCTATAATGTTAGTGATCACACAGAAAGTTAAGTCTCCTACCAGAAAAACATGCCAGGTGATCCATCTTGTGTTCCAGCCTCCCAGACTTGAACTCGGCAAAGTAGGTCAGACCTCCATTAGATTTGACCAACATTTTCTCATAGACAGCCTGCAGCAACAGCATTAAGCATGAAATCAAGAGCAGGTTTTATGTCTGCTTGCACTTCAACACAATGTTATATCTGGATGCAGAAGAGGTGTGTGCTCAGTGGCAACTTAAGTATTTGAGTCTGCTCTGGGTTGAGCAAGGAATAGGCAGGGAACGAACGAACGAACAGACTTTATTTTCAAAGGGTAACAAATTGGGCACACAGGCCCGTCTTACATTCGGCCCTTCCAATCACTCATCTTTCTTTCATCAACAGTGCATAGGAAAAAAACATTGTCACGTGAATTTTGTAGACATAAACAATGCATATTACTATGTTATGAGACACATCCACCACCCACCCACACATCCCCCATTCACTCCAACTCACCCACCCAACCACACACACATACAATACATTCCCCCACCCATCCACCACATCCCTACACCTACACATCTCCCCGCCCACACACACCTCTCACCCACCACACATCCCATCCACCCACACCCCAAGCACACATACATTCAATAACCCACACATCCCCCACCTACACACATCTCCCCACCCACTCACATATCCTCTACCCGTCCCATTTCCCACCAACAATCACTCATCCAATATCCTCCTCCACCCACACACCTCCAACCACTCAACCAAACACATATTCCTCAGCCACTCACACATCTCCCCGTAAACTCACATATTCCGCACCTACCCACACACAAATTCCGCACTCACCCACATAATCTCCCATCTCCCCCAGCCCACTCACAGATCCCGAGCCCACACCTGCAAACATCCCCCACCATCTCCTAACCTGCACACACTCACCCACCCACATATCCTCTACCCACCCACACATCCTCTACCCACCCATCCCCCAACCAATATCCCTTAACCACACACCCTTACTCATATACAATCACCTACCCACACATCCTCTACACAACCACACATCCTCCACCCAACCACACATCCTCCATCCACCCATTCCCCCAGCCACACATCCCTTAACCACACACCCCTACCCATATACACACACATCCCCACCCACGCACAATCTCCCCACCCATACAAACATCCCTCACACACATCCCCACCCACCAACACATTCCCCATTCACAATCACACACCTCCCATCCACGCACACACAACCCATACATTCATCCCCTCACACATCCCTAGACACACGTACTTATCCCTCAACCACTAACACCCACACATCCCTTATACACTCATCAACACATACATCTCCTATCTACCCACCCACACTCACACATCCTAACCACCCGTCCCCCACCCTCACACACATCCTTCACCCACCCACAAACCCAACCACACCTGCACCCACCCACACAAACATCATTTATCCACACCCAGCTCCCCTCCCACACAATACCACACCCACACACATCCCAAAGACACATCCCTCACCCACACACACATCTATCCACACATCTCTTACCCATCCACACATCCCCCAACTACAATCACCCTCACTACCCACACATACATAAGAAGAGAAAGGGAGAAAGAATCAGTGACTTAACTTCACAAGCTCTGATCTATCAGCAACAAGTTATGTTTAGAATACTGGTGCGGGATCTTCATAATTCCGTCCAATCAAATATTCAACAAGTCCCATAATCTTATACATGTAATGATACAACCAATGACATAAATTTTAACAGGTAATCAATGGTATTCATTTTATGAAGCAACAAATCGTTTAAATATAATGAGACAACAAGTGATATTTGTTATACTACAACCAATGATAAAAATGTAAACAGACAATCAATGATATTCCTTTTATGAAACAATGAATTGTGTATTTGTATCAATATAACTAATGATATTCACTTTATATGATCATCAGTAGCATATATGTTATCAGACAACCAATTATATTTATGCTATGAGACAAAACAACTGGTGACGGACTAGATCAGAGATTATGGCATCCACCTGTAGCTCAACACAATGAATGAATCATTAAAACATGATAAGCAGACAGGAAGTTTTACTAGAACATGATAAGAAACAAAACGTTACTTCTAGCAGCCTCTAGCACTAGCAGACTTGGCTCACTGACCATTTGGATATCACCAACAGAAAAGAAAAACATGATGGTATACTCCCCCATGATCCTGGGTAGTGAGTCAGATGCCTAGCCTTCTTAGACAAGGGTGAACCCGGCACATGTTGCGGGCAGTTGCAAATTGAAAAGAGCAGGTCATACAGGCCCATGAGCAGGTAAAATTTCTAAATTAGAAAAGTTACTCATAAAACATTTATAGCATGTGTAATTCTGCTTTGCACACATGTGGATCTTCAACAGTGTCATGGAGTTCATGAACAGTATTGAGATTCTCCTTGTGTGATCTATGGGAGGAGATTGAAGTACTTATGGAGATATCTGTGTGCAATGAATGTGATTCTTTCTAACCAAAACAAACTAGACAACAAATGTGAACATGTAATGAGACAAGCAATGATATTGATGTTATATGATAGTTAACAGCATAATGTTATCAGATAGCCAATGATATTCAAGTTAAGAGAAAACTAAAGGAATTCATGCTATCAGACAGCCAATGATATTTATGTTATGTGACAACCAATGGCATTTAAGCTATCAGATAGCCAATGATATGCATGTTATGAGGCAACCAATTACATTCATGCTATCAAACAGCCAATGGCAAGCATGTAGACAGCAGTGACTACCTTCATTGCATCATCATACATCTGTCTGGCTTCAGCGTCTGTGTTGTTGGACATGACCCATTCCTTGAGTAAGTACTCATAGAAACTGTCACCCAGAGCACCCATACTCACATGATCTAGAAGAAACAAGGCAACAATCAACAAACATGCTATCATTTATCATCATCATCAAGTGCCTGCCAGCTGGCATAGGCGTTCATGGCTCTCCACAGATCTCAGTCTTTGGTTTTCTGGATCAACTCTGCTGTTGATATTCCTCCATGCCACCGTCTCAATCCATCCAGCATCATTTCTCTTGGTCTGCCTCTGCCTCTCTTCCCCTTGATCTTTCCAGTTGTCACGATGTTCTCCAATGCCTCTCTTCTCATCACATGACCAAAGAAAGATGTTTGTCTTTCTTATTGTTGTATATAATGGTCTAGTTTCATTAGGCCGGCTTCATGGCTTAGAGGTTATGACTTTTCTCCGTAATCTCATATACTCTCGTCGGTGACGTGATTGACGGTGAGAATCAGCAGTGGTTCGAATCGCATCGGTAACTTACGGGGTATGTGAGCCGGCCGCTCAGAAAGCAATGGCAAACTACTGAGCGTAATCTTGCCAAGAAATCAACATACAGCTGAAAGATGCTGGTGTTGACAGCGATGTCCTGTAAAGGATATGCCAAAACAAAAAAAAAGTTTCATTAGCATTATCCAGGGAGTCGTTGTTAGTTACTCTATCATTTATACATACAAAATTATCTGAATACAGAAAAAAAAACTACCTGTAAACATAACAATCTATCTGTACAGATAGAATATATCTGTATACATGATGAACTATATGTATATATGATAAACTATATGCATACATGATCAAATTTTATGTATAAATTTAAAAAATATCTGTATACTTGATAAACAATATGTCTACATGATAAACATTTCTCTATAAATAAAAACATATGTATACATAATAAATTATCTAACCACATTATATATAATACACATAATATCTGCATACAAAATAAATTATATGTATATAAAATCAACTATATGTATACGCGATAAACCTTTCTGTATAAATAAAAAATATCTGTATATATTAAAGTATCTGTAAACATAATAAACTATCTAAAAAACATAATAAATTATCTAAACACATAATAATCTATCAGCATACAAAATAAGCTATATGTATATAAAATCAATTATACACGATAAACTGTTCTGTACACATAAAAAATATTGGTATACATAATAAACTAGATGTGTCCAAATCCCCCTCAAGGAAGAGGTTTTATTTTTCACCAACCTCAGTTCTCAGGTCATCCCAGCCTTAAATGGGTACAATGAAATATTCTGGGAAATAAAGAAGCTGATGGGATTACTGACATCACACCATCTAGTCCCAACTGCTCTATAGAAATATGAGGCAAGCACTATGTACCCAACATACATCCAGAAATGGAACGGGATCCTTTACTTGACTTGCTTTTACACAAAATAAACTACCTGTATACATTTTTTAAAAAACACTATGAATTCACGGAGGTCTCCAATGGATAAGAGGTCTCGAATGGATAAGAGCGCTCACTCTTAAACTTCCGGTGTGCTGATGTCAAGGTAGTGGATTAAACCCATGGACAGGTCAGCTGGACTAAAATATTGACCTTTCGACTTAACTTGGGGATGTAAATTACAAGTACCTCAGAAGTCAGAAAGGGAAGCTTGATGACGAGGGACACTGGTAATAATAGGGAAAGCTAATCCACATGCAAAAACCAGTCCAATGCACCAGAATTCCTTGTACTGGCTGCGATTGAGTTTGACAAGTGAACGTCACAATAAAAATTCACAGAGAGAGTCAGCAAGTGAGCCTGCATGCAGGTTTTATTTCCAACAATACCGACTTACACTGTCCCCACTTGCCAGTTTCAGGGTGAATGTAGTTTGGGTACAAGCCATCAGGTTTGTTTAGGTCTTTCAGAAACGTTCGTACTTTCATCACCTGCAAACATACAAACAATCTCAATGATACAAAGCGTCTAATTTTCTACTTTTACCTCAATCTGAGTTCTGCTGCCAGTTTCTGCTACCAGTTTTCTAAGACAAAGTTGAGTTGAGTCAAGGACCAACATCACAGTACTCAGGACATTGCCATATGTGCTCTGTTCACATCTTAACAACCAGCAAAAAAGTCCCAATACTGATACTATCAGTTGCAATCTGACTTTGTGTCCATTTGACCTTTCCTCAGAGTACAGATTGTCAGCCAAATCCTCTGGTCACGCCCTGCCGCTCCATCCTCTCTAGTCTATGATGATTTATCTGAGACAGTCCATCTCCTACTGGTAATACAATGTGTCTTCCATAGCTAATAACAATTGCCACATCAATAATTAATATTTGTGAGTCATACAGTAATGATTGTTGTACATTTCCCATGTCTTTATGATGCATATTTGATATATTTCTTCTTGTTCTTGGTTAGCCTCACAAGTGATGTCTGGATGATATCATGTATGAAAGAGAGAGGGGCCTGCATGCCCAATTCTTAACCCGTTGAAAATAAAGTTTGTTCGTTCATTCTTTCTTTTTCTGGCATTTCATTTTACTTCAAAGTTTACAGGAAAATTTATTAGCAAAATACCATATACAACAAATACCAAACTTATCTCAACTAAATACTCTATACTATAAAATAAAATATCAATGCAACATGAAAAATTACCAACCTTATCCTTGTAAACACTATCTCCAGTGATAGTAGACAGGTAATCAAATTCCAGATGGAGGGAGCCAACTTCTGATAGAATTGAACAGCCGCCAGATGCCCAGCCATAGTTATGAGATAATCCACTGCCAACAGAGACGGACATTGCCAGCAACAATGAATCAACTACTTGCAGTTTACCACAACAGAGGTGAAATAATAGTCAGCATAATTTCTTAGTCCAAATTTAAACCCCAGCAACTGCAGAGATTTTCCCTAACAAATACACCTTTGGAATCACCACTCTCGAAAATGTAAATTGGTAATTTTTACACATTTTTTGTGAACTGTTTGGGAACAAAAGTGATGAAAACAATAAATGGTCACTCCATCTCATTGATTGGTTGGTTGATGACTCCTCTGGCAGACTGAGTTTTAACTCTTCAGTTCGATAAATTGGTTTTCAGGTCGCCTAAGCCCTACAATGGGCCCGTACCTATCGGAGAGGCTGTGTGGGGACTATTCTCCTGACCCAATACCAATACACATCATCTGCATGGGGGGCCTGGTTGCAGAACTCTCCTTCCCCACTCTAATCCAAAAAAACATAGGTGTGCAGAACTAGTACTGCAACTTCACATCTGAGGACAGGCACAATAGGATGTACCCAGGTCCTGATTCAGCACAGTACATGCAATTAGGCCTAGGTTACTTATGTTCTCTCCACAGGTTTTAGGTAGTTCATTGTCAACAATCTGCAACCCAATGTTCAGAGGGATGCTCCGCTCATAATGCCATGACCCAGTATATGCAAGGACTAACACTCCACACCCCTACCATGAGACCACTGTAACTTGTCTGTGCTGGAAGCTGTCAACAGAAACTTTAGGTTCCCATTAGACTCTTCCATTTAATAGCACAGGGTAACAATGCTGTCTTAAAATGTGACCTTTAGAGATCTATAGTGCTCAGACTGGAGCTTTGCTGGCACAGTAGTTAGTACACTTGCCTGTCAAGAGAGTGGTCAACGTTCAATTACTATCAGTGAACAGCACAGCTCTGGTGTAAACCAGCCTCATAAAAATGGGTACTGTACAATGTTCAGAATTGCCTTGAATTGTCCGGGAAGGAAGTTGGTGAGGAAGGGAAATGGCCAACCCACCTCAGATGTCATGACACAGAACATGTGAAGCTCAAATATCTCACATCACAGTGACAGGTTCTGCTATAGGACTAATTGTTTATTTTATTTATATTTTTTATTGTGCTCGTTCACTTTGCACTCAAGCATAGTCCATACATGTGCTTCTAGTAGCACTGGACTGATTTTTGCATGTGAATTAGATTTCCTATTACCAGTGTCCCTCACCATCAGACAAACCCAACCAACTTCTGAGGTACTTGTTGCTGCTGGCTTGCGTTCACTGGCTGTCAACTCCAGCGTGAAGTCCTGTATGTCAGATGAAGACATCCTGTTGTCCAACATCAATGTGATATCATACCGGAGTGAGGTTTGTGTGAGTATCCGTTGTCCCATATCTGGCTTATTGGTGTGCAGACTGGTGGTTCCTTGCTGTGCAGGCAGATACTCTCCAACTTCAGAAGAATCAGCGGTTCTACTACGTTAGCCAGGACCCCGAAAGGACCTGTTGCCCAGGACACACGACTAGGATGTGTTAGTAGGTCTTGGCCAGTATAGAACCTTACCCTGGTGCCTTGGAAACACCTCTACATCCCTGAGGTACTTGTAATTTATGTTCTCAAGTCCAGGACGAGAAGTCAACATTTTAGTCCAATTGACCAGTGTAGGGGTTGAACCCTTTACCTTGGCATCAGCACACCAGAAGTTTAAGAATGAGCGTTCTTATCCATTCGGTCATGCTGACCTCCACTACCTGTTTATAAGTCAGACACATTCACAACAAACCAAGAGACAGTCCCTGAGTACCATGGATGGTTGCAATATCTGAAGCTGTGAATACTCTCCTGTGTGAAGCACAATCCAGAGTTTTCTCCAAATATCTCCTCTTAACCCATCATGGAATCATGTGCCTATTTAGGTGGCAATGTTAAACTAAGATGAACCCCGCATAAAATCAGATGAACCCCGCATAAAATCAGATGAACCCCGCATAAAATCAGATGAACCCCGCATAAAATCAGATGAACCCCGCATAAAATCAGATGAACCCTGCATAAAATCAGATGAACCCTGCATAAAATCAGATGAACCCCGCATAAAATCAGATGAACCCCGCATAAAATCAGATGAACCCTGCATAAAATCAGATGAACCCCGCATAAAATCAGTCTAAAACTATGGAGTTAGCATCATGTACCCAATATGTCTGTCAAGGTCCTAGAGAATACATAACTGAGGACAGAGGACAGACATAGGACATGGGGAGAGTACGGGGTAGTAGAATGGTCCAGACGCCTAGGACAGTAGGTTAGAGACAGGACTGTGCCCCTGAGTGACGGGACAGGTTCACCTTGGACAGAATGACGCAGTACGCCTGACTCAATAGGCGAGTGCCGGTCAGACATGACAGCACGACCTCACACGGACTGCACGAGGGTCAAGTACCACCGGACTGAGTAGGAAACGGGAGACGAGACTCGGACATGGATGACAGAGGATGTGTGACTATGTGGAGAGATAGAATAGACTAATGCTTAGACCTCAGTGCGAATGAATGTGACCGCTATTTAACGCGTGTTGGTGTGCGTGGCTATACACGAGTGTGCATTTTCTTGATAGTTGCGCAAGAGTATTGTGCAAGAGCGTATTTGGAGTTGTATATACATTCTGTGATATTTATGACAATAATATTTATGATGTATTACCATTAAATAATGTATATCACATTCATGTTTTCACGCCTTATCTGTACTCGCACCATCTGCTTGTCTGAACCCACTATGTAAACCCCTAGAGACGTTGACAATGTCCCATGGCATGAAAATGGGTTCTTTACTAACAATTAACTATTCTACAAAGCTGAGACACTCCCAGACTTGTATGGGCCAGTACAGAAAATCTCTCTGCTACCTAGGCTAAGACTACTGAGTTAGTTTAACAGTCCCTTTGGCAAGCTGAAGCTATACAGCTGAAGTTCAAGCTATAGAGAAAGCTGTACAATGATTTATAACTTCAACTCTGACTGTCACCACGTGGTCATCTTTACAGCTTCCACGGCTGAGGATTACCCTAAGCAAGGTTGCTGTCAGAAAGTTGAGCCATACAACAGAAGATAGCATCCCATTGTTGTGTACACAGAACTTTTTTTTTTAAAGCAAACTTGTAAAAACAGGAAGAGAATGTTAAAAAGAAGATTACAAGATATCATATTTTTGGAAAAGAAAATAAGAGCTATCCAGACTATCAGAAAGGTATAGAATCAATGCAAAGACAACTACCACACTCTTGAACAGCAGGGATAGAACACTATTCTTCGCCTCAGCATAGGAAATACCAGACTGACTACACACATGCATAAGCTTTGCCTCTGCTTCACTTCTATGCACATGTGGACAAAATAAACAAACTGCTGAACATGTTCAGGAGGATTATACTCTGTACAATGAGTTGAGAAAGGTATACTTGCCCACTAAATTACTGCTAAACTTCAAGCTGTATGGAACTAAAGAGGAACTCCAAAAAAAAAACCAGTCAAGTTCATCTTGAGATCTCACCTGATGGTGCAATTATCAAAAACAGTGATGGCATGAAAAGAAAGAAAATCAGTATTCTAACCACTGCACCACAACTCTCTAAGATGTCCGAATACTGGATTAAAATACTGTTTTTCTTTAAATGTAATCACATTTCAGTGTTGTCACATTATTTCCATTTCTTGTCCACTGATGAAGACTTTTGATGAAACACTAGGCTGTTTAAATCTGATAGGCCACTAACTCACATTTGATGGTTACAGTATTCCCCGATGCTGGTACAGCATGAAATTAATCCATGAAATTAATCAAACAAAAACAACACATTTATAACTTGAATACAGTAACTGCAGCAGGTTCTACTCACGTTTTAGTATTAACGATAGATAGCGGCAGGCCAGTTTGAGTCAGAAAAGCTGGCAACAATCTGTCTGCTATATCTTTAGCCTTGATCTTGAACATCTAAATAAAAACAGTATATGTTTTCTAATAAGAACAATCTCTACACTGATTTACTAATTTCTTCATCATGTATATTCTTCTGTTTCACACTGCATCAGATCACCAGTGGCAACCTTCCACTTGTTTAAATATCAGGCTTTTTTTAACACTCTTAACAGGTTGATCATCTCCTCGCTTGCCTGGTGGCTCCGTGCCAAATGTTCAAACCTTCGACTTTTTAAATATCAGGCTTTCTTTTTAACTCTTAACAGGCTGACCATCTCCTCGCTTGCCTGGTGGCTCTGTGGCCAAATGTTCAAACCTCAATCAAAGTGGCATTTTTGGTTTAATTGACATAGACCCCCAGATCGACCCAGCCTAAAATAGGTACCAAGACATGTAATGGGCAGTTAATGCGGTCGGCATAGTATTAACCGACTGAGAGCTGATTGGTATATAAAATGAAAGGCTAGTATCATTTATCCAATTTGTTTCAAGGCATTTACAGGGATACTTGTTTTTAACTTTCCTTCTATTGATCTCACTGACTTTCCTCTATCCACGTTAAAATTGTTTGGCTCTTAGACAGCCTTCAGCTTTGTTTTAATTTATTATACTGGCTGGTAACAGACAATTTCTTTATCTTGCTTATCAATACTGGCTATTTACTTGGCATCTGACTGTTCTCTTATAAATCTTCTTCACTATCAACTGACCTTCCACTTTTCTCTTATAGGTCTTACTCATTGTTAATTAACCTTCCATTTTTCTCTTTTTAATCTTATTTATTGTTAATTCAACTTCCACTTTTCACTGATGCATTTTATTCAATTTTAATTAACCTTCACTATTTTCTGCTCTGATTTTACACACTTGCCACCACCACCATTTATTTATCACTCTTTCTCCCAGCACCTGTCCAACTTCTAACATCTCTGCCAACTTGCATCGCTTATCTTACTCCCATCTCCTCCTTATCCTCATTCTCTAACTTTCTATCTACACTATTTCTTTGCCTATATACAATACCATTCCTCCCTTCTACTTCTCCATAAAACCTTTTCCTCCCATCTAATCACCTTTCCCATTCACTAACACCCTTATGTACACTCCTGTTTCCCTTATCTACTTTCCCATTCACACCCGTAAACATACACCATCTTTCTTCACATTTCTACTCATTGTATTCCTACCTCCACTACCCTGTGTCCTATCTCTATCCTCCCATCTAAAAACTATTCCTCAAATTACTAACACTTTCCTCAAATCTACTATACCTGTTCTCCCATCTACTCGTCTTTTCCTTTTATGAATACTCTTATTTCTCCTGTCCATTCATCCTTCTCTCGCATCTATTCACTTTCCTCTCCGTAGCACACTTGCATCTCCTATATATACTCCTGCTCCTCCCATATATACTCTTGCTCCTCCAGTCAATTCACCCTTCCCTCACATCTACTCACCTTCCTCTCCTAAAAACTCTTCCTCCTCCGATTGACACCCTTGCTTTTCCCATGTACAATCTTGCTTTTCACATCTATTTTCCTATCCTACCAACCAATCAATCAATCAATCATGTGCCATGCCGGAAAGCGTGGGCGGTCATGACTCGCCATTTCACTCGACCACCAGAGTCGTGGATAAACTCAGTGTTCCTTCTCATCCATGCCATGTGGCCAAGCCATCCAGGTATTTTCCTCTCTGTCTTCCTCTTGGTCTGTTCCCTTCGATCTTGCCAGTTGTCACTAAGTTCTCCAATCCATTTCTTCTCATAACATGTCCAAAAAAATTTGACTGTCTACGTCTAATTTCTCTAATCAATTTACGACTTTCATTTGTCTCCTGTAGTACTTGGTCATTGGTTTTTCTGTCTGTCCATAGTATTCTTTGCATTTTCCTCAGAAACCACATTTCTGCAGCCATTAGATGTTTTTCAGCTTGACTGCACATTGTCAAAGTTTCACATCCATACAAAAGAACAGGCTCTATGAATCCCCTCAACACTCTTTTTCTCGTTTCAATTGACATCTTTTTATTGGTCAGAATGTTTTTCATCTTGCTAAAGGCTACTTTCGCCATGGCGATTCTTGTTCTAATCTCTTCAAGGCATCTCCCATCAGATGTTATGACTGTTCTGAGATAATTGTACTGATTCACTTGTTGAAGAATATTCCCATTTACCAACCAATACACACCCTCTTTTATTTACAATACCTACTAATCTTACTTCCATCTGTTTTCCTATTCTTTCCATATGCATTCAATCCCTCCCCTCTCATATGCACTCAACCTTCCTCTCATATAAATCAATCCCTTCCCCTCCCACATACACTCAACCTTCTTTCCATATATACTCAACCCTCCTCCTACATACACTCAACGATCCTCCCATCCAGCCACCCCTCCCTCCCATCTATACTCTCCTTACCTCCTATGCCGGCACACAGTTATTACCTGTTCTCCAGTCAGGGCATAAGCTGACAGAAGCCCACCCACAAACCTGATGTTCGTCTCAAATACTGACAGGTCTGCTGACTGCAAAAATAAGAACAACAGACAATGTTACTGTAATAGATTGTGGTAACGGAGATAAGATAAGATAAGACTTAAACTCACCATCACTCACTAATGTAGATGAAGTCTCAGTTGCCGCTTCACCACTAGGGTAACCATAAACTGAGCGCAGATCTGTACAACTAAATATGCAGGACACATACAATGGCCTGAGGGCACAGCTAGGAAGTACAGTGTTTGCTGCTAACTCAAGAAAATCTCATGTCCGATACTTTGTCTTTCTTTGTCCAATATTTTTTTGTGTTGGTCATAACTGTGTTGTGCCTGTTTACAGCAGAGCTATACAGCTTGTACATTTCTACCAACATGTTTTATTTCCTCCAAGCTTTCCTGAGTACTTTCATTGGACATTCCATGGCCTCGCAGTGGTGATGTCATCTTCACTCCTCTATCTAAAGATGGTGATCCCAACAGGTATATCCAGAACAGCTGCATGCCTGTCAGCCCTCAAGGGAAGGCAGGAGCAGAACATGAGCATTCTTCGCCATGTAAGGAGGCTTTCATAAATGCAGAGCCAACACATGATGCTCTGGTACTCGGCTCACCAAGACATTCTCATGTCCTGCACATGGCTGCTAATCCTTACTTCTATCTATTGAGGATCATGTTCATCACAGGCTGTGCCTTAAGAGAGCAGAAGGACGTAGTCCCTAGATTTGTGATGACCTCCACACAATGAGTGGTTCGCTCTCTCAACACAGTTCCAACAGCTCTAATGGAACTTTGTTATTTGTTTCCAGAATCAATAAATCTCTCTCTCTCTCTCTCCCTCCCTCTCTCTCTCTCTCTCTCTCTCTCTCTCACCCACCCTCCTTCTTTATGAAATATGCTGGCTGAGAGGTCGCCCCGTCAACCTCAAGCTCAGAAGCTACAGGGTTTGAACCTAGCATAGGTCTGAGGGTATTTCAAAGAACCTAATGATACCACATATTTCTTGCCTAGTGAGATTCGATACCCAGCATTCTTGGATAAGGGTGACAAACAGGAAGTGCTGCGCACAAGTTGTGCATGTTAACAATCCAACAGTAGTTGGAAACTGCAAGGAGTAGGCTGTGAGGCTGCTGCCCAGGAAAACATGTTAGGATATAAAAACTAACCCATGGGTAAAGAAGAGCCCACTACCTGGGATGGAATCTGACCAGATGAAGTAAACCTGACACACACAAATGCATGCTGAAGTCTAACACACTGACCTGTGAAGTACATAACTGGATGTGACATGCTCCCCCTCGAAAGAGGAACAAAGAAGAGGAAGGAGTTTCAACAAAATCATCATCATCATCAAGTGCCCTGCCAGCTGGCATAGGCGTTCATGGCTCTCCACAGATCTTGGTCGTTGGTGTTCTGGATCAACTCTGCTGATGGTATTCCTTCATGCCACCGCCTCAATCCATCCAGCATCATTTCTCTTGGTCTGCCTCTGCCTCTCTTCCCTCGATCTTTCCAGTTGTCATGATGTTCTCCAATGCCTCTCTTCTCATCACATGACCGAAGAAAGATGTTTGTCTCTTCTTTATTGTTGTATATAATATTCTAGTTTCATTAGCCTGTATCAGGCAGTCATCGTTAGTTACTCTGGCAGTCCAAGGAATTCGCAACATTCGTCTCAGGAACCACATCTCTGTTGCTTCTAATTTCTTCTTAATTTGTTCATTTACATTCCAAGATTCATTGCCACACAGCAAAACTGGTTCTACATAGCATTTCAGCACTCTCTTTCTTACATTCAGTGATAGTGACTGATTTCATAAGATACTCAGCAAAATAAGTTACTTAAAATGTCAAAATAAGTTACTTACAACGTCAAAATAAGTTACTTACAACGTCAAAATTTAAATTTTGTGAAATCCAGTGTCTAGCATCAGCATACTGCTCATGTAACTCCATTATGTATAATGTATCAACAGCATCCACGATGGTGGCCCCCATGGAGTGTGTCCCAAATATGCCGCCCAGGTGAGGCCGCAGGGAAACTGGATGGTGCTCGTTAGCTCCCCACCCGTGCTTCTTGTAGCCATTCCAGGCATGCAGCATCATCTGAAACACGTTATTAACATGTCAAATAATAAAGACAAGATTGAATCCATGATAAATACTTCAATGGGAGCTGTGGTACTGTTGTGACCTCCCATTTGGACAGAAGGATGATATATCCCCTAACTAGAGTCATCACGTTATATATTTTGTTTCGTGGTATCTTCCTCAATTTCAAAGTTCAGTGAATGAACATCTACATTATAATATTTGTTCCTTTGATTGTGTGCCATGTTTGGTCCATACTTTTTGTTTGCACTGAATCAGTTAATACTGCTTGATCTCTGCACTGCCACGGCCAACCACAATATGATTTCTTTTGAGAAGTCTCTGGACTGAATAATCTGACATGACAAATATCTAGAGCAATGGTTCTCAGCCTTTTTAGGCCCAGACACCCTTTCATCATGTGTTCAAATATCTAGAGCAATGGTTCTCAGCCTTTTTAGGCCCATGCACCCTTTCACCATATGTTCAGAATGTCTAACAATGGAAACCCTAAAATTCCCCCCCCCCCCCCCAACCCCTGGGGGAAATTTCCCACCGGTTGAGAACCACTGATCTAGAGTAATCAGCAAGGACACTGAAGAGGTCTTTCGGTTGCAACCAGGATACATTCACACACCCTTACCCTGGCTTCCTTTTCTTATTGTCTGTTGGAATCAATGGTTTTATTTATCTAGAGACTGCAGAGCTGTGATGGCATAACAGTTAGTGTGCATGCCTGTAAAGCACAGTGGTCAGAGTTCAATCCCTAGCAGAGACAGGATTATTTTCCCCGACTAGTAACTAGTGCGGCTCTGGGATCAATACAAACCTCATAAATGGCCTCCAAAGCTCAGCGGATAGAGCACTGGTCTTGTAAACCAGGGGTCGTGAGTTCAATCTTCACTGGGGGAGGGGGCTTTGTTTATTTTTTTAGGGAGTCTCCATGGCGAAGTGGTCAAGCTATCTGACTCGGGCTCCGAAGGTTGTGGGTTTGATTCCTGGCCGCAGCATCCTTCGGTTCACAAGTGCATATTTCCTGAGACTCATGAGGGTCGTCGCTGGAGCTAGGGAGTTTGTGCTTTGTGCGACGCTTTCTGTGCTGCGGAAAGAGACTAAGCCATATGGGATAAAAGACTGGTGCAATGAAGTTGACCCTGTCGACATTTAAACAACTTTTTTTAAGCGACAAACCTCATAAAAATGGGTACCAGACAATTTTCAGAATTGTTTGGGAAGGAAAGACGATGAAGGAGGGAACAGACCACACCACCTTTTATATCATGGCCTAGAAAATGCGAAAGCCTAACACTTCCCACCCCAAAGGGGGTATCTGTAATGGGGTCACCGTTACGTATATAGACTAGGAAGTAAATAATAGTGGAACTTAGTGAGTGTAATTATTACTATAGTTATTATATTGTGAAGTATGTGGTACTTGACTTGAGCCAGTGGAATCACAGTGCAAGAGAAGTCCAGGAACAGGAAGAGGTACTTGAGTGAAGCATGTGGTACTTGACTTGAGCCAGTGGAATCACAGTGCAAGAGAGGTCCAGTGTATACAAATGGAGGTTGGTGGCTTAAGTTGGAACATCATAAATGTATATGCCACAGTGGACTGTTTTGTCAGAAAGGAACACTGGGACTGGCTTAAGGAACTGGAGGAATTACCAGGTGATTGCGGCCTTGTGAGGGCACGTGTACACCTCGGAGAAGCAAACAGATCACTATGGTCTGGCAAGAATGCGACAGCGTGCAGTGACGAGAGGATCTGGCCAATGCTCAATGCTTAGAGGAAAGGCGAGATGCACATAAAATCAGATTGCTACTGGTACTATTGGGGTTGGAACTCTTCGCTGGCGTCTGAGGATGGGGACGGAGCGCTTATGGGAATTCCCCGAATGCTGTGATGTTGGTGCCTAAATCAATCAATCACTTACCAGGTGATAGGCTACTCATATGTGGAAACTTCAATGCAAGGAACAGAGATTGGGACAGTAGTGGAGAAAACCGACAGGGAATTGCCCTTGCGGATGCCATGGTGGACTCTGATGTGGTCTGCATAAATGATGGTAGGCCGACTAGAATGGCAATGAGGCCTGGCGATGCAGACACATCTATTGACTTGGCACTTGTCTCCCAGTCATCAGTCTTTGATGTAAAGTGGACTGTTTTGAATGGCCATGGGAGTGATCACATGCCATGCTCAGTCCTGATCCCTAAACCCAGGAAAGTTAAGGCTTGGTGAGCGCGCAAGACCTTCCAGTATGAGTGTTCCGATTGCCTTCTTGGGCGCCTCAGACAGGGGGCATGCAACAGGACTGTTAAAACTCCTTTTTTGCAGCACCCATGGTGGACTCCAGAAGTAGACCATGCTTGGAAAGCAAAGTGAGCTGCAGTGAAGCAGCTAAGGAAAATGCGACAGACACCCCGAAGCTCACGAGAGTAAGTGAACACAGCGGAAAATGTCAAGACAGATAAGGTGGAGGTTTTCAAGCGCTGTGCTGCAGAGGCCAAAAACACAAAATTGGAATGTTTCATGAAAGAAATTGGAGGTGATAAAACACTGCGAAAATTCTGGAAACTGCACAGGCAAATGCAAAGAAAAGATCAGCCTATGACAGTGGGAACAATTTATAGAGATGATGGTGTGCGCGTGACAACAGACAAAGAGAAAGGGGAGGCGTTTCTCCAGAGATTTTTACAGCAGACCAATCATAATGATGCGGACACCAGGGATGCAGTTAGAGGTGAGTTATCTGGCACCACGAAGAATATGCAGTATGACATCATACGGGTGGAAGATGTTAAAACACATTTTGAAAAAGGCAAAAGATACGGCAGCAGGGCCCGATTGGGTCAGGTATGGCCACATGAAGGGTTTGAGCGATGCAGACCTGGAGGAGATGACCAACAGCTTTAACCAGAGCATTAGGACAGCATCAGTACCACAGGATTGAGTGCACAGCTATCTCATCCCTCTCCCAAAACTATTCAATGATCATTCAAAGCTTAGCGCCTTTAGAATCATCACCCTTCAAAATACATTTGGGAAGGTTCTAGAGAAGAAAGTCGCTGTCAAGCTGAAAGAGTTTTTGGAAAGGGAGAAGCTTCTTCCAAGAGGCCTGGGGAGCTACAGGCTAGGAAAAGATACTGGTCAAATTCGGCCACTTTTGTCTTTGACGTTTATGAGGGGTTCCAGAGTAGACAGGAAACGATGGCAGCAGCGCTTGATCTCAAGGATGCGTACAATAGAGTTTGATATGATATTTTGATGACCGCACTGACGGAGAAGGGGGTCAATCCCTGTTTGGTGAACTGGATAGCAGCCGTCCTGCATTCTCATTGGGTTGCTCTCCGTCTGGTTGCATGGACCTCAGAACCACATATTTTAACCCCGGGACTACCACAGGGATCTGCAGTCTCACCGGTGCTCTTTAACATGTATATGAGCAAGATTGCAAACCTAGAAGCACCAGGAGTTGGAAGAATACTAACATTTGCAGATGATATTCTTGCATATAGGCAGGGAAGAGATAGGGAGCAAACAGCCCAGGAGTTACAGGCGACAGTAGATAAAGTGATTGACTGGTGCACAGAAATTAGTGCTGTCATCCACCCGGAAAAGGCGGCTGTTTTGTGGTGATCTCTCGACAACAGGATTGTGAGAGCTGATGTCCCAAGCCTCACAATAGATGGTAGAAATGTCAGCAGAGAGAACAAACTGAAGTATTTGGGGATCACATTTGACAGGAGCCTATCCTTCAAGGACCATGTGGAGACGGTTGTGACAAGATCTCAAAAGGGACTCACTGCACTTAAAACTATGACTGCAATGGACATAGAGCAGAGAATGCTTTTCACACTATACCAGCACTTGATCCTCTCAGTAATTGATTATGGATTAGGACTGCTCACTGTCTCAGAGAGTCAGCTGGTGATGTTAGAGCACATACAGAACAAAGCTATGTGGGTCATTCTGGGATGCACCAGAGACACCCCAGTTGTGTATGCCTTACATCCTTGGTCTGCCGACTGTTGCTGGTAGGCTCAAGGTGATGCAGGCGAAGGCATACCTCAGAGTAGCTGCAGACACAGACCACCCACTGCATGAGGCGCTGGATGTAGTTAAGGGTCAAAGACTGATAAGAGGGAAATCATGGATGGCTCAGGCGGAGGATACGATCAGACAGGTATGCCCCTTGGAGAACATCAGGCGAGGAGAGGAGTGGGTCAGAGTGCCAGTGGAGCAGTCAGACTTGTGCAGAGTTATAATCACATTAAGCTGGGAGTGCAGGGAGTGGCCAGCAGGGGGCCACGGAAGTGGAAATCCAGCAACTAATTCAGGACAATGCTCACTCGGGTGATGTGATTAACTACAAAGATGGTTCGGTGTCAAGAGGTGAGAGAAGTGGCTGGGGGTTCATAGTCAAAGCTAATGGTCGACTTTTGGTGCAGGAGAGCCTGGCATATGATACCACAATATCCAGCTTAAGAATAGAGGTGGAGGCAGTCACTGAGGCTCTCCGCTGGATGGAGAATATGACACACACACACACATCGTGATTGTAACTGACTCAGAAAGCATGCTAACGAGGGTGAGGACGGGCAGGCTTCGTGCGGAGTGGCTTGCTTCACTTCGGAGATCACGGGTGACAAGCATCGCCTGGATCTTTTCTCCGGGGCATGCCGGTGTGCTGAGAAATTAACAGGTGGACAGATTGGCTGGCTCTGCAGAACTTGGTGGAGTATTGATACATGACAAGGCAGACAGGGTTGCGGCCTTGCGGGAGCACATGTACACCTTGGAGAAGCAAATGGATTACCATGGTCTGGCAAGAATGAGACAGCGAGGAGTGACGAGGGGATCTGGCCAACGCTCAACACTCAGAGGAAAGGCGAGACGGACATATAATCAGATTGCTACTGGTACTATTGGTGTTGGAACTCTTCGCTGGCTGCTGAGGATGGGGACGGAGCGCTTATGGGAATGCCCCGAATGCTGTGATGTCGACTCCTAAATCAATCAATTAATCAATAATGTTATTATATTGTATATACTATACAATATATTTTTTTCTGCATATCCTTTTAACAGGTCATCGGTGTCAACACCAGCATTTTACTGCTGTTTTTGATGTCTTGGCAAGTTTACGTTCATTGCTTTCTAAACGACCAGCTCCCTTACCAACACATTAAAACCCAGTGCAATGCGGTCTGCTGCCAAATCGGTTGCAGCTGTGTTTCAACGCAGATAAGCGGGCTTAAGATTCATGTCCACAAGCTACATACAATATTTATATATTAGTATAGTATATCATATATGCCAGTCTCCCTGGCTTAGGGGATAACGACTTTCTCCATAATCCTGTATATCCACGTACAGTAACGCAGCTGCACGAGATTCGGTAGCGGAGTATGTGAGCCGGTCGCTCAGAAAGCAATGGCAAACTACTGAGCGTAATCTTGCTAAGACATCAACAACAGCGGTAAAATGCTGGTGTTGGCAGCAATGTCCTGCAAATAGGATGTGCAAAGGGGGGGGGGGGGGGGGGGGGGGGGGGGGGAGGATATTATATATTGTATTATACTATTATATTGTAATAATTACATTGTAAAATGTCATCGCATCTTACCTCTCTGACTTTATCCCGCTGCATTCTAACTCGTGGATCTTCTGGTATACCCTCTCTTCCACCAGAATGCCCCTCAAAATCTTTATTTAAGATCTTTAACACCTCTAACCCTTGCCGTTTTCTTTCTACTTCCATTTCCCTTTGCTTTTTCAGAAAAAGCTCTTTGTCCCGTTGGATCTCACTTTTTATTGCATGAGCGTTTTCTGGTAAGATTACCATCTTTGGGACCAGGCCATTAGAGTTATCCAGTTCATTAAGCTTCTTTGTATCTTGCTTTATGTTTCCCAACATTTGATGTAGAAATGAACGAGTGTGTGCTTCATACAACCCACTTCCAACGGCCATCATTCCTTTCGTCTTAGCCCGGAAAACCTTGTCATGTAAATTCGGAAAGAATAAAAACACACAGGTGCAAACTAACGCAAAAATCCCAAACGCTAACAATATAAGATACTTTTCCCGCAGTCGTAATGTCTTTCGCATGAACGGGATAGGCACACCGTTAACGTAACGCTGGTACAGGGGTAAAATAATTCCCCCTTTGGCTTTAGCTGCCATGTTAGGTCTTCATCCCGCAGTGAATGAGCTAGCAGACGGCACAAGTCATGTGATCATAACATTATCACGTGACTTGTAAGCTTGACCACTGGTCATTGTTGTATAGCAAGTCCTTGATATGACACTAGTTTCCCTGCTTCGTTAATTTTTATACCTAGGGACTGTCTCGTGCATATTTATGCGACTTTATGTCATGTGTTCACCATTTTGTTGATCGACCTCATGCTCTGTCAAACGAAAGGTAGTTAAATAAACAACCATTGATATAACTTCCGTGTGTATGTTTTGTGTTACATCTGTACAAACAGAAACGTTCTAATTAACTGTAATTATTAAAAACGGTATATTCCCTTAGTGAATTTAAACCATCCCGATACCTACTCCGTCTGTGAGAGAACTATTTTATTATCTCTGTACACCAAATGTCTCCAGGTCTTTTTAGTTTCTTCTTTTTTTTTTTCAATTTATGGTGAAAATATGGTCATAAATGTAGAAGATATTAGAGGAATCACCATAAGGGGACGAAACATCAATAACATAAGGTGATATAGTATTTAAGTATTGATTGCAGACAATGAACAGGAACTGCAACTGCAACATTTGGTTCTTGCGATTGTTGCACACAATATTTTTTGTTCATGGTGGTGGAGGCAGTAGTAGTCTAGAAGTGGTGGTAGTGGTGGTTGGTGTGGTGATAGTAGTGGTGGTGTGATGGTAGTTGTGGTGGTAGTAGTGGTGGTGTGATGGTAGTCGTAGTGGTAGTAGTAGTCGCAGACCTGCACACAGGCGTGGGATTCGGCAGCCCCCTGAGCAGCCCTCTATAGGAACACACTGCTCACCTCCATAGCATGAGGAAGGGGCTAGAAAAGGTGCCCTAAACATTGTCTGCTCCATCACTACCTAACCAGCTAGCCGCGGTTGGTGGGTACCCTTAACTGCGGTCGACATACAAACAAAGATAAAACAAGCAAAGCTAAAAGAGTAAACCATATTCCCTTAACAATTGGAACTTGGAATGTACGCACCCTACTTGATAGAGACGGCGCGTCGGGTCCAGAGAGACGAACAGCACTGATTGGGAGAGAGCTGGGCAGGTACAACATCGACATTTCAGCCTTGAGCGAGACACGACTTGCAGAAGAGGGTCAAATCTGTGAAGTAGGTGCCGGCTACACATTTTTCTGGAGTGGAAGGAAAAGCGAGGAAAGACGCCAATCCGGTGTGGGATTTGCCATTAAGTCGGCCCTGGTCGGCAAATTAGCTGGATTTCCAAAGGCTATAAACGACAGGCTCATGACCATGAAGTTGCCCCTGCTGAATGGAAGGAAGCATGCAACCATTGTGAGTGTCTACGCACCAACTATGACCAACGAAGATGATGTCAAGAACAAGTTCTATGAGGACCTGCATAATGTATTAACATCTGTTCCCAAAGGAGACAAACTTATACTCCTTGGGGATTTCAATGCCAAAGTAGGCACGGACACCACCTCTTGGAGTGGCATTATTGGAAAGCATGGAGTCGGAAATTGTAACAGCAATGGACTCCGCCTCCTTCAGACATGTGCCGAACATGATCTCCTGATTACGAACACAATTTTCCGTCTCCCCATGAGAAATAGGACATCGTGGATGCACCCTCGCTCGAAACACTGGCACCTCATTGACTATGTCATTGTCAGGAGGAATGACAGACAAGACGTCCGAGTGACAAAATCCATGTGTGGTGCCGAATGTTGGACAGACCATCGTCTCATTGTCTCGAAAATAAACATTCACATCAGGCCACCACGGCGTCCTCAAGTGGTGAAAATGCAAAAAAAGCTAAATGTCACCCGCCTAAACAGCAAGAAAATGCAGCAGTCGTTTGAAAATATGCTGGAAGACCGCCTCAAGCCAAATGCTGCAGCTAAACAGGATACAGAAACAGAATGGAGAGCCCAAAGGACATAATTTACAACACTGCTATGGAAATCCTGGTTCCAGCCCCCCGAAAGCATAAAGACTGGTTTGATGAAAATTCCGAAGACATCAACCAATTGCTGGCCTAGAAACATCTTCTCCTTAAGGCACATTTGAATGACCCAAAGTCAACATCAAAAAAAAGATGCCTTCAAGAACATTCAGAGAGTAGTGCAGCAGAAACTTCGGCACATGCGGGACTCCTGGCTGAGCAGCAAAGCTGATGAAATTCAGGGCTTTGCTGACAGACATGATATGAAAAACTTCTACGACTCACTGAAAGCGGTCTATGGTCCTACACACCAGGCATAGTTTCCCTCCTCAGTGCAGATGGGGGAACATTGATCACCGATAAGAAAGAAATCCTTCAACGCTGGGCAGAGCATTTCAGCAACATCTTAAATGCAACTTCCTTCTTCGATGATGAAACCATCAACTGCCTTCCTCAAGTTCCTACCAATGAGACACAACCCTAACCCCCCCCCCCCCTGCCCCCTGGGGGAGGGGAATTCCCCACCAGTTGAGAACCCCTGGTTTAGAGGAAGTTATCCTCATTGAAATGCGTGACGAAGTCGGCTAGGCTGGCTTTTGTTATGCATAACTAGGAGTGACGTGTTCCACTCGCAATACGAATGAAGAAGAATAACACCAGAGTTAACTTCAGTTATCTGAAACATTGTCATATACAGGTACATGAGGATATTCTTAAACAAGTGAGTCGGTACAGTTATCTCAGAAAAGTCAAAACATCAGCTGGGAAATGCCTTATAGAGATTGAAACAAGAATCGCTATAGCGGAGGTAGTTTTTGCAAGATGGAAAACATAGGCTACTGACCAATAAAAAGATGTCAATTGCAACGAGAAAAAGAGTGTTGAAGTGCTACATAGAACCTGTACTTTCGTATGGATGTTAAGCGTGGACAATGAGCAGACAAGCTGAAAAACATCTAATGGCAGTGGAAATGTCGTTTCTGAGGAAAGTGCAAAGAATACCATGGGAAGACAGAAAAATCAATGAGCAAGTCCTACAAGAAACAAATGAAAACCGTAAACTGATTAGAGAAATTAGATGAAGACAGGCAAGATTTTTTGGACACGTTATGAGAAGAAATTAACAGGAGAACTTGGTGACAACTGGCAAGATTGAGGGGTAAAGAACAGGGGGAAGGCAGAGAAGTAAATACATAGACGGCTTGGCCACATGCCATGGTCTAAACATACTGGGTACGTTATGAAAAGAAATAAATTAGGAACCTTGGTGACAAGATTAAGGATAAAAGAACAAGGGGAAAGCAGATAAGTAAATACCCGGATGGCTGGTCACGTGACATGGTCGAGACAAAACCAGAGTTGATTCACGATGGCGAAACATGACCGCCCATGCCTATCGGCACGGCACATGATGATGATCTCAAACAGCTATTGGCCTGGCACTTTCTTATATGCCACAAATAAACAGACAGATCGTGAAGCGTTGTCTAGCAAGGTGGTAAAAATACCATGCAGCGACAGGCTTGACTGATTCCATGGTGGTGGGCGGTTCGACACGCCATACTAAACATTCTTATGTAAGCATTTTAGAAACCGTTATGCTTGCTGAACTAACGCATTGTGACGAGATCTGAAAGACGTTGTGGTGATGGATGTGAGTTTCGTTGTTCCTCCAAACTTCAGAAGAACTACATTCCGGACAAGAAGTTGAAGTATGTTGACAATAAAATATTCATTACCTGTGACGGAAACGCCACCAACCTAAGCTGCTTAACCCCAGGTAGTTCTTGTGTTGTGCTGAGTTGGGTAGTCAAGAACCGACATTACAGCACTAGGGCCATTCCCATACATGCTCTCTCCGTATCTTCAACAACCAGAGAAGAGTCCCAATATTAATTATACCTACTACTAGTACCTTGCAGTCTTGACGGAGGATAGTTTATTACATTCTGCTTTATTAGTTAGTTGCATATTCTTTACAAGACATCGCGGTCAACCCCAAATTGGTTGGCTGTTTGTGATTATTTGGCAAGTTTACGTTCAGTAGGTTTGCCATTGCTTTCTGAACGACAGGCACTCATACCTTTGTATGGAAACCAACACACGACGGTCTGCTTCCAAATCGCCCGCAGCTGCGTTTCAAACGTGGTATGCGGGATTACATATTGCATTCGAAACCCCTTCGCTACAGAGCCGATCACAAACATAAGTTAAATTGAGTCGTAGACAACCAGTAAACGAGCCTAAATAAAATCAGTTGGGGCCTCAGACAGGTGGTTCTACAAAATAATGCTGAAGATCCCCTGGACAGCCAAAACGAAATGAGTAATTTGAATAACGAAGACACAAACCATAGATTTACGATTTATGTCTGGTATATTTCGCTACATCTCGTCGGGTGCATACTGCAGAATTCACACAACATAGAGTAAATAACTAGATACATCATTCATAAGATGGCGACGGACAGTCGTGTTGTTTTGTGTTCGTTAACTTTTTCGCGTAGGGGATGGATTTATTCATCTCTTGCGTGTAATTGGTGTGCCAGGATGTAAAACCAGGAGTTTCTACTCAAGATCTGCGCGGGTGCTACGGAGTTCGTGCATCGAGCGAAGCCATCCTTGAGTGAATTTTCAGCAGCGTGTGTGGTTCAACAGCAATCTGTGTTTACGTTTTTTCAACATGGCGGAAGAACGTGTTTTTTCCGAGCGGTCAGCAGTCAACATAACGAAGCGGCGTGGTAGCCGCGCAGGGACAAAGAAGCAAGGTAAGCGCGGTGGTTTGAGGCGTTTTAGACTCAAGTGTCACCGTCTAGGACTCAGGAACATCCGTATTCTATATTGGAACTGTGCTAGTGTAAAACAACGGGGCTCTATTTTAGAAACCCTAGTTTACAGGAACGACATTGTAGCACTCCAGGAGACGAGACTGGGCGATCAGCTACTCCGAATTGCCGGCTTCAAATGTTTCTACAACAGACGACATCTGGGAACGGCGATTCTCGTTCGCGACAGCATGGTGGCGTCAGAGCTAGACATGTCCAGTTGGGACAGTGACGATATACAAATACAGGCGTTGAGAGTTCATTCCAGTATACCATTCGTGTTGGTTAATGTTTATGCCCGCAATGCGAGTATGGACGCCCAGAAGTGGCAGTGCTTAAGTGGCATATTAGGCCACGAGAGAAATGTTATTTTCTGTGGTGACTTCAACGCTAAAGGCAGAGCATGGGGAAACACTTCCTCCAATACACAAGGGGAGGAGCTCGAGACTGCACTGGAAACCATCGACCTGGTTTGTATTAACAGTGGCTGTGTCACCAGGACAGCAAGCCGTCCAGGCGATGAGGACAGTGCTATTGATCTGGCGCTAGTTTCACCTTCACTCACTACAGTGTGTAGATGGGGTGTCCTAGGACACCATGGCAGCGACCACCACCCGTGCAGCATATTGGTGGAGAAAGGCAGAACCAGGCAGCACAAGCTAAAGGTAAAGACGTTCCAGTATGACAGTACAGGGCAAGATGTGGTGAGTAAAATAAGACGTGACAAGCGCAGAACGTTTCAGGGCAGGAAAAAAAGCTGGGAGCAGCCACCGTGGTGGAGTTTCGAGGTGGAGAAGGCTTGGGTGGATAAGCGTAGTGCTGTAAGGAGATGGCAAAATGCCAAGAAGAACAGAGCTGGTCATCCTAGTCCCTGCTTGCACTTAGAAAGAGAGATGCACACAAAAGTAAGCTATTTCAAAAAACTGGTCAAGGTGGTTAAAAGCGAAAAATGGGCAGAGGTGTGTCAAAGAGTAAGCACAGACAAGTCACTGAAATTGTTCTGGCGACTACATAAAAGCATGAGTGGTGTAGTCAAGAATAAGAGCATTTCAGACTTCCAAGGTGCTGACCTCACCTGGCAGAGGACTGACGAGGACAAGGGCAAAGCCCTCTTTGAACGCTACCTTGAGCAGGGCAACCAGACAGACATGGGAGGCCGAAATCTGGCCAAGGAGGTCACCTCAGACAGATGCAAGGCCCAGAACACTTCGGAGGAAGACACAGTGACAGTGAAAGAAATCAAGGCTGTGCTTCGACGATCAAAAAACAGTGCTCCAGGTCCTGATGGCATAAGATACGACGACATAAATAGGTGTACCGACAATGAGCTAGAGAAACTAGCAGACATGTACAACAACAGTATAGGGAGTGCTAGCATCAAGGAGGAATGGTTACACAGCTATCTGATTCCCTTGCCGAAGCCTGACAAAGACCACAAAAAAATTCAGGGATATCGAATTATAACCATGCAGAATACAATAGGCAAGCTGCTGGAGAAGGTAATTGCCAGGAAAATATCAAGCCAACTAGAGAGGCAAGGTGTTTTCCCACCTACCCTGGGTGGGTACCGTCCAAAAAGAGAAACCTGGACCAATGCAGCAGTCTTTGCCCATGATGTCTATGAAGGTTTCCACTCAGGCACTGAAACCGTTGCTGCAGCGATTGATCTTGAGGACGCATACAACAGAGTACCACTGGATTTTTTAATGTTTCAGCTTCTTGAACTAAACGTAAGTCCATTCCTCCTTAGTTGGATCGCTGCAGCCCTCTACCAACGGTAAGTAGTTTTTAGATGTGGCAGTTGGACTTCGGAACCAACAACAATATATCCTAGCCTACCTCAGGGATCACCATTATCTCCGGTACTGTTCAACGCCTACACAGTGAGAATCACCAGTGAGCAGATCACTGGACCTGGCAGGACATTGTCGTATGCCGATGATGTTTTAGTGTATCGTCAGGGTAAGGATAGAGAGGAGGTTGCTGTGGAACTACAAACCGAACTCAATCGCATAAGTACTTGGTGTGATGAAGCTGGGGCAATGGTCAACCCAACAAAGGCAACCGTGACTTGGTTCTCGTTGAATAATCATATTGTCAACAATCCAACACCAACTGTAATGCTGTGTTCAGAGACGGTGGAAAGAACGCAGGCAATGAATTACCTGGGGATACGGTTTGATCGAAGCCTTGCTTATAATGTGCACATAGACCAGGTGATAACAAAGGCCAAGCGGGGTTTGGCAGCGATGCGGGTGATGGCGGCAGCAAACTGTGAGCAGCGCCATCTATGTCTTCTGTACGAGGGGCTGGTCATGTCTGTTTTGGAGTATGCAATGGCAATCCTGACTCTCAGCCATAAGCAGATAGAAAGGACGGAAAGGATACAGAATGAAGCTATGCGCATTATTCTTGGATGTACAAGAGATACAGCATGCAGGGCGATGCGCTACCTTCTTGATTTTCCAACCATTGAAGAGAGAATACAAGTTTGCAGGGCACGCGCCTACCTCAGAATTAACGCAAACACACAACATCCACTGCATAGTGAAATTAGGAAGGTGAAGGGCAGCAGGTTAAAAAGAGGACGGTCGTGGATGGGTCAAGCCGAAGACATTCTTCAACAGGTGTGTTCACTTGAGGACTTAGAACCTGGCGAGGAGTGGGTGCAAGTGCCAACAGACTTCTGCACATCCTTTTCAGTTTGCATCCAACTAGATAGAAAATGCAGACAAGAAAATCCGGCTGCTGTTGAGGCTGAAGTACAAGCGTTGATTTTCGAGAATTCGCTAGACGGTGACGCGGTCATCTACACAGATGGGTCGGTCGTCCGACATGTGAGAAGCTCATGGGCCTTTACAGCTCGGGCCGGAGGGAGAATTGTGAAGGAGGACTCTGGTGCTTTCACTGAAACCACAAGTAGCCTGACCATGGAAGTCATGGCAGTAAGTAAAGCAATAACATGGCTCGAGACACAGACATTCACTAGGGCTTGTTTCCTTAGCGACTCAATGAACATGATCAAGAGGATAGAGGAGGGGTCGATCCGAAGAGAATGGTTGCTGCCTCTGAAGCGGTCTCGGCTGGCAAAGATTAGTTTCATCTTCGTGCCAGGTCATGCGGGAGTACAAGGAAATGAGCGGGCTGACAAGCTCGCAGGTGAGGCTACTGTGGAGGGCGGACGCGCCATGGACCAGGCTGACATTCTGAATGCTCTACGAGAAGTGAGACTTTTGCGAGAACCAAGTGATGACTGTGAATCTACAACAATGGCCAGACTGCGGGAGCAGCAAATTAAAAGAGGGGTGGCCAAACAAGAACACTACGCGGGAAGCCAAAGAAGATTGATAAACCAACACAGAACTGGCGTCGTTAGCCGCTACACGCTGCGGGATTTGCTGAGGAGGGGATCCGAGCACTTATGGACTGAATGGTTCGATGTGCAACGAGGATGATCTGTCGACTAACTAACTAACTAACTAACTAACTAATGTGTTTTTTTTTTTTCGTTCCTCTACTCTCGACGGAAGGGCGTCACACCCAGTTATACACTTCAAAGGTCAGTATGTTCAACTTCGCCGCCCATTTGTGTCAGATTTGCTTAATCTAGAGATTCCATCCAAAGTAACGGACTATCTACCCGTGGTTAGGTTTTCTTTCCTATCAATTTTGCCAGGGCAGCAGTCTGAAGGCCTGCAATTTGCCATTTCTAACTGCAATGGGATATTTAATGTGCGTAACTTGCATACGGAGCCTCCTGCTTTTCGCCCTTATTCGAGCGGGCTAGGTGTCTGATCTCACTACCCAAAAAATCAGGGGTCATATAGTATCGTTTATGCACATGATCGGGGGTGGGGGGCGCTTTTAAACCCTGTTCGCACCAGGGTCAGGTTCCATACTAGCACTTCCTCGCCTTGCGTCCTGGGCAACAGGTCCCTTCGGGAATCTGGCTAACGTAGTAGGATCTTTGATTCCTCCGAAGTCGGAGAGTATCTGCCTGCACGGCGAGGAACCACCAGTCTGCACACCAATAAGCCAGACATGGGGCAACGGATACTCACGCACACCTCAGTCCGGTATGACATCACACTGATGTTGGACAACAGGATGTCTTCATCCGACATACAGGACTTCATGCTGGAGTTCACAGCCAGCGAACACAAGCAAGCAAGCAAGCTAAACCCTGTTCTGGGGCGAGCCTTGTATCTTATGAGCCAGTGATCTCTGCCACGACTCCCCACTGATGGTCTCATCTCATCTCGTTCCTCTTGTACCTTGCAGTGTCGAGGTGAAGTATAAACAGCGGTAGAGTGCCGGTTTATTGGCTTCATGTGTCGAGATCCCCATGGATTCTGCTATTATCTCTCTCCATCGTTAACGTGGTCGGCCTCTTATTCTGCTTCCATTTGGTCTGTACATCATTGCTTGTTGTGGTATACTGTTAGTTGGTAACCTAGTTACATGGCCAAACCATTTTACTTGCTGCCTTCTAATAAAACCTAGCGCTGCTATAACCCCCACTTTAGTCTTGATTTCTTAATTTCTGATTTTCTCTCTTCTTGATACATTGAGTATTCTTCTCATTTCTGTTGTGATTTTTCTCTTCTCTTTTTCTGTCATTGTCCAGGTTTGGCATTGGTAGCATAAAGATGGTAGAAAGATTGTGTTGTATAGTGGTCTAATAGTTATAGAATGAGTAATCTAAATATTTAGAATGAGACTAAGACACAAAGACAACTTATGACAAACATTACAAAGAGACAGTCATCATTTTTGCCACTGTGTGAGAAGGGAAAAAACTGGAACATGTGACAATTGGAAAGAATTTTCGAAAGAGAGACAGGGGGAAACGGCGAGAGATGATTCTTTGTAGCCTTTTGTCAAGGAAAGAAATGAGTCAGTAGGCTACACGATCGTATACGTGCTGTTGGAAATCACAAGATGTGGAGAAGCATAACTAAACTACCCAAGCATTTCGGCAAAGTACTGAATGGTAGTGATGTTAAATTGGGGACCAGGAAAAAAACAGATTGAGAATCACTGGATTAGTCAGAGATAGAATCCTACCCAATCAGCAATCGAACTAATAGGTCACGTGCAAGTTGATAAGTTAATACCTTGGATGGCAAGATAAATACACACAAATTGTTGCACACTGCACAATGTATCATCGAGGACCGCACTCATTCCTCCACGTGACCTGTATTATCTGTTGTATGGCCATTTCCCTTTGCCTGTCACAAGTGGACGTAATCAAAATTCTAATCGCATGTACACGTATTGGACCCAACCTTCTGAGTATGTTGTGACAATGTATGTTTGTAGAATGCCTAGCTCATTGTTGCCAGGCGACCTGCTGTAATTAAAACCATGGTAGAAAGCCGGTGTGTGTGTGTGTGTGTGTGTGTGTGTGTGTGTGTGTGTGTGTGGGTGGGTGGGTGGGCGCGCGCGCGCGTGCGTTTGTGCTCATAATGAATCGCATTCCCCAGATACTCATCCCACTCAGCCTCACCTTTGTTTTCTTTTTTAATTGACTCCCATGGGTGTTTCTCCCCTAAAATTTAAGCGATACGATAATAGGTGTCTATTTACGACTAAACTGTTCACTTATAGTAATGTAATAGCTAGCAGTTGCGAAATGGGAAGCCATTGTAGCGTAATAAATACTATACGCTTGCCTGTCAGCCCAGTGAGTATGAGTTCAAATCTTCATCGGTGTGGATTTTAAAAATTGTAATGGGCTCCCAAGGAGACTTAGCTTAAAACTGGTACCAAGAAATGTCTTTGGAAAGAACATCGGCGGATTGATACTGTCCACATCATCAATGGAGAACTGATTCGTCTTTCACAAATATGGGCCTGTAATCATATGCTTAATACGCCTTAATTAAGCGTGTGAAAAGGTTCTTTAATTTACTTACTTAATTAGGAAATGCCGTTCTACCTGGCAAAGGAGTTAAGGATGATGTTCGTAATCCCGTGTACCTCGCGTATGAAACACAGCTGCGCGAGATTTGGCAGCGGATCGCGTCGCGTTGGTTTCTTACGGAGGGTATGTGAGCCGGTCGTTCAGAAATAAATGGCAAACTACTGAACGTAAAACTTGCCAAGGCATCAACAGTCGCTGAAAAATGCTGGTGTTGAACTGCAATGTCATGTAAATAGGATATGCAAAAATAGGGGTTAAGGACGTTGTTCATAATCCCGTAAATCGACGTACAAAACACAGCTACGCGAGATTTGGCAGCAGATCGCGTCGCGCTTATTACTTACGGAGGTATTTGAGCCGGTCATTCAGAAAGTAATGGCAAACTACTGAACGTACAACTAGCCAAGACATCAACAGCAGCTGAAAAATGCAGGTGTTGACTGCAATGTCCTGTAAATATGATATGAAAAAAAATAATTAGGAAATAGTCTGGATGAACTACTGAATTGAATAACAGGAAGGTATGGTAATATTGGAGAATCGAATCATGCCTCAATGTACCGTTAAAGTCAATGATATTAATTTGGGAAAAGTGTATTAAATAACGGCCGGCTTCCTGGTCCATAGGTTTGCGACTTTTCTCCGTAATCTCGTATACTCTCGTAGGTAACGTGACGACAGTGAGAATCAGCAGTGGTTCGAATCGCGTCGGTAACTTACGGGGTATGTGAGCCGTCCGCTCAGAAAGCAATGGCAAACTACTGAGCGTAATCTTGCCAAGAGATCAACATACAGCTGAAAGATGCTGGTGTTGACAGCGATGTCCTGTAAAGGATATGCAAATCAATCTTATATATAAAAGGCGATCTCCGTCTGTCTGTATGTCCGTATGTCCTTTATGCGCTCGCGAACGGCCCATCCGATTGAGATGAAATTTTCTACACGTCTTCCTTTCATTCCAGCGCAGCCCACTATCATATTTTTTTAGTGTGAAATCGGCTGCTTACCCAATATTATTTCATTTTCATTTTCATTATAATTTCATATATCTCAGGGGACCTAACTCTGTAAAAGTTATTTCAAGGGGCATAACTTTTCTGTATACCTTATAGTCATATTGTGGCATCGTTTTCAAAGATTTATAAACTCTTTGTCCATAGTTATGTACCGGCATATGAGTTATAATAAATAGTGATACAATCTTTAAGGCATTTTCAAAGTTTTCATAAAAATAATGCATAATGCATAACATTGTAACTCATCTTTTTATGCTTAAAGAAGGAGGAGGAGGGAGGAAGAGGGAGGAGAAGGAGGAGGAGGGAGGAGGGGGAGGACGTAGGAGGAGGAGGGAGTAGGAGGAGAGAGGAGGAGAAGGGAGGGGGAAGGAAGAGGAGTGATTAGGAGGAGGCAGGAGGAGGAAGAGGGAGGAAGAGGGAGGAGGAGGAAGGAGGAGGAGGAAGGAGGAGGAAGAGGGAGGAGGAGAAAGAGGGAAGAGGAGGATGGAGGAGGGAGGAGGGGGAGGGGAAGAGGAAGAGGGTAGGAGGTGGAGGAGGGGAGAGGAGGAGGAGGAATATAACGCATATGCCTGTAGATGTAATAATGGCTGAAGTTGTTCCATGACTTCTTGGAGTTGGCGACAGTGTAAAGAAATATAAAATCTTCAAATTTGATAGAGATAAGGTAACTATTATTTATTTATTCTTTAAGCATAGTTAGTTAGTTAGTTAGTCGACAGATCATCCTCGTTGCACATCGAACCATTCAGTCCATAAGTGCTCGGATCCCCTCCTCAGCAAATCCCGCAGCGTGTAGCGGCTAACGACGCCAGTTCTGTGTTGGTTTATCAATCTTCTTTGGCTTCCTGCGTAGTGTTCTTGTTTGGCCACCCCTCTTTTAATTTGCTGCTCCCGCAGTCTGGCCATTGTTGTAGATTCACAGTCATCACTTGGTTCTCGCAAAAGTCTTACTTCTCGTAGAGCATTCAGAATGTCAGCCTGGTCCATGGCGCGTCCGCCCTCCACAGTAGCCTCACCTGCGAGCTTGTCAGCCAGCTCATTTCCTTGTACTCCCGCATGACCTGGCACGAAGATGAAACTAATCTTTGCCAGCCGAGACCGCTTCAGAGGCAGCAACCACTGAAGCGGTCTCGGCTGGCAAAGATTAGTTTCATCTTCGTGCCAGGTCATGCGGGAGTACAAGGAAATGAGCTGGCTGACAAGCTCGCAGGTGAGGCTACTGTGGAGGGCGGACGCGCCATGGACCAGGCTGACATTCTGAATGCTCTACGAGAAGTGAGACTTTTGCGAGAACCAAGTGATGACTGTGAATCTACAACAATGGCCAGACTGCGGGAGCAGCAAATTAAAAGAGGGGTGGCCAAACAAGAACACTACGCAGGAAGCCAAAGAAGATTGATAAACCAACACAGAACTGGCGTCGTTAGCCGCTACACGCTGCGGGATTTGCTGAGGAGGGGATCCGAGCACTTATGGACTGAATGGTTCGATGTGCAACGAGGATGATCTGTCGACTAACTAACTAACTAACTATGCTTAAAGAATAAATAAATAATAGTTACCTTATCTCTATCAAATTTGAAGATTTTATATTTCTTTACACTGTCGCCAACTCCAAGAAGTCATGGAACAACTTCAGCCATTATTACATCTACAGGCATATGCGTTATATTCCTCCTCCTCCTCCTCTCCCCTCCTCCACATCCTACCCTCTTCCTCTTCCCCTCCCCCTCCTCCCTCTCCCTCCTCCATCCTCCTCTTCCCTCTTTCTCCTCCTCCCTCTTCCTCCTCCTTCCTCCTCCTCCTTCCTCCTCCTCCCTCTTCCTCCCTCTTCCTCCTCCTGCCTCCTCCTAATCACTCCTCTTCCTTCCTCCTCCCTTCTCCTCCTCTCTCCTCCTACTCCCTCCTCCTCCTCCCTCCTCCTCCTCCTACGTCCTCCCCCTCCTCCCTCCTCCTCCTTCTCCTCCCTCTTCCTCCCTCCTCCTCCTTCTCCTCCCTCTTCCTCCCCCTCCTCCTCCCTCTTCCTCCTCCCTCCTCCTCCCTTCTCCTCCTCCCTTCTCCTCCTCCCTCCTCATCCTCTCTCCTCCTCCCTCCTCCTCCTCCCTCTACCTCCTTCCTCCTCCTCCCTCCACATCCCTCCTCCTCCCTCTTCCTCCTCCTCCCCCCTCCTCCTCCCCCTCCTTCTCCCTCCTCCTTCTCCCTCCTCCCTCCTCCTTCTCCCTCCGCCTCCTCCCTCCTCCTCCCTCCTCCTCCATCTCCCTCCTCCTCCCTCTCCTCCTCCTTCCTCCTCTCCCTCCTCCTCCTGCATTCTTCTCCTCCCTCCTCCTCCTTCCTCCTCCCTCTTCCTCCTCCCTCTTCCTCCTCCCTCCTCCCTCTTCCTCCTCCCCCTCCTCCTCCCCTCCTCCTCCCACCTCCTCCTGCCTCCTCCTCCTCCCTCATCCTCCCACCTCCTCCTCCTCTCTCCTCCTCCTCCCTCCTCCTCCTCCATCTCCCTCCTCCTCCCTCTCCTCCTCCCTCCTCCTCCCCCTCCTGCGTTCTTCTCCTCCCTCCTTCTCCCTCCTCCCCCTCCTTCCTCCTCCCTCTTCCTCCTGCCTCCTCCCCCCTCCTCCCTCTTCCTCCTCCCCCTCCTCCTCCCCTCCTCCTCCCACCTCCTCCTCCCTCCTTCTGCCTCCTCCTCCCTCCTCCTCCTCTCTCCTCCTCTCTCCTCCTCCTAATCCCTCCTCCTCCTCCCTACTACTCCTCCTCCTTCCTCCTCCCTCCTCTTCCCTCCTCCTCCTCTCTCCGCCTATCTCTTCCTCCCTCCTACTCCTCCCTCCTCCTCCCTTCTCCACCTCCCTCTTCCTCCTCCCAGCTCCTAGTTTTTTATATTAATTAACAGATTCAGTGCCAAACAAAACGTAGGTTTGGATAAAACAAAATAGATGGCGGGAAATGGGAAAGTGTCACAGTTATGACTTTCAAGTTGTTAATGTGGAAGCAGCCAAGTTATTGTTTTAAATATAGGGTGTATTTTTAATGACTGTGTGGTATTTTAAAACATTTGCCGGTCAAAGTTTTGTATTTACCTATTATGTTGCATGAACTTTACAGAGGGTGAATACAAAACGTGGACCGGCAATATTTTCAAACACTGCACAGTCATTAAAACTACACCCTATATCAAATTAAAAGGGGTTGTATAGGGAAAACTATTGTATTTAAGCCATTGGCATATACGGAAAGTCGCGTAAGACGATTAATCATCCCATGGAACTTAATCAATTAATCGAACCCATAGCCTCTTGGACGGCAGACGTGTACCCGGCCACAACGCTACAGAGTACCGAATACCCCATCAAAGTATGGGGTTAATACAATATACACGATACCCTGAAGGCTGGGAACAGGGTCGACAAGGAGCTTGGTGATGAACTCCATGCCAGTATGAAGACACGTTTATCATGTTGATGATTTGTTCCAGTTCTTAAATTTGTTGACTTGTTAAGGTTTTTATGTTTGTGTACCGATGTCATGTGCTACATGGAGCTAGGACTGCCAACCCATACTGCTACTGTGACCGTGACATCTCGTGGGGGAACCGATGTGTCAAGGTCAGTCATTGTACTAATTAAAGAGTGCCTTGGATAAATGCTTCCAAAGGGTAGGTCCTTTTTCGACTTCCCACCCCCTTTTCTATGATAGCGACAATAATACATTATGGGGACGGTGGGAAAGGGGGAGGGGGGGGGGGGGTTTCTAAGACTAGACTATTAACTGATTAAGTTACATTTTCTTTTTCTTCTTCATAATCTTCGTAAGAAGTCAAAATGAATAAATGCAAAGAAAGCAGCAGCCATCTTAATAATAATATTCTTAAGCTTGTTGACGTCTCATCTAATCTCATTAGGTTCCTCTTGTACCTTGCGGTGTGGAGGTGAAGTATAAACCGCAGGAGAGTGCCCGTTTATGGGCTTCATATATTGATATTCTCATGGACTCTTATTCCCTGCGATCATCGTTTACGTGGTCGGCCTCTTCCTCTGTTTCCCCCTGGCCTGTACATCATTGCTTGTTGTGGTATACTGTTTGTTGGTAACCCACTTACATGACCAAATTATTTGACTAACTGCTGTCTTCTAATACAATCTAGAGCAGCTATAACCTCCACTTTAGTCATGATTTCTTCATTTCTGATCTTATCTCTTCTTGATACATTGAGTATTCTTCTCAGGAATCTCATTTCTGTTGTTGTGATTTTTCTTTTCTCTTTTTCTGTCATTGTCCAGGTTTGGTATTGGTAACATAGCGTTGGTAGGAAGATTGTGTTGTAAAGTGCTTTCTTAGTGGTTATTGATTTCTTCTTCTTCTTCTTTTTCTTCTTCGTTCATCCGGAGTTTTTTTTCGGACGTGATTGCGTTGTGCCTGTTTACAGCAGAGCTGCGTTCTTGCGCCGTTAGGCCGACACATCCGACTTCTGCGGGCATTTGTTGACCGGGTTAACCTTCCCGGGGTTATTGATTTGATACATGATTGTTCTTTAGTATTGGTGCCATTTGTCCAATGAGTTGGTTTGCCTTATTGCATCTATTTTCGATCTCGTCTTCTGATTCGCCATTTGATGATATTATACTTCCTAGGTACTTGAAGCTCTTTACTTGTTTCAAGGGATGTTCGTTTAGGTGAATTGTTGTTGTTTCTTCTTCTTTAGTTATAGTCATTACCTCTGTTTTACTTGTGCTAATTTTCATGTTATGTTCCCTTCACATTTCGTTTAATCTATTCATGTGGTCTTGTAATTCAGCTTCTGATTTTGCTAATAGTGCTTGGTAATCCGCAAACAGGAGTTCTCTAAGACGCAATCTTGTCGTACTCCGGATCTTCTGGTGAAGGGTTCTGAGTGTCCTCCAATTGCTCTCACTATGCATTCACAGTTGTTGTATAAACTTCTTCATAGGTTTGTTAGATGTGTACTCACTCCATATTGTTTAAGGATTTCCCACAGCTAGCTTTTTATCTACACTATCAAATGGCCTTTCTTGGTCGACAAAGGTTAAGTAGAGTGTTTCATTGAATTTGCTTGATTTTTCTTATATAAGTTGTCTAAGAGCAAAAATGGCATCTGTGCATCCTTTGTTTTTCCTAAATCCAAGTTTTGTTTTGCTTAGCTGGAGGTTCTATAGCATAGTTCGTAATCTTTTCTCAAGAATTTTGCAAAATATTTTCCCAGTATGACTCAAAAGGGAAATGCCTCTGTATAGTGTGCAGTCTCTTTAGTTGCCTTTGTTTTTTTTTTGTTTTTTTTTTTCAAATTGGGATAATTATGGCGTTTTCCCAGTCTCGTGGTATCTGTTGTTCTACCGAAACAATTTGCAATACTTGTCGACATATCCATAGAATTTGTCTTCAAATGGAGCGTGTGCAAGCCAAAATACTTTTCTCTGTTCTGCATATGTTGGACACTCCTGCAACGAATGTTCCGCTGTCATTGTACCAGTCCCACAGTTACATTTAATAGTATCTCCGATCTTTTATGTATTAAACATGTGATATTTCAGTCTGTTGTGTCCGGTTCGAAGTTTGAAAATTGTTGCTTGTTCTTTTCTGTTGAGTTTGTAATATGAGTAATATGCATCATATTACTGACGATTTTCCTTGTTGTTAATCTGACATGCAGACTAATAAATAAACAATATACATATTCTGGTTATGCAGGAATGCGGGGTAACTAATGACTAATGAGCCGATCCGATATGTTGTCTCCAGGAGCACCAGTAATTAGAACACCCTGTGAACACGGGAGAGATTGTGAACACTATTCAAGAACGGCTGTTAATTGAAGACACAGTAACGGATGAAGCCAATTAGTTATGGATGTTTGTGCTTGGGTTTAAGTGTGGGTGATTTATGAGGGGGCGAATCCGACGTGTTTACAACCAGTGTGCTACTGGAAGTGACGGACTGGGTCTTAAAACAGTTGTTGCCAGAACTAAAAGGTCGTTGTCATCTTTAACTGATTGTTTAATGTTTGAGTTGAGTCAAGAACCGACATCAAAACACTCGGGACATTTTCATGCATGCTCCGTCATCATCTGCAACAGCCAGCGAAGAGTACCAATTCTAATGGTACCGTACAAGTAATAGTCTGATTATGTGCCCGCCTGGCCTTCTCTCGGAGTCCTGTGTGCCGGCAAAATGATCTGGTCACTCCCTGCAGCACAATCTTCTTCAGGCCGTGATGATCTTCCGCACCAAACACACGAAACCAAAGACCGCGACCACGTCTGCCTAATCGTGCAGCAACACCTCCCCCAGCGGCGCAGACCCAGCCAATGTTTCCCACCACACCAAACACACGAAACCAAAGGCCGCGACCACGTCTGCCTAATCGTGCAGCAACACCTCTCCCAGCGGCGCAGACCCAGCCAATGTTTCCCACCACACCAAACACACGAAACCAAAGACCGCGACCACGTCTGCCTAATCGTGCAGCAACACCTCTCCCAGCGGCGCAGACCCAGCCAATGTTTCCCACCGCACCAAACACACGAAACCAAAGACCGCGACCACGTCTGCCTAATCGTGCAGCAACACCTCCCCCAGCGGCGCAGACCCAGCCAATGTTTCCCACCGCACCAAACACACGAAACCAAAGACCGCGACCACGTCTGCCTAATCGTGCAGCAACACCTCCCCCAGCGGCGCAGACCCAGCCAATGTTTCCCACCGCACCAAACACACGAAACCAAAGACCGCGACCACGTCTGCCTAATCGTGCAGCAACACCTCCCCAGCGGCGCAGACCCAGCCAATGTTTCCCACCGCACCAAACACACGAAACCAAAGACCGCGACCACGTCTGCCTAATCGTGCAGAGCAACACCTCCCCCAGCGGCGCAGACCCAGCCAATGTTTCCCACCGCACCAAACACACGAAACCAAAGACCGCGACCACGTCTGCCTAATCGTGCAGCAACACCTCCCCCAGCGGCGCAGACCCAGCCAATGTTTCCACCGCACCAAACACACGAAACCAAAGACCGCGACCACGTCTGCCTAATCGTGCAGCAACACCTCTCCCAGCGGCGCAGACCCAGCCAATGTTTCCCACCGCACCAACCACACGAAACCAAAGACCGCGACCACGTCTGCCTAATCGTGCAGCAACACATCTCCCAGCGGCGCAGACCCAGCCAATGTTTCCCACCGCACCAAACACACGAAACCAAAGACCGCGACCACGTCTGCCTAATCGTGCAGCAACACCTCTCCCAGCGGCGCAAGACCCAGCCAATTGTTTCCCACCGCACCAAACACACGAAACCAAAGACCGCGACCACGTCTGCCTAATCGTGCAGCAACACCTCTCCCAGCGGCGCAGACCCAGCCAATGTTTCCCACCACACCAAACACACGAAACCAAAGGCCGCGACCACGTCTGCCTAATCGTGCAGCAACACCTCTCCCAGCGGCGCAGACCCAGCCAATGTTTCCACCGCACCATCATGTCCTAATCGTGCAGCAACACCTCTCCCAGCGGCGCAGACCCAGCCAATGTTTCCCACCGCACCAACCACACGAAACCAAAGACCGCGACCACGTCTGCCTAATCGTGCAGCAACACCTCCCCCAGCGGCGCAGACCCAGCCAATGTTTCCCACCGCACCAAACACACGAAACCAAAGACCGCGACCACGTCTGCCTAATCGTGCAGCAACACCTCCCCCAGCGGCGCAGACCCAGCCAATGTTTCCCACCGCACCAAACACACGAAACCAAAGACCGCGACCACGTCTGCCTAATCGTGCAGCAACACCTCCCCCAGCGGCGCAGACCCAGCCAATGTTTCCCACCGCACCAAACACACGAAACCAAAGACCGCGACCACGTCTGCCTAATCGTGCAGCAACACCTCCCCCAGCGGCGCAGACCCAGCCAATGTTTCCCACCGCACCAAACACACGAAACCAAAGACCGCGACCACGTCTGCCTAATCGTGCAGCAACACCTCTCCCAGCGGCGCAGACCCAGCCAATGTTTCCCACCGCACCAACCACACGAAACCAAAGACCGCGACCACGTCTGCCTAATCGTGCAGCAACACATCTCCCAGCGGCGCAGACCCAGCCAATGTTTCCCACCGCACCAAACACACGAAACCAAAGACCGCGACCACGTCTGCCTAATCGTGCAGCAACACCTCTCCCAGCGGCGCAGACCCAGCCAATGTTTCCCACCGCACCAAACACACGAAACCAAAGACCGCGACCACGTCTGCCTAATCGTGCAGCAACACCTCTCCCAGCGGCGCAGACCCAGCCAATGTTTCCCACCACACCAAACACACGAAACCAAAGGCCGCGACCACGTCTGCCTAATCGTGCAGCAACACCTCTCCCAGCGGCGCAGACCCAGCCAATGTTTCCCACCGCACCATCATGTCCTAATCGTGCAGCAACACCTCTCCCAGCGGCGCAGACCCAGCCAATGTTTCCCACCGCACCATCATGTCCTAATCGTGCAGCAACACCTCTCCCAGCGGCGCAGACCCAGCCAATGTTTCCCACCGCACCAAACACACGAAACCAAAGACCGCGACCACGTCTGCCTAATCGTGCAGCAACACCTCTCCCAGCGGCGCAGACCCAGCCAATGTTTCCCACCACACCAAACACACGAAACCAAAGGCCGCGACCACGTCTGCCTAATCGTGCAGCAACACCTCTCCCAGCGGTGCAGACCCAGCCAATGTTTCCCACCACACCAAACACACGAAACCAAAGACCGCGACCACGTCTGCCTAATCGTGCAGCAACACCTCTCCCAGCGGCGCAGACCCAGCCAATGTTTCCCACCACACCAAACACACGAAACCAAAGGCCGCGACCACGTCTGCCTAATCGTGCAGCAACACCTCTCCCAGCGGCGCAGACCCAGCCAATGTTTCCCACCACACCATCATGTCCTAATCGTGCAGCAACACCTCTCCCAGCGGCGCAGACCCAGCCAATGTTTCCCACCACACCATCATGTCCTAATCGTGCAGCAACACCTCTCCCAGCGGCGCAGACCCAGCCAATGTTTCCCACCACACCATCATGTCCTAATCGTGCAGCAACACCTCTCCCAGCGGCGCAGACCCAGCCAATGTTTCCCACCACACCATCATGTCCTAATCGTGCAGCAACACCTCTCCCAGCGGCGCAGACCCAGCCAATGTTTCCCACCACACCAAACACACGAAACCAAAGACCGCGACCACGTCTGCCTAATCGTGCAGCAACACCTCTCCCAGCGGCGCAGACCCAGCCAATGTTTCCCACCACACCAAACACACGAAACCAAAGGCCGCGACCACGTCTGCCTAATCGTGCAGCAACACCTCTCCCAGCGGCGCAGACCCAGCCAATGTTTCCCACCACACCATCATGTCCTAATCGTGCAGCAACACCTCTCCCAGCGGCGCAGACCCAGCCAATGTTTCCCACCACACCATCATGTCCTAATCGTGCAGCAACATCTCTCCCAGCGGCGCAGACCCAGCCAATGTTTCCCACCACACCATCATGTCCTAATCGTGCAGCAACACCTCTCCCAGCGGCGCAGACCCAGCCAATGTTTCCCACCACACCATCATGTCCTAATCGTGCAGCAACACCTCTCCCAGCGGCGCAGACCCAGCCAATGTTTCCCACCACACCATCATGTCCTAATCGTGCAGCAACACCTCTCCCAGCGGCGCAGACCCAGCCAATGTTTTCCCACCACACCATCATGTCCTAATCGTGCAGCAACACCTCTCCCAGCGGCGCAGACCCAGCCAATGTTTCCCACCACACCATCATGTCCTAATCGTGCAGCAACACCTCTCCCAGCGGCGCAGACCCAGCCAATGTTTCCCACCACACCAAACACACGAAACCAAAGACCGCGACCACGTCTGCCTAATCGTGCAGCAACACCTCTCCCAGCGGCGCAGACCCAGCCAATGTTTCCCACCACACCAAACACACGAAACCAAAGGCCGCGACCACGTCTGCCTAATCGTGCAGCAACACCTCTCCCAGCGGCGCAGACCCAGCCAATGTTTCCCACCACACCATCATGTCCTAATCGTGCAGCAACACCTCTCCCAGCGGCGCAGACCCAGCCAATGTTTCCCACCACACCATCATGTCCTAATCGTGCAGCAACACCTCTCCCAGCGGCGCAGACCCAGCCAATGTTTCCCACCACACCATCATGTCCTAATCGTGCAGCAACACCTCTCCCAGCGGCGCAGACCCAGCCAATGTTTCCCACCACACCATCATGTCCTAATCGTGCAGCAACACCTCTCCCAGCGGCGCAGACCCAGCCAATGTTTCCCACCACACCATCATGTCCTAATCGTGCAGCAACACCTCTCCCAGCGGTGCAGACCCAGCCAATGTTTCCCACCACACCATCATGTCCTAATCGTGCAGCAACACCTCTCCCAGCGGCGCAGACCCAGCCAATGTTTCCCACCACACCATCATGTCCTAATCGTGCAGCAACACCTCTCCCAGCGGTGCAGACCCAGCCAATGTTTCCCACCACACCATCATGTCCTAATCGTGCAGCAACACCTCTCCCAGCGGTGCAGACCCAGCCAATGTTTCCCACCACACCATCATGTCCTAATCGTGCAGCAACACCTCTCCCAGCGGCGCAGACCCAGCCAATGTTTCCCGCCACACCATCATGTCCTAATCGTGCAGCAACACATCCCCCAGCGGTGCAGACCCAGCCAATGTTTCCCACCACACCATCATGTCCTAATCGTGCAGCAACACCTCTCCCAGCGGTGCAGACCCAGCCAATGTTTCCCGCCACACCATCATGTCCTAATCGTGCAGCAACACATCCCCCAGCGGCGCAGACCCAGCCAATGTTTCCCGCCACACCATCATGTCCTAATCGTGCAGACACACATCCCCCAGCGGCGCAGACCCAGCCAATGTTTCCCACCACACCATCATGTCCTAATCGTGCAGCAACACCTCTCCCAGCGGTGCAGACCCAGCCAATGTTTCCCGCCACACCATCATGTCCTAATCGTGCAGCAACACATCCCCCAGCGGCGCAGACCCAGCCAATGTTTCCCGCCACACCATCATGTCCTAATCGTGCAGCAACACATCCCCCAGCGGTGCAGACCCAGCCAATGTTTCCCACCACACCAGCATGTCCTAATCGTGCAGCAACACCTCTCCCAGCGGCGCAGACCCAGCCAATGTTTCCCGCCACACCATCATGTCCTAATCGTGCAGCAACACCTCCCCCAGCGGCGCAGACCCAGCCAATGTTTCCCGCCACACCAGCATGTCCTAATCGTGCAGCAACACATCCCCCAGCGGTGCAGACCCAGCCAATGTTTCCCACCACACCATCATGTCCTAATCGTGCAGCAACACCTCCCCCAGCGGCGCAGACCCAGCCAATGTTTCCCACCACACCATCATGTCCTAATCGTGCAGCAACTCCTCCCCCAGCGGCGCAGACCCAGCCAATGTTTCCCGCCACACCATCATGTCCTAATCGTGCAGCAACACCTCTCCCAGCGGCGCAGACCCAGCCAATGTTTCCCACCACACCATCATGTCCTAATCGTGCAGCAACACCTCCCCCAGCGGCGCAGACCCAGCCAATGTTTCCCGCCACACCATCATGTCCTAATCGTGCAGCAACACCTCTCCCAGCGGCGCAGACCCAGCCAATGTTTCCCACCACACCATCATGTCCTAATCGTGCAGCAACACCTCCCCCAGCGGCGCAGACCCAGCCAATGTTTCCCACCACACCATCATGTCCTAATCGTGCAGCAACACCTCTCCCAGCGGCGCAGACCCAGCCAATGTTTCCCGCCACACCATCATGTCCTAATCGTGCAGCAACACCTCCCCCAGCGGCGCAGACCCAGCCAATGTTTCCCGCCACACCATCATGTCCTAATCGTGCAGCAACACCTCCCCCAGCGGCGCAGACCCAGCCAATGTTTCCCGCCACACCAGCATGTCCTAATCGTGCAGCAACACCTCCCCCAGCGGCGCAGACCCAGCCAATGTTTCCCGCCACACCATCATGTCCTAATCGTGCAGCAACACCTCCCCCAGCGGCGCAGACCCAGCCAATGTTTCCCGCCACACCATCATGTCCTAATCGTGCAGCAACACCTCCCCCAGCGGCGCAGACCCAGCCAATGTTTCCCGCCACACCAGCATGTCCTAATCGTGCAGCAACACCTCCCCCAGCGGCGCAGACCCAGCCAATGTTTCCCGCCACACCATCATGTCCTAATCGTGCAGCAACACCTCCCCCAGCGGCGCAGACCCAGCCAATGTTTCCCGCCACACCATCATGTCCTAATCGTGCAGCAACACCTCCCCCAGCGGCGCAGACCCAGCCAATGTTTCCCGCCACACCATCATGTCCTAATCGTGCAGCAACACCTCCCCCAGCGGCGCAGACCCAGCCAATGTTTCCCGCCACACCATCATGTCCTAATCGTGCAGCAACACCTCCCCCAGCGGTGCAGACCCAGCCAATGTTTCCCGCCACACCATCATGTCCTAATCGTGCAGCAACACCTCTCCCAGCGGCGCAGACCCAGCCAATGTTTCCCACCACACCATCATGTCCTAATCGTGCAGCAACACCTCTCCCAGCGGCGCAGACCCAGCCAATGTTTCCCGCCACACCATCATGTCCTAATCGTGCAGCAACACCTCCCCCAGCGGCGCAGACCCAGCCAATGTTTCCCGCCACACCATCATGTCCTAATCGTGCAGCAACACCTCCCCCAGCGGCGCAGACCCAGCCAATGTTTCCCGCCACACCATCATGTCCTAATCGTGCAGCAACACCTCCCCCAGCGGCGCAGACCCAGCCAATGTTTCCCGCCACACCATCATGTCCTAATCGTGCAGCAACACCTCCCCCAGCGGCGCAGACCCAGCCAATGTTTCCCGCCACACCATCATGTCCTAATCGTGCAGCAACACCTCCCCCAGCGGCGCAGACCCAGCCAATGTTTCCCGCCACACCATCATGTCCTAATCGTGCAGCAACACCTCCCCCAGCGGCGCAGACCCAGCCAATGTTTCCCACCACACTATCATGTCCTAATCGTGCAGCAACACATCCCCCAGCGGCGCAGACCCAGCCAATGTTTCCCGCCACACCATCATGTCCTAATCGTGCAGCAACACCTCCCCCAGCGGCGCAGACCCAGCCAATGTTTCCCGCCACACCATCATGTCCTAATCGTGCAGCAACACCTCCCCCAGCGGCGCAGACCCAGCCAATGTTTCCCGCCACACCATCATGTCCTAATCGTGCAGCAACACCTCCCCCAGCGGCGCAGACCCAGCCAATGTTTCCCACCACACCATCATGTCCTAATCGTGCAGCAACACCTCCCCCAGCGGCGCAGACCCAGCCAATGTTTCCCGCCACACCATCATGTCCTAATCGTGCAGCAACACCTCCCCCAGCGGCGCAGACCCAGCCAATGTTTCCCACCACACCATCATGTCCTAATCGTGCAGCAACACCTCCCCCAGCGGCGCAGACCCAGCCAATGTTTCCCGCCACACCAGCATGTCCTGGGGAAAAAATCCAGCAGATGCTCTCTATTTTTGATTGTTAAATTATTATTTAACGTTTAACGGGGCCAACTTTATTAGAGGCCATTAGGGCCTATTTGCCATGGAGCAAGCTGCCACCCCTGGCCAGTCCGACCCTGGCTACTGAAACTATGAACATCCACATCTTACGACTTACTGAGGGGGGCCAGAGTATCGGCGAGCTTTACCGGTGTGTTACTATGGTAATTCTGTCAGGTCTTAGTCAGATATGACTGAGCTACCATATAACAGTAGACGGTACTACCTGGTTTCTGTTAGCGCCGAACGTTGGGTGGCGCTTACCAAACCCGACACCCCACATTGTGCCAACGGCTTCGGGCGGAAGAGCACAATTGGGAGGGTACAAGCCTTACCCTGGTGAGAGGAAATGCAAGCTAAAGACAAAATTGTCATGGCAGGGCAGACCAGGCCCTAAGCCTTGGTTGGCGACTGGTCTAGGATCGAAGCTCCGACAGGCGGACAGTTAGAGCATTGCTTTGCTGATCCGGCAGCTTCTGCAGCTTGTCTTGTTCCAGATGTAGGGGTGTTACCTTTCCTCTGGAGTGAACTAGGCAGGCAGAGAGAGGGATCATGCTGCATGGGCAACACATGATCTCTATATTTTAGCCCAGGCTTTGTGCTATGGAGAGGCAATAACTCCATCCCTGGTCTTAACTGGTCTCGGAATCAAAGCGAGAGGCAACTGTTACGGGTTATAAGTCCTTGTCAGTTAGCGTAGACATGGGGCGCCACGCGTTGCCTCTGACGGTGGGAGACACCTATAGGTGTCACTGATCAGCTACCGCCCGCCTCAAGCTGGGCAGCCCCCAGCCAATTGGGTGCTGATCCGCCACAGCCTGCCTGCTTCAATGGGTGCTTGGGGCTAGGACAAAATCTGAATCGCAGGCTGTAAAACCAATGCACCAGGTACAAACAAAAATAAAAATAGAAACCTCAAGCTACGGCTTGCAACCTGGAACGTGAGAACCATGTGTCCAGGATTTTCCACTGACTTGACCAATATTGACGATGTGAGAAAAACGGCTGTGATTGATGCCGAACTCAATCGTCTTAACATTGATATTGCTGGCCTGCAGGAGACTCGCCTCGCTGAGGAAGGGTCACTCAGGGAAAACAACTACACCTTTTTCTGGAAGGGTAGAGGGCAGGCAGAAAAAAGGCAACACGGTGTGGGCTTTGCAGTGAAGAATTCGCTACTGGGAATGATTGAAATTCCAGCAGGAGGAAATGAAAGACTATTATCCCTGCGCTTGGCAACCTCTTGTGGGTTTGCCACCATTATTACTGCATATGCACCGACACTCAATTCCTCTGATGATGTGAAGGATTTGTTCTATGAGGAGTTAGACTCCGTGATCAAGGCAGTTCCAAAATCTGACTACATTTATATGCTCGGTGATTTCAATGCTCGTGTGGGCAAGGACTCGAGTTCATGACCAGTGTCCCTTGGAAAATACAACATCGGTCGCATGAATGAAAATGGGCAAAGGCTGCTGGAGCATTGCACCAGTAATGACCTATGTATTACAAACTCTTTTTTTAAAACAAAAGAGATGCATAAGGTCACATGGAAACATCCAAGATCCGGCCATTGGCACCAGCTGGACTTCATCATCACACGGAGACAACATCTGAACCATATATCATTGACTCGTAGTTACCACAGTGCTGACTGTGATACAGATCATTCTTTGGTTGTTGCAAGAGTTAGACTGAGACCAAAGAGAATCTACACAGCTAAACACAAATCTAGCCCCAGGATTAATATTATTAACACTCATGATCCTGAAAAGTGCTTTCAGTTTCAACAGCAACTTGAAGACGCTTTCACTGATACACCAGAAAATTGTACAGTAAATGAAAAGTGGGGTCAAATTAAGGAAACTCTTTATAAAACTGCCGTAGGGGTTTACGGCACTGTGGATCATAAGAGGCAGGACTGGTTTGCGGCCAACAGCGAGACTCTGCAGCCCTTGATTGATAAGAAGAAGAAAGCTCTCTTAAGAAACAAGGAAAGACCAACGCGTAACACTCTGAGTGAGCTAAGGCAAGCTAGGAAGGATGTGCAAAAGGCTGCCAGGCAGTGTGCAAATGATTATTGGATCAAGTTATGTGAGTCCATTCAAATCGCAAGTGATAAGGGAGACATAAGAAGCATGTATGAAGGAATAAAGAAAGCCTGTGGTCCAGTGATCAAAAGAAGTGCACCGCTGAAAACCTTGACTGGAGAAGTCATCACTGATAAGAAACAGCAGATGGACAGATGGGTAGAGCACTATTTGGAGCTTTACTCAAGTGAGACCAAACTAGCGGATGATGCCCTTAACGCCATAGAGGCTCTACCAACTCTTGACCACCTGGACACACTTCCCACCATAACAGAAGTTAAGTGTGCTATAAATGAACTTGCATCTGGCAAGGCTCCAGGTAAGGATGGGATTCCAATAGAGGTTATCAGGAGTGGGCAAGACACACTCACTCTACAGATCCACCAGCTAATAGAGCTATGCTGGCGTGAAGGACAAGTCCCACAGGATTTCAAAGATTCAAACATCATAACGCTGTACAAGAACAAGGGTGATCGGAGCGACTGTAACAACTATAGGGGTATCTCACTTCTGTGTATTGTTGGAAAAGTATTTGCCAGAATTGTTCTGCGCAGACTTCAAGTCCTAGGAGATCAAGTCTACCCCGAATCACAGTGTGGCTTTCGACAGAACCGGTCTACCACTGATATGATATTCTCATTGCGACAAATGCAAGAAAAATGCCGTGAACAGAATCAACCACTGTTTATTGCCTTCATCGACCTCACAAAGGCATTTGATTTGGTCAGTCGTGAGGGTCTGTTCAAGGCACTAAAGAAGATTGGCTGCCCACCAACTCTTCTGTCCATTGTGGAATCGTTCCACACAGGCATAAAGGGTATAATCAAGTTTGATGGTGCAACTTCTGAAGAATTTGAAATCAAGAGTGGAGTTAAGCAAGGTTGTGTACTAGCTCCCACCCTCTTTGGAATATACTTTTCACTTCTACTGAAATATGCATTTCGTGATCAGGATGGTGGTATATACATTCACTCACGCTCAGATGGCGGCCTCTACAATGCTCAGAGATTGAAGGCTAAGACCAAAATTAGGAGGGTACTGATCAGAGAGTTGCTTTTTGCAGATGATGCTGCAGTTACGACCCACTCTGAGGAAGAATTGCAATGTCTACTATCTGCATTCTCCAATGCTTGTTCTGAATTTGGTTTAACAATTAGCAAAAAGAAGACACAGATTATGTTACAAGGTGCACATGGGGTACCATCAATCTTTATTGACGACGCCGAACTAGAGATAGTAGACCATTTTACATATCTAGGATCAGTGGTAAATAGCAAATTATCCCTAGATCAGGAAATCAACATCCGGATTGGTAAGGCAGCAACAACAATGAACAGGTTAAGAAAAAGAGTCTGGGAGAACAGGAAGCTTACTGCCAAAACAAAAGTCCTTGTCTATCAAGCCTGTGTCCTTAGTACTCTTCTCTATGGCAGTGAAACCTGGACAACTTATTCACACCAAGAGAACAATTTAAACAGCTTTCATATGCGGTGTCTGCGAAGAATTCTTGGTATTAAGTGGCAAGACAAAATCACAAATACTGAAGTATTGGAAAGATCAGGTTGTGTGACAGTTTATTCCATGCTCAGTCTTCGTAGACTTAGATGGATAGGACATCTTAGGAGGATGAATGATGGTAGAATACCAAAGGATATCTTTTTTGGTGAATTACAGATGGGTAAGAGATCTCAGGGTCGGCCTCTACTACGATACAAAGATGTGTGTAAGCGGGACATGATTGATACAGAATACAGGCATTGATAATGCACATTGGGAGCAAGTCGCCGCTGAACGTGTTGCATGGAGGGCAAATATCAGAAATGGAATAAAGTCAAAGGAGAAAATTATTGCAGAAAAGTCACACACCAAGCGTTTGAGACGTAAGATGGTGCATGATGGTGGAAATGACCACGTGTTCACATGCACCCACTGTGAACGGACATTTACAGCGCAAATTGGCCTTATCAGTCACACTCGCTACCGCCATAGTTAAAAGTTATTATGCCTTTTTAGAGCACAAACTATCGTCTGTCAAGACGGCAAGGTGCCAATGACAATGACTATGGTAATTTAAATATTGAGCACAACCCACTACTTGCAACGCTGATCGTATTGCCTCTCGTAAACGAGAGCGAAACTCGAGTATAGTGCTTCCATATTGACGGGGATAGGCCTTAGATTCATACCAGAATACGATCAGCGTTGCCAGTCGTGGGTTGTGCTCAATGTTTAAATTTCAAATCCCAAAACAACCAAATAATCACTATGGTAATTTTTAAAACCAACGAACCAAAACACACGAGTGTATAGTTTCGTCGTGATTGTGCCTTCAACTAGTAGTAGTCGATAAAAGACCAAACGGCAACCAATCTGCAGACTTCAGCTAACAACACGTTCCCCTCTCCCCAGGCTAAGCAGGAGTTTAGATCCCTTCCCTTCACAATTTCCCTCTTATTATGATCATACTGACCGTTACATCTGCTGGGGACCAGCGTATAAAGGCCAGGCAATCTGTTGACTTTAGTGTACCAGCGACGCGTTGTCTGTCCCCTAGGCTATGAGCCAGTTGTACCACCTCCTCTTACCACGATAATAGTGACAGTTACACCTCGTGGGCACCAGCGTTTGAAAGCCAGACTTTCTGTAAACTTTTGTGTATCAACAAGTTTTCCCCCAGGCTAAGCCCCGCTTGAGCCACATTCTACGCGTATTACTTTGATAATAGCGGCAGTTACACCTCGTGGGACCAACGTTTAACGGCCAGTACTTCTGTAAACTTTAGTGTACCAAAATCAAGTTTACCCCCAGGCAAATCCCCCGTTGGGCCCCTCCTCCTCCTCTCACTAAGATTATAGTGACAGTTACACCTCAGGGTGACCAACGTTTAAAGGACAGCATTTCCGTAAACTTTAGTTTACCATGTTATCCCCCGGACAAATCCCCCGTTGCCCCCCCCCCCCTTGACCCCTGTTGGGTCCCCTCCTCCCCTTACTATGATAATAGTGACTGTTACACCTGATGGGGGACCAACGTTTAAAGGTCAGACATTCCATAGAACTGCGCATGCGTGCAGACGTAAACACAGCAGTCGACATCGAGAAGTAGGAGGCTTGTACAGCAGCCGGGGGGCCGTGTCCATGGTTGTCTTATTGTTTCACACAGGGTTTGTGTGTACATTACCCAAGTATTCATATTTTCATTCAGTTAGACCATGCTTGGGTTTGTTACATTAGATTCTGAGAATAAATAACTAAATAGATGTTGTATTTCTATGATGGTTTTCGCTGTTACAGTAGTTAGTGAATAAATAAATGCCTCTTTAACTTCAAATTGTAGTTAGCCTACCGAAAGACAGATCTGATGGTCGTGAGTGATGATGTTTTATTTTAACAGCACAACGGATCGTAGCCTAGTTCACACGCCCCGTGCGTGCTCGTGTTTATGTTAGCGACTGCTAAAGTCGAGAAATTCAAGGACATAATTTACTTTAACATGTGTTCCATTATCATTTATGAATATAAATTCCTGCATGTAGTTGTTGTAGGGTGTGTAAATAAATTGTGAATTTTTAAAAAAATGTTCTGACCATCAGAGACTCAAGCCCAAGCAGTTGTAGGTGTTTCTCTATGTTTATTCATTCAATTTTAAACGTTAATAATTAACTTAACTACTAGCTAAAGTTATGAAAATAAAAGTTGTGACTCAAATAAATATTTGAAATCTCTTAATTTCGCTCAAATCTTCTACGTTCTAATTTTATAATCAGAAGCTCTCTAAGTACTTGTGGTCAGCTGCCCAAACTAATCATTTCATTAAAAGCTGAGTTGAGCTAAGAACCGACATCACTGCACAGTCAACATTCCCATACATGCTCCTCCCCCTCCTGTCCCCTCATTCAACAGCCAGTGAAGAGTCAAACTACTAGTCATCCCCACCACTATCTGATTATTTTTATTAAGAGCTAAGCTATAACCCCAAATCACTTAAGTTTTGCTCACCGTTTTCATCCAGTTATAAGGTGAACTTTGATAACACACTGTGTATGTGCAGATAGCTAAACTCCCCTTCTGTTGGGAATGTCCTGTATTCTCCTGAGTAAACTTAAACCAGTACTCTTGTGGCATGCTGTATGTGCATAGTTAAACACATATTCATATCACTTTTGGGAACATGTTCTAAGAGCTAACTTATTTAGCTTGCTGTTAACTTATTTCACACCAAGCAGCATCCCATACAGTGATCAGTATCTTTATTCTATATGCTACCAAAAGATGTTCAGCTTCGTACATTTCAGTCAGTTACTACTTATAGTTCTTCTTTTTCCTCTTCTTCTTCTGCCCTTTACCTCTATTGGAACATAGGTCATCAACCAACTCACTCCTCATTCTTATCGTTCCATGTCCTCCTATATTATTAATCTGTCTCTAAATCTCTTTTACAAGTTTTTAGGTCTCTTATTCTGTTTGCCTTGTGGGTTCCAAAGAAATTACTTTGTAGTTTTACAATTACCAGGTTTTCTCAATGTGTCCCCCATCCAGCTCCAGCATCTATCCCTCACCTCTTGATTTGCTGAAATCTGTCTAGTTCTCTCTCAACCTCCGCATTAGTAATTCTGCCATATTAGTCCTATCCTTTGCATGCATAAGTGAATGAATTTTATTAGTAATTGTTTTAGTCATCCATGTTTCTCATCCCTACAGCAGTACTGATTTCATGTTGGAGTTATATATTTTAAGTTTGGTACTAGTTATGTTTTTTTTTAAAGGAGTCTAACTGGCTTAGTGGTTACACTGCCTGCCTCGTGCTCCTGTAGAGGGTTCGATTCCAGGCTACACCATTTGGTTCGAGAGTGCAATTTTTTTAACGCTCCTTGGGTTCAGCACTGGAACTACGGAGTTTACGCTTTATGTGATGCTTTCGGCAGGCCGGCCTGCAAAAAAAAGACCGAACCATGTGGGATAAAACCCGTTGCAATGAAGTCAAGCATCTTACCCTTTAAACTTGGACTTCGACAAATTTCCTTGTGCTCTGAAAGCTGCCATTACCTTTTGTATTCTTATTCTAGCATCTCTGCCTGTTCCCCCGTCTCTGTCTGTTTCCCCATCTCTGTCTGTTCCCCCATCTCTGTCTGTTCCCCCATCTGTGTCTGCATTACTACCTAAATAAGTGTATGATTCCACCTCTTGAGCTGAGGTAACACCTAGGAAGACCAGGTTATTATATACTTGTTTATTCTCATCATGTTTATATTTCTCCGGTAAATTTTTAGATCTGATTGGTGTGACCTCCAGTCAAGTTTGTTTAGGTTATCTTGCATCTGATTTTGTATGTGGGACAAGAAGGCTGTGTTATTGGCAAAGTCCAGACCATCAAGCTGCTTTTTCAGAGTCCATTGAATTCTATTTCTATTGGTAGCTACTGTTGTCTTTGGTGTTCTCTTTGAAGACAATGTGGTAGTTGCTATTTAAACTTCATTGATCCCAGGCAAAGCACAAAGTGTTGTCAGCAGTTCTTCATGTATACCAATCAACATGCCATGATTTATTGTACTTCTTATTCATGTATACCAATCAACATGCCATGATTGGTTGTACTTCTTGCATTTAGTCTTAACATAATATTGGGCCATTTGCAGGTCAGCATGGCCGAATGGGTAAGAAACTCGTGTTCTTAAACATTCATTGTGCTGATGCTGAGGTAAGCGGTTCAACCCCTACACCAGACAGTTGGACTAAAATGTTGACCTGTTGCCCTTGACTTGGGAACGTAAATTACAAGTACCTCTGAAGTCGGAATGGGTTCACCGGATGGTGAGGCACACTGTTAATAGGAAAAGGCTAATCTTCACGCAAAATTCAGTCCAACACTACTATAAATAGTGTGTATGGACAACGCTTGAGTTAAAAGCGAGTCAGCACAAAAATCAATATTGGTCATTTGATGCTAAACCCATACTTTCATAGATCACTCAGCACTGGAGGGTATGATGAGGTCAATATCTAGCTGGTGACCTTCATTTCCCAGGACATTTGCTGGTACCCGTTGTGGGCTGGGTCAACCTGGGAACCCGGGTCAATTTAAAGAATCTGCCTCAATGCAAATGTCAACCCATGACCACCGAGCTGGCATGTTGGCCACTGCACTACCAAAGACAAGCTAACATGTCGGCCACTGCACTACCAAAGCTCCAAGGATTCTTTAGTAAGCGTGGGCTAAATATAATAAGTAAGGGAACATCTTACCAAATTGTTGGGAATCACGGGGATGAGCTGGTCACACATTATACGCTGCTTGGTACATTTTTATTTTGACTGGAGGTGTATGTATATTGTCATATGCAGTTTGTCAAATTGTAAATACATTTGTTGAGTTGTATTTGAATAAGTTACAGCTTATTTTTAATTATTATCTAGCTTCATGAAGTTGTCAACAGCTTACGGTAGTTGTTGATTTAATAGATTTTATTAACAGATATCATGAGCTTAGTGTATTTCAAATGGTGTGCTTACTAAATAAGTTAAGTTGCTGTAGATGTGGAGATTTCTAAAGTTTGTATCTTTAGTCAAAGAGGTAGCGAGAAGTTACATGTTTTACTCATTCTTTTGTGACTGTAAATGAGTGTAAAGACTAATTCTTTTGTGACTGTAAATGAGTGTAAAGAATGCCACATTTCCGTACAGGAGATTAGAAAGACAACGATGCCTAGAAGCCAACAGCCTCTTTTTGAGATTCTCAACCAAGCAGGGCAGGATGGCAGAGATAAAGTTGCATTCACAAATGAGTGAGTGCTTATTGATTTGTTGTTTTTCGTTCACTTCCTTTGATCTTGAGAGTTGCTTACGATAGACTGGTTTTTGCATATGGGATAGCTTTTCCTATTACCTGTGACCCATCAGGTGAACCCACTCCAACTTCTGAAGTACTTGTAATTTACGTACCCAAGTCAAGGAACGAGAAGTCAACATTTTAGTCCAATTGAGAAGTATAGGGTTTGAACCCGCCAACTCGCCATCAGCACACCGGAAGTTTAAGAGCATGATCTCTTATCCATGGTGACTTCCAATGAGTTCTTATGAATTCATTTATTTGTACAAAATTCTTCTTCCTCATTCATTCTGACAATTCAAAACTGAGAGCATTCAGAGGATGTTGGTGGCATTGTATTGTCCATTTGCAGATAAGCTGCAATCTTATGCCATTGGGATCAAACTCAGTGCAGTGAAATCGTTACTGTTGCCTTTAATCATTTAACTGTTTTGACATTTCATCATCATGTGCCATGAGGAAAACCATGGGCTCATCCATGTTGCACCATCTCATTCGATCTCCAGAGTTGTGGATCAGCTCTGTATTCTTGTCTCGACCATACTGTGTGGCCAAGCCATCCAGGTATTTACTTCTCTGCCTTTCTCTTGTTCTCCTCCCCTCGATCTTGCCAGTTGTCACCAAGTTCACCAATTTATTTCTTCTCATAACGTGTCCAAAAAATTATTGTGACTGTCTATGTCTAATTTCTCTAATCAATGTACGGTTTTCATTTGTTACCTGTAGAACCTGGTCATTGGTTTTTCTGTCTGTCCATGGTATTCTATGCATTTTCCTCAGAAACCAATTTCCACTGCCATTAGATGTTTTTCAGCTTGTCTGCTCATTGTCCATGCTTCACATCCATACAAAAGTACAGGTTCTATGAAGCACTTCAACACTCTTACCACGGATTCACCTTTAGATTTAATTCATTTATAGAATAGTCTAATCATCATTTGGGAGCCACGTAACACTGATGGGTTTTAAAAACATTGACCTGGGATCTCAGATCAACCCAGTCTTAAATTGGTACGAGGAAATGTCCTGGCAAGTAATGGTGGCCAGTGGGATATTGACCCATCACCCAAGTGCTGATTGCTCTAAAAATATGGGATTGGCACCATGTATCCAAGGTGCCTCAAAGCATGGAAGAGAGTGCTTTACTTGCTGCCTAGTCATGTAATAGATGTTACTGAATGAGTTTGACTGTGCTAACAGAATAGAGGTCGTTATGTAACATTACATTTCAATCAATAGGCATGGTTGTCCCTCTGCTTACAGCTTATCACAGTGTTAGTCAAAACACCTGTCAAAGAATAGCTGTGTCACACCACAGAGTAGTGATGGATATCCAAGGACTAACCCCCCACCCTCCCTCTCTCTCTCTCTCTCTCTCTCTCTCTCTCTCTCTCTCTCTCTCTCTCTCTCTCTCTCTCTCTCTCTCTCTCTCTCTCTCTCTCTCTTTCTTTCTCTCTCTCTCACACACACACACACAGACACACACTCACTACCCCCCTCTCATACACACAGACACACGCTCACCCCCTCTTTCTCACACATAAAAACAAACAAACCCACTTTACCCCTCTTCTTTCTCACACAGACACACACTCACCCACCTCTTTCTCTCATACACACACAAACACACACACACTCCTCATTTTCGCAGACATGCACACCCAACTCTCTCTTTTCAGACCCACCCACCCATCTCACATACACTCACCCTCCCTCCTTTCACACACAATTATTTCTCTCTGTCACACTCCCCCACCTCTCTCTGACACACTCCCCCACCTCTCTCTGACACACACACCTGTCTTTATCACACCCCACCTTGCTCTCACACATACACACCCACCTCTCACACACACACACCTGTCTGTCTCTCACACACACACACATACACCTGTCTCTCTCTGTGTCTATCTCTGTATGTCTCCATCTCTCACTCACTCTCTCTCTCTCTCTCTCACTCACTCACTCACTCTCTCTCTCTCTCTCACTCTCTCTCTCTCATATCACTTGCTTTGCTCTGTATATATGATCTTTGACTTGATCAAACTGAGACCCTACATATCAAAACATTTGTCAAGAGAAGCTGTCATATAAATACCCACCCCACATACAAAATACAACATGACTTGAGGCGTACAAGGATGTTTAGGGAAGAATGATTGCCAAAGGGGTTGACAAGATTGTAGTGATAGCCACAGTTGAAGAAGCCCACATTGAATGGAGAGATTGTTTGTGTATGTCCGTGCTCTATGAGAAATACAAGAATTGATAAATATAATTCTGAATGTGTATATAGCTAATGCATTAAATGTTATACATTTGCACTTTTCAGAAATGTGGCATTTAGTACTCCCACTGGTAACAGTAGCTCGGCTCCGAATCTAGAGAATTTTGGCCAGTTGAGTTGCCAGATTTCTCCAGTTCAAGAAGTAGAACCTAGTCTTTCCTCAACTAGACATGTCAGTGGGAAAGTTTCACCTTTAATCGATCAGGAGCAAGAGCTTGTAGCTGTTTCACTACGAAGAGAAAAGTTTGGTACATCTGGTCGATCTGAAAGGCTCAATTCAGATAACATTTCAGAAAACTCTGCCCCTGAGTTAAGAGCAAAAACGCCAGCCACTAATCAAAGTCATTCACCAGGCTCGTGCAGGTCGGGTTCTGAACGCAACGGCACTTCTCTTAGTATGCAGCAGAATACATGCCAAGGGTCATCTTCTGGTCAAGTTGTTACAAATGGGTCTGGTGGACTAGCTAAGGACCACAAATCTGACTCTGCAGATTCAGCAGTTGAAGTAGAGGAACCTAATTCACCAAGGTAACATTTGTAGTATATTTTACAAACTATTTGAAGTGTATAGTGGAGCGCTCTTTGTTTGTAATGTCTTTTTAAGGCTTCAAGTACTTTAAATCTTTTCCAAGGCTTTTGTACTTTCTGTAATCACCTGCATTAGGGGCTGCATGGTCTCGAGGTATGGTGTCCGCCTCGAGTGCTGGAGGTCCTGGGTTCAAGCCCCGGTGATGACCGGTATTTTTTCTGGTAATAAAATTTCCTCTGGTCTCTGGGTAGTGAGATCGGACGCGTGTATTGTTGCGCACATAAAATATCCCTTGGCAGTTGGAAATCCAAAAAGAGTACGGAGTTCGTGCACTGAACTGAGTTTTTCCAGACTCAGGTTTGAGTTAGGAGGAGAACAGAGCACTTCTGGGTTGCATCCGTGTGCCATGATGTTAATCATCGACTAAACTAAACTAAACCTGCATCTTCCTAATTTTCACACCGTCTCTTATCTCTGTGTTGTACTTCTCTTCTGTTATCTCCAGCCTTATCTTCCATATAACATATAATCGATACACAGCATTAATAGAGTTTGTGGGGGTCAGCATGGCTGAGAGGTTTTAAATGCCTGCACTTAAATTTTCTCTGGTGTCCGTGGCATTATGGGTTCATTTGAAACACAGGTCTCTTGGACTTAAATGTTGATTTCTTGTCGAAGACTTGGGAACATAAACTACAAGTACCTAAGAAGTTGGAAGGGGTTCACTAGTGGGACTAGGAGTGAGTTGGTTAAGCGCCAAAGCCCCATTTGGGGGAATCAAGGATGAAAGAAGAAGCTCAGAGGACCTGTGTGGACTTAAAATTTTGCTTTAAAATTTTCTCTGCAGGTGGAAGTCAAAGAGCAGGACAAATAGGCCATTACTTGGGTTCCAAATGTTGCTGTTATGTAGCCGGGGGCACAGAGTTGGGGTGAGCGCCCAACCTTGCATAAATACCCCATAGCTCGTGCATTCACCACCTCTTCAGCAAAAGTCCAACTCCTGGCCTTCTCATGGTGGAACCGTTTTAACTAACAGGAGAACGAACGAATGGACTTTATTATGGAGAAGGGGCGGCGGTGAACTTCTGGCACAAAAAAATATGAAGTATATGTCTACTTATTTTTAGCTTTACAGAAGTACTTAGTCTACCAATTAGGAAGTAAAGAAGCATTGTTCTCAAAAGTACTTGACTACCAATTTGGGATGTGAAAAATATACTTGTCTACAAATATGGAAAGTAAAGAAGTACTTTACTCATAAGTACTTCTTAGTCTACCAAAATGCCAAGTAAAGAAGTTTCTTTCTCATAAGTACTTGTACTTATAAGAGTACTTATAAAAGTACTCATAAGACTACCAACTCAGGAAGTAAAGAAGCGCCTTTCTCGGAAGTACTTAGTCTAGCTTTAGTATGGAATCATTGTAATTGTTTGTGTTGAAGTCTAGATTTAGTATGGAATCATTGTAATTGTTTGTGTTGAAGTCTAGATTTAGTATGGAATCATGGTAATTATTTGTGTTGAAGTCTAGCTTTAGTATGAAATCATGGTAATTATTTGTGTTGAAGTCTAGATTTAGTATGGAATCATGGTAATTATTTGTGTTGAAGTCTAGATTTAGTATGAAATCATGGTAATTATTTGTGTTGAAGTCTAGCTTTAGTATGGAATCATGGTAATTATTTGTGTTGAAGTCTAGCTTTAGTATGGAATCATGGTAATTATTTGTGTTGAAGTCTAGATTTAGTATGGAATCATGGTAATTATTTGTGTTGAAGTCTAGCTTTAGTATGAAATCATGGTAATTATTTGTGTTGAAGTCTAGATTTAGTATGGAATCATGGTAATTATTTGTGTTGAAGTCTAGCTTTAGTATGGAATCATGGTAATTATTTGTGTTGAAGTCTAGCTTTAGTATGAAATCATGGTAATTATTTGTGTTGAAGTCTAGATTTAGTATGGAATCATGGTAATTATTTGTGTTGAAGTCTAGCTTTAGTATGAAATCATGGTAATTATTTGTGTTGAAGTCTAGCTTTAGTATGAAATCATGGTAATTATTTGTGTTGAAGTCTAGATTTAGTATGGAATCATGGTAATTATTTGTGTTGAAGTCTAGATTTAGTATGAAATCATGGTAATTATTTGTGTTGAAGTCTAGCTTTAGTATGGAATCATGGTAATTATTTGTGTTGAAGTCTAGATTTAGTATGGAATCATGGTAATTATTTGTGTTGAAGTCTAGCTTTAGTATGGAATCATGGTAATTATTTGTGTTGAAGTCTAGATTTAGTATGGAATCATGGTAATTATTTGTGTTGAAGTCTAGCTTTAGTATGAAATCATGGTAATTATTTGTGTTGAAGTCTAGCTTTAGTATGGAATCATGGTAATTATTTGTGTTGAAGTCTAGATTTAGTATGGAATCATGGTAATTATTTGTGTTGAAGTCTAGATTTAGTATGGAATCATGGTAATTATTTGTGTTGAAGTCTAGATTTAGTATGGAATCATGGTAATTATTTGTGTTGAAGTCTAGCTTTAGTATGGAATCATGGTAATTATTTGTGTTGAAGTCTAGATTTAGTATGGAATCATGGTAATTATTTGCGTTGAAGTCTAGCTTTAGTATGGAATCATGGTAATTATTTGCGTTGAAGTCTAGCTTTAGTATGGAATCATGGTAATTATTTGTGTTGAAGTCTAGCTTTAGTATGCAATCATGGTAATTATTTGTGTTGAAGTCTAGATTTAGTATGGAATCATGGTAATTATTTGTGTTGAAGTCTAGATTTAGTATGGAATAATTGTAATTGTTTGTGTTGACAGTTGTGATGATTTTCGAGGAAACATGAGTGAATGTGATTTACGACGATCCCAGCAACACTATCCATTCAGACAAGCTCACTCTGAGGTTGTGATGTCAAGTACAGTACTGAGAAGAATGTCCTTGGTCAGTGTCAAGGAGAGAGGGTATGCCAGGCTGGAAATAGAGTTACAGAGAGCTCAAAAGGTGAGTCCAAAGAATGCAATTCGTAATCTCACATACCACGTTCAAAACACAGCTGCAGGCAATTTTGAAGCAGACCGTCTTGCGTTGGTTACCATACAACGGTATGAGTGCCGGTTGTTCAGAAAGTAATGACAAACTACTGATGTAAACGTGCCAAGAAATTACATACAGCCAAAAAATGCTGGCGTTGACTAAGGCATCCTGTAAGTGATATGCAACTAACTTTTTTGTTGTTTTAATTTCGACTTGACTGGTGTCTTACCGTCTTGACAGACAATAGTTTGTAAAATGGAGTTATAACTCCATAACACAAAGCCTGGACTGAATTGAGTTACTGTGTGTTGCCTATGCAGCATGATCCCTCTTTTGACCTGCCTAGTTTACTCCAGAGGAAAGGTAACACCAATACATCTGGAACAAGACAAGCTGCAGAAGCTGCTGGATTAGCAAAGCAGTGCTCTAACTGTATGCCTATCGGAGTTTCAATCCTAGACCGTTGCCAACCTAGGCTTAGGGCCTGGTCTGCCCTGCCCTGTCATGACATTTAGTCTTTAGGTTGCATTTCCACGCACTAGGGTAAGCCTTGCATCCTCCCAAGTGCACTCCTCCGCCCGAAGCATTTTGTTTTAATCTACATTATTAATTATTAAACTAGCATCTCTATGGCGAGGTGGTCAAGCTGTCTGTATCATGCTTTGAAGGTCGTGTGTTCATTTCTCAGGCAGCGTCATTCGGACGAGTCCATTTTTTTCAGAGACCCCTGAGGGTTATCGCTGAACAGAGGGTTTGTGCTTTGTGCGATGCTTATACTAGACAGCTTACCATCTGTGAATTTAGCCAGTCCAGACATGGTAAAACCCAGTGCAGTGAAGTCAGTCCTCTCATCTTTAATCCTTTTACTATTTAACAGTGGAAGGCCAGCTTTATGGCTGATGTTTGCAAGTATTCATAATAGATGGCTAGTAATATTTTCTTGACTTCTTGTTCTGTTTTGTCATAGTTATAATGTGTAAATATTCCTAATAAATGACATAAATATAAATACAACATAAGTTTGTTTGGTCACATTAAAAGCTGTAACTTACAAGCATTTTGCTGTCTTGACAGATGATAGTTTGTTACATTGTGCTTCAAAAAAGGCCTAATAACTACAAGCCATGGCAGTAGCATATGTGACTGATCAGACCAATTCCCCGGAAAGGTTAACCCGGTCAACAAATGCCCGCAGAAGTCGGATGTGTCGGCCTAACGGCACAAGAACGCAGCTCTGCTGTAAACAGGCACAGCGCAGTTACATCCGAAAAAAAAATCCGGATGAACGCAGAAGAAGAAGAAGACCAATTCACATGATAAATGTTCCTCCACAATGGATGCATCTGAACACATGGTCATTTCCACCATCACACACCATCTTACATCTCATACACTCAGTGTCTGACCTATCAGGACCTGTCTGCAATCATGTTCTTCTTTGTTTTTAATCCATTCCTGATCTTTCCTGATCCTGAAAATCATAAAGGGAAGAATTGAAGGCAAAGGAGCTAAAAGGTATAGAAGATATCAATGAACAGATCAAAGCAAGAGTGTTGCTGGTGATGGTGATGCTGTTGTTAATTCCAGTGCTGCTTAATTGTCTGTCTTTGTCAGTACAGTGTTGTTCTTACAGCATCAAGATATGCTCATACAGACCGAGCCATAATTTGCCTTATGAAAGCCAGTGAAGCACGTAAGGGGACCCTCTTACACGCCTTAAAGCTCATTGGGTATATGGTGCTCAATCCTTATTTGTATAGACCACTCGGCACACTCAGTGAAGTGCTCAGTCTCATGCCAGCTGCCTTTACTTCTCACGACATTTCCTGGTACTCATTTAAGGCTGGGTAGACCTGGGAACTCAGGTTAATTTTAAAAATTCAAATCCACCCTGATGTAAATGAAACCCATGATCATCAGCCTGGCAGGCAAATGCCTTAGCTACTATGCTAACATGGCTCCCAGTGAAGCATGTAACAAGACATAAACCCCACTGGAGAGATGCTAGGGGAAGATAGGTGTGCAGGAGGAAGACAGTTGGAAGATAGCATCAAACGGTGGGCAGAAAGGGAACGAACGAACGAAAATCTTTATTTTCAAAGGGTTAAGAATTGGGCACGCAGACCCGTCTGACATTCTGCTCTTCTTCTCAATTTCCTCTCATACATTCTTTCATTCAACATCACTTATGAAGAAAAGTTTGACAACAAAAGAACAATAGCATTATAACGCATGAAAAAATAATCAATAACAAATGACTCACTGAAGCAATGTTTAACATGGGCATTATAAATACCTAAGGAAGGTGTAACGTGTCATACATATGGGAATGTTTTTGGCTAGTTGTCGTTTGAGATAATTTATCAGGGAGGACAGGTCAGCATGGCTGAATGGGTAAGAGTATTCACTCTTAAACTTCCAGTGTACTGATGGCAAGGTAGCGTAGTCAACCTCTACATCTGTCAGTTGGACTAAAATGTTGACTTCTCATCCGTGATTTTAAGACGTAAATTACAAGTACCTCTGAAGTTGTAGTGGGTTTCGCCTAATGGTGAGGGTCACTGGTAATAGGTAAAGCTGGCAGACACACAAAACTCAGTCCAGTGTAGACTACACTCAAATTCAAAGCGAGCGAACAGGGGGAGGTGGGGATTGTTAAAGTGTACCATGATGATCAGCGACAGAAAATATTGGAGCTAAGTGGCCACTTATCTGAGGCACATAACAAATGATCTGAACCAGAGTCATTTACAGCTGTAAATAAGATGCTACTGCTTGTTGTAGTGTGATGTCTGTCTGATGTATCTTAATTGCTACATTTTCTTTTCCAGGCTTTAGAGCGGAAAGATGAAGAGGTAGATGAGCTGAGAGGCATCAGAGAGAGATTGATGAAGGAAGTCAGTGACTTTACCGCTGCAATCTTTGAGGTCAGCATGACTGTTAGATTCACACAGTTCATATATATTAGATAAGCATAGTTTCCTGTGTTATAAGTGCTACCATTTGTTCACTGTTTAGGTAGTTTTATTCAAATACTTACACATGGGCTTTAAATTCATGATAGAAAGTTTAATCCTTTACCAAGCAAAAACGCCAAAGAAACTTTTTATCCTGGCACGAGCTAACCGTCCGAAAGCGTTCGTGACCATAATGCATTGTAAAAACGCGATCTCGCGGCTTTCTGAGACTTCCGATTGTCTACTTTCGGTTTTGCCAATAGCATGACAACGTGGCTGCCATTCGCAAGCGTGAACTTTGAATTTGAGCGGATTTTTAAAATAGTGTTTTGGAGTTTTACGCTTTGTATTTCAAAATGAATTTCGACAATTCTTCAAGTGACAGTGGAGATTTGGCTGGGTTCAATTTTAGTGACATTGAAGGGCACGAAGTTGACTATTAATCGGAGCTAGATATCAGTGATGAGCGTTACTTTGTGTTAGCAGTCGTGAGTCGAACTTTAAACAAAGTGATTCTTATTCTTAAAATGTGTTTGTAAATTGCCGTATAAATGACTGACAATCACAAACAATATGTTGTATTTTGTAAATATTTGTGTTCATTTGTGGATTACCAGGAACATTCGTGTGAGTAAAATAATCTGCATGCTTTTTACTTCATTTTGTTTTTTATTTAAGTAAAATCGGTTGACTAACACCTTTTATGTGATGATTTTACTAACCCAAAATTTTACAGAACCTCAGAATTCTTCTTGCCCGTTCAGGGCTACAAAACAGACAAACGTCAGCCCTGTAAAGGGTTAAACACCATGCCAAAACCAGTCCTTGTGAGGACTAAATGAGGTCAAGACCAGTCCTTGTAAGGACTAAATGATGTCAAGACGAGTCCTTGTGAGGACCAAACGATGTCAACATCAGTCCTTGTGAGGACTAAATGAGGTCAAGACCAGTTCTTGTGAGGACTAAATGAGGTCAAGACCAATCCTTGTGAGGACCAAACGATGTCAACATCAGTCCTTGTGAGGACTAAATGAGGTCAAGACCAGTTCTTGTGAGGACTAAATGAGGTCAAGACCAGTCCTTGTGAGGACTAAATGAGGTCAAGACCAATCCTTGTGAGGACTAAATGAGGTCAAGACCAATTCTTGTGAGGACTAAATGAGGTCAAGACCAGTTCTTGTGAGGATTAAATGAGGTCAAGACCAATCCTTGTGAGGACTAAATGAGGTCAAGACCAGTTCTTGTGAGGACTAAATGAGGTCAAGACCAATCCTTGTGAGGACTAAATGAGGTCAAGACCAATCCTTGTGAGGACTAAATGAGGTCAAGACCAATCCTTGTGAGGACTAAATGAGGTCAAGACCAATCCTTGTGAGGACTAAATGAGGTCAAGACCAATCCTTGTGAGGACTAAATGAGGTCAAGACCAATCCTTGTGAGGACTAAATGAGGTCAAGACCAATCCTTGTGAGGACTAAATGAGGTCAAGACCAATCCTTGTGAGGACTAAATGAGGTCAAGACCAATCCTTGTGAGGACTAAATGAGGTCAAGACCAATCCTTGTGAGGACTAAATGAGGTCAAGACCAATCCTTGTGAGGACTAAATGAGGTCAAGACCAGTCCTTGTGAGGACTAAATGAGGTCAAGACCAATCCTTGTGAGGACTAAATGAGGTCAAGACCAATCCTTGTGAGGACTAAATGAGGTCAAGACCAATCCTTGTGAGGACTAAATGAGGTCAAGACCAGTCCTTGTGAGGACTAAATGAGGTCAAGACCAATCCTTGTGAGGACTAAATGAGGTCAAGACCAGTCCTTGTGAGGACTAAATGAGGTCAAGACCAATCCTTGTGAGGACTAAATGATGTCAAGACCAGTCCTTGTAGAGAAAGCAATGAACAACTGGGAGGCTACTGAATCTGGCGGATCCTCCCCAGGACCAACTCAACATGATAAAGAAAATTGCAATCAGTATGAGCCCAAAAAGACCCAACCAAACCCGATGAGCAGAGATGGAAAAATATTACCACTTCTGTTTAGGACTAACTCAAAAGAGAGCAAAGAAAGAAAAGAAAATGAAAACTCACAAAAAACAGACGTTAATTATAACCAACACTGTAGAAGCAGATTGAATGAGGTCGACATTTTTGTTTCTCATAAATACAGAACCATGCCATTGTCGTGTAAGTAAACAATAAGGAAAGGGTCCTTTTCTTGCCTTAGGGTGCATCAGGTGTGCGGTGCTTGACCCATATGGCTATAGACCAGTCAGCGCTCAGTCATTGATTTTTAATTTTTATTTTGCGCTTGCTCGCTTTGAACTCAAGCGTAGTCCATACACTACTTTTAGTAGTGCTGGACTGAATTTTGTGTGTGGATTAGCTTTCCCTATTAACAGTGTCCCTCACCATCAGGCGAACCCACTACGACTTCAGAGGTGAGGTCAATATCATGCCAGCCACCTTTATTTCCCAAGACATTCTTGGTACCCAATTTAGATTGGGTCAGCCTGGGAGCCCAGGTAAATTTTGAGAAATCAGAAATCACCCAGCTGTGGATAAAACCCCTCCTCTTCTTCTTTGCGGTGTTTTTTCAGATGTGATTGCGGTGTGCCTCGTTAGGCACCCTTGGGTCGAAACCCTTAGGCCAACACATCCGACTTTTAGCGTGCAATTTTGACCACCTTAGCATTCCTGGGAGACTCTCACTTTTGTGGTGCTGTCCACATCCGAGCTGGTCAAGTTGGAATAGTCGAAGACTTCACGGTCATCCCTCAAAGGAAGCCAGGTACAGTCCATGGCATTTTTCACCATCCTGGGTGGCTTCCATAATTGCAGAGCTGACACATAGTGCCCTGGTGCTGGGCTCACCGAAGGAATCGTCATGTCCTGCTCATGGCTGCTTTAATTCCTCACTTCAATATATTGGGCATTTCGTTTGCCCCGGGCCGTTCCTGCACAAACCAGAAAGGTCTGCAGATGGTATCCACTCAGCGAGTTTTCGATGCGGACATGTGCTTGTCGTTGTGCCCATCAGAGGATAAAACCCCTGACCTGCTGTGAATTTTGAGAAATCAGAATTCACCCAGCTGTGGATAAAACCCCTAACCTGCTGTGAATTTTGAGAAATCAGAATTCACCCAGCTGTGGATAAAACCCCTGACCTGCTGTGAATTTTGAGAAATCAGAATTCACCCAGCTGTGGATAAAACCCCTGACGGCTGTGAATTTTGAGAAATCAGAATTCACCTAGCTGTGGATAAAACCCCTGACCTGCTGTGAATTTTGAGAAATCAGAATTCACCCAGCTGTGGATTAAAAAAAAAACCTGACCTGCTGTGAATTTTGAGAAATCAGAATTCACCCAGCTGTGGATAAAACCCCTGACCTGCTGTGAATTTTGAGACATCAGAATTCACCCAGCTATGGATAAAACCCCTGACCTGCTGTGAATTTTGAGAAATCAGAATTCACCCAGCTGTGGATAAAATCCCTGACCTGCTGTGAATTTTGCAAAATCAGAATTCACCCAGCTGTGGATAAAACCCCTGACCTGCTGTGAATTTTGAGACATCAGAATTCACCCAGCTGTGGATAAAACCACTGACCTGCTGTGAATTTTGAGAAATCAGAATTCACCCAGCTGTGGATAATACCCCAGACCTGCTGTGAATTTTGAGACATCAGAATTCACCCAGCTGTTGATAATACCCCTGACCTGCTGTGAATTTTGAGACATCAGAATTCACCCAGCTGTGGATAAAACCCCTGACCTACTGGTCAACAGGGGACTATCTGGCCACTAGCCAGGTTTCCATGTCAGTGTAAAGGACACCATTTTACACACATTGAAACTTATGTGGCATGTGATGCTAGCCGCATATTTTTGTAGACCAATCAGAATTCAAGATATGATGTGGTCAGTATCGGGCCAGCTGCCTTTACGTCTAAGATATTTGCTGGTACCTATTATAGGTTGGGTTGATCTGGGTTTCCAGGTAAATTTTGAAAATCTGCCTCGATGTGAATTTGTGTCAATGATCACCTGTTCTCAGGCAAGCATGCTAGTTGTTGCGCAATTGCACATATTGTTATATAAGTTAGTATCTCAGTACATGTATGGTGGTTTCCACCCCACCAGCAACCTCTGTGGCAAAGTGGTCAAGCCATCTGCTCCAAAGGTTGTGGGTTCAATTCCAGGCTACATCTTTCGGTTCACAAGTGCATTTTTTTGGGGAGACTCCAGGGGGTCTTTGCCGGAGCTACGGAGTTTGTGTTTTGTGCGATGCTTTCTGCAGGTTGCCCTGCGGAAAGAGACCAAGCCGTATGGGATAAAACCCAGGACAGGAAGTTGATCATCTCAAGTTTTAAGACTTTGTTTTAAGCAACATAGACAAAAAGAGAAAGAGCATGCTGTTGTCTGTTGTTGTTTTTTTCAGCAGCGAAGAGATGGTACCAATAGAAAATTCACCAGCAATTTAAGGTCCAGTATAGTGCTCAGGTCGGTCTCCGTGGTGAAGGGGTTACAGATGCGGTTTGTGATCCAGCAAACCTGCGTTCAAATCACAGCTGTGTGCAGTTTGGCAGCAGACTGCGTTGCTCAGGTTTTTGACAAAATGTTATGGGTGGAGGCCGTTCAGAAAGCAATGGCAAACTACTGAATGTAAACTTGCCAAGACATCAACAGCAGTAAAAAATGCTTGTGTTGACTGCAAACGTCCTGTAAAGGATATGCAACTAACTTTTTTATAGTGCTCAGAGACACCACTGAACAGGCCTTTTTATAGCTAATCCAGACACTCGTAGGCTCACACAACTGTAGCCATCAAATGCACATTGAGACTTCTTTTTCCTCCTCCATCATCATTGTCATCATCCAGTACCTTGTCGGCTGGCATGGGCAATCATGCTTCTACACAAATTGTGATCTCTGACACCATGGATCAGTTTGCATGTTGACTTTCTTCCATGCCATGGCACTAGACTGTCAAGAATTTTCTCACATTCTCTTCCTCTATCTCTCTTTCCACAAATCTTTCTAGTTGTCACAACTTATTCCAGTTTTTGTCTCATAATGTGGCCCAAAAAAAAAAAGATGACTGCTGCTTTCTGATGTTTGTGATAAGTTGTCTTTGGGACTCAGCTTCCCTCAAAATGCCCAGATTGCTCATTTTGGCTGTCCAGTTGTATTTCAGCATTCTTCTATAAAACCACATTTCCAAGGTGCCTGGGGATTTTTTTGCCTGTTTTCTGATTGTCCAGGATTCTTTTCACCAGAGGTAGAAAAAAAACATAATTTTGGAACCAGTTCCCCTTTCTCAGGAACCAGCCTATATTGTTTGCAAAACTGGTCTAAGAAAATGATCGAAAATGCAAGTGCCATGTGGCAGTTTCCCTGGTTATGTCTATCCCCTGTATTGACTGTTATTGATTTCACACTCACTTCTGTCTCCTTAACCTAAGTTAGTGATTTTATCATGCCACTTCCTTGTAACTAACGTGTAAAGAACAGCAGCTTTCCACATGACATCCCCCCCCCCCCCCCCCCCCCCCCCCCCCCCCCCCCCCCCCCCCCCCCCCCCCCCCCCCCCCCCCCCCCCCCCCCCCCCCCCCCCCCCCCCCCCCCCTTCCCAACTATTACTTCTTGACACTCAGTAATTATTTTAAAATAATTCTCCACGATTTTATTGATCTCTTTTATCAGGAAGTGAACTCCCAATTGAATGAAGCTGCACTCAGCGAGCAGCAGGCAAGGAAGCAGTTGAAGGAAGCTGAATCAAAAGTTTGTGTTCATTCATGTTTACAAGTATCACACATAATTATGAAAACACATTTGTGAATTGCTTTATTTTTTAACAAACGCAATATCAAACTATCACTTTGTTGTAACCTGTAGTATAGGATTAGTAAGACCGTTCATTTGTTGTAATCAGAAGTATAGGATTAGTATAACTTCATTTGTTGTATCTAGAAGTACAAGATAAGTAAAACTATCCGTTTGCTCTAACAACAAGTATAGAATAATTTACATTATACATTTGCTTTAGCTATATGCTAATGAGGAAAAATTGAAGGTGGGGGAAAATTTTGAATATCTTTGGGTCATTAATTACCAACAAAGGTGACACAATGAAGGAAATTGAAAGACAAATATCTATTGCTCTTCAAAAACTAAAACAACTTTATAAATTGTGTGGAGGGGAACAAATAGAACTACAAAAATTAGATTTTAAGAGCATGCATATTTCCCATGGCAACATATGCCTGTGAGACCTGGACCTGGACACTTACTGAATAACCTGAGCAGCGCATAAATGCCTTTGAATATAAATGTTATAGATGGGTTTTAAGAATATCTCGGATACAGAAAATAACAAGTGAATCCATACGACAAGATCTGAATATTGAAGAAGGTTGGCTACTAAAGATGATAAAACAAAGAAAATTGAAATATTTTGGTCACTTGAAATGTCATGAAAGTTTGGAGAGAACAATCATGGAGGGGTATATGCCCGGGAAGAGACGAGGAGGAAGACCAAAGAGAAGATGGGTGCAGGATGTGGCGAATGATCTCCAGATGGGTGTACCAGACATGGGACATCTTGCTTATGATCGAGAAGTTTTCCAGACTGTTGTTATGGGAGCGAGGTTCTGCAAGGGACATGCTACTAAATGAATGAATGAATCTGCTTTAGCAAGAAGCATAGAATAAATAAAATGATCCATTTGCTCTGACCAGAAGCACAGAATAAATAATTTAGGGCTGCAATGTTTCAGATTGAGGTTCTGACAGCAGAAGTAGCCGCACTGAAGGATCTGGTCTTGACTTCCACACCCAGCAGTCCAAACAAACATCTGAACCCACAAATTGACCCCACAGCGAAGAAGGACAAGGGTGGCAAGCCGTTCTGGAAAACTCATCGCCGCTCAACTAGTCACCATCAGTTTACCAAGGAGTCTCGGGAGATGAAAGAGGCAACAGAACAGCACTCTCTGCTGAAGGAGGTAATAGTTGTTTGGTCATTCTTGTGACCTGAGTGGACTTCTCTTGGCAGCCTAGTGTCTTTTATCTGCTTTTACCTTTTGCTCATAAGGATGTCAGTTGGTCAATTATAATAAAGTTGCTATATGTTGTCCATTTACAACAAAATTGCAATAAAGCTGCAATGTTTTCCATTTACACAAAACTTACAATAAAGCTGCTGTATGTTGTCCATTTACAACAAATCTGCTGTATGTTCATTTACAACAAAGCTGTTGTGTGTTGTTGTCAACAACTTAACTGACAGGCATCATCGGGTACTTCTCACACACTCGTACAAGACAACTTGCAAGTCGTGTGGGAGGCAAAATGCATGGTCCATTCTATTGCCGTTGGCTCGCTTACAAGCGGTAAACAGTCGCTAATGCAATACACAATATACAGCCACAGAATTATCTAACACAAACTGCTAACCCTATGCTAACTCTATCTACTAGTGAACACACAACTCCTAACGTTATTCTAAACGATGTGAACGCCCCAAGTCCAGTCTCCCGTCTCCCGGACATCTCTCCCGTCGTTACACACCACGCGGGGGTGACCTTCTCCTTCGTGCGTGTTACCTCACATCGCACGCTGCTGGCAAAACGTGGCCTGTTGAGTGTCTACTCAACTGTGCTCTGGCTTCATGAGGTGCGGTGGTATCGTGATTAGAGTGCTAACTCTCTGAACACCGCCTGCGTGTATTCTGAGGGAGTGGCTAACCTTCCACGATTCCCTCATCTCCCCTGCTCTTGCCTCGGGCACCGTATCTCCTCCTGGTCCCTCCCGGATTGACCGCTCTCCCTGGCGGAGGGGATGCGGTTGAGTCTTTGACACACACCCGCCCCCCTTGTGTTGCGTCATCAACTTTCACTTATTGGTTGTGACGCAAGGAGGTTTCTACACAAAAAATTAGTGTCTCTAATTTTTGTCAAAGACTAGATAACCTGGCTCTGGGCTTTCCAATAGACTATTAACAACTATTGTCACAATGTAGCAAAGCCTCACTTGGCTACTGGCAATCGCCACAAACTTGCCTGGTTGGCGTGAGCCCCTTCTCACATGCTATATTATATTTATCAGAGGTATGTCTGAACCGGACCGTTGTCTTATAAGACCTGCCCTCACATAGTAAATTAACTTACTACCCATACAAAGTTGACTTTATTAGGGTCAACACATGAATTGCTTCATGTCCCCCATATAATATTTAACAACCATTCTACAAGAGTGTGTGCGACCGGCTTTACCTACTTCGCTTCCGCGCGTAAGACTTCATTTCACTGTTAATTTAGTTCTTCGTTGTCTATTATGTCCCCTGGCCCCAAAGTTATCTGCCTTTGATCTACAAATAGTGTATGCAATTTATATGTTTGTTTTTCTGGTTGTTTGCGTGTTTGGATGTAATAAATCTACTAATCTAACTTCTACTCTATATTTCTAACTTATCTGTGTATGTATGTTAGTTTTTTGAGTGCCATAATTTTGTTCAATGTGGCCACAAACAGGTGTATAACACTAATTCGTGACTACATCCCATTGTTATGAGACCCAAAATACTGTATTCTAAGTTCTAAACTATATCACAGACAACACATTCACACCAACATAATTTCCCTAGCGAAAACCAACATTAGCCAACCAATATTAAAAGTCGTTGCAGGCAGCAGAAGAATTTGCTGACTGCTTGCATTCTCTCCCGTCTATCTTCCATTCATTTTCACTTTCACACTTCTGTCATACTCCTTTCACCCTTACCTCTGTCACACATCTATTATCCTTCCACACTAATTCTTCTGATCATTTAAAAACCGTTGAGTGACACTGTACAGATTTGGCTCAGTTTGAGAAATTTGAGCTCAATGACTGTGCGAAAATCGCTGCACGAGTCATGTATTTACAATATATTTACACGGGCGAGACAGGGTTGATGGCTTGTCCCTTTGATCTCATCATCTAATATGTTACACTAACCTAAAGTATCATATTTTATATTATAATAGACTATTCTCCTTTTATAACTAAGTATTTAATGTGTTAACTAAGTTCTATTATGTTAATTATATTATCTGTTTATCCTACTCGTTATGTTTATCTAATCTAGGGGATGTAATGTAACTATTTAAATGTAATTAGTGTGATATGAGTTATGTACCCTAATTACCTGGATGATGTGCGCATAAATTATGTACTTTTCTAATACTATACTATCTATTGTTGTTAGATTGAAAATGAATCATATGATTAATGTTCTTAATCTAAATTATGTAGATGATGTATGTACCATGATAATATTAATTATTGGTAATGTTTGATCGATGGTATGGTTTTCCTTAATATGGAATAAACTAACCTAAACTAAAGCTAAATGAAATGTAACACTCTAAATGGTACTATTTCTATTAAAATTTTACTTTAGCTTGTAATTACCTATTTTTTTACGTCTAACCTAATATTTTAACTTAATTCTTAAGCTAAGTAAATGGTTTAATTAATGTACTAACTATCCTATTAAAATAAATGAGAACTATTATATTACCTAATTCTACCTCTAATTATTTATAACTATTATAAATATAATCATTATTTTACATATCACATTAAGTTTATATACACAGTATTCAGTTCTCTCAGGTTAGTAGTTGCCTTCATGTTTGTATATTGGTATAGGCACAATATAACTACATAATTTGCCTGGGTATCTGAAATACATTTTACGGTCATAATAATGTTCATCGGTAGTGCACGTGTAGAGATTCGCTGGTGTCGTAGCTTAGTCTTTATGTGTCTGAAATTAAGCACTGTTCTGACACTGTTTTCTACATTTCACACAAATGATACACCGGACTGGAGCTTAGTTGGAAATGAGCTGTCCTGATTCACACGGTAGTATCTAAGTTCTGTAGCACAGTTCTTAAGTTAATGTCTACGGACACATGATAGTTCGTTGTACTTGGTACACTCTTAAGCACACCATGGGTGTATATGTAACCTATTTTACATAGCATATTGTACTGTATTCATGTACTAACTATCACTCTACATTAATATGTGGGATTTCAGGTATTATTACCTCAGATGGTAAAATTAGTGACCACCTGTATATCCGGTCATTTTGATGCACACCACTTTCTGTGACCGTGATCGGGGAGTTGTCGGTCTGGACAATGCAGTGAACATCCGTCAGAACTCGATGGAGCTTTCTCACTGCATAGATGACGCCTAGGGTTGCAACTGTGATATGCAATCTCTGGACTCAGCAGGTGTGATCTTACGGCTCACGTAGCAACTCGGGTGGAAGATGCCCTCAAAAAATTGGCCTAGTACTGGTAGCATCTGTCCTAGAATAATAAACGAGCCTAGGATTAGGCAAGCGGAGGATTGGAATATTTACAAACAAGAATTTTCAATTTTTGACAATGCAGAAATTAATAATGCATCTTTCACATTTCATTCTACCAATGTTTTTAAAACATTGGAATATAGAATTATAATTTCTGAGTAATTTACCAATTCCAAAAGGCTTCTGACCTGTTTCTTTCTGTTAGACATGGTCAGATTCATAATTTTGGTACTACTTTTCAGGTCAGTCTACAGTTGGACTTAAGAAATGACATGACCCAAAAATGAATTTATTTTAGGCATAATTTGACTTTGCTTGGTTTCACAGTGAGACCGAAGAGTCGCACTCTGTCAAAGGCATGTCTCAGTTTCAGTAGGTGTGTTGTCCAGTCATCAGTATTCTGATTTATTCATGTGTATTCTATACGTTCACTAAATGTATGCCCCTCGTCGGATTTGCCAGTCTCACTAACTAGTGTAGTTGCGTTATGTATGTCTGTCGTCTGATCACTAAATGTTGGTGCACTCTGTTCGTCTGTCACTGCTTCTGTCTCTTGTCTTGAAAAGTGAGGTTTCCGCATGTTGACATGGAATATCTCTAAGTGTCTGTTTATCGATATTTCATAGTCAACATGTACCATGGTTATGTACCACCTTGAATAGTCGTTGCCATTTCGTTGGTATGGAAGTAGCCTAAATCTGTCTTGATCACGTTCAAGATCACTGGTTCTTGTGCCGTTGTTTGTGTGTTTGTGGTAGAACTGACCCTTCCTCTATCAAATGGCTTGGGAGCCAGTATAGAAGGTTGTACTTCAGTTGTAGGATGTCTACCCTTAAACTTTTGTACCAATTGTTGACAGACATTACACGCAAATACATTATGAAAACATAATTTTATCTTCTTGAAAAAACCTGGTCTGGTGTTGTTGTATGTAAGATGACCAGTCACCGGTGTTTTATGTGCATATTTTGGCATAGTTAACCGGTGTTGTTCAGATAACACCTGTTCATGGTTACCAGTAGCATGACCTGTAGTTGAAATGCCATTCTTACGTCTAAATAAACAAGATGCATTTTTGGTCACTCTGGCTTTGACCTTTAACAATTTTAAGTATGGAGACACATTAAGAGTAGATTTCTGGTGGTGTAAACGTTTCTGTTTGTTTGTGTCATCTGTGCTGGTTGTAGAAAGCATCAGTAGTGTCTCATCTTGTAATATTTTATGATGTTTTGAAGTGTCTGTTTTGGCTGTTGTAATAGTTGCATTTACTTTTTCCCATGCAACTATTTCATCAATCGTACACTGTTTTAGTTGGGGTAAGCACCCCAGAATTAAATCAGTACAAGGGTTGTTCAGTATTGCACAGGTAAAGGTACCAGAGAGAAAAGGAGAGTCAATCTGGGCTTTTGCCAAAGGGTAGATTTCAATGTTACCCGAAAAGGTACGGCATTTGACAGTATCACCTGTGTAATCACCCGGATTAACCAGTTCTTTCCGAAGACCAATAAGGGTACTGCCGCTGTCCAGCAAACACTGGCATGCTACATCATTGACCATCGCATTGTGGAACACAAGATTGCCTCTGGAGGCTACTGCTGCGTTTACACTCTCAGATGAGCATAGTACTGTATGTCCACACTCTAGTTTCGCGTCTGTATGGAATTGGTGACATCGTTCACAGCTGTCGAAGCTCAACATATCGTATGCACCACAAACATTTTCTGCTTGGTTATTAGGTAAGTCACTTTCACTCTCAGACTCATTCTCACTACCACCATCTGAAGAGGTGTCAATCAAAATGGCATTATTGGCTTTCATACGCTGCCGGCCAAGGCACTTATTACTATAATGGCCATAACAGGAACAAAAAAAACATTTGATGGCACGCCTGTATGCAGATCTTTTACTTTGCTGTTTCTTGATCACATTTTCAAGATGCGCCGGATAATTTGGCGATTTGTCACACATAGCATAAGTGTCATGTAAAAGGTGACAATGGATACATTTTTCCATTTTCCTATCTTTCTTATCGTATTTCTGATAAGGTTTCCTATTACTTTGGTAGTTTTTAGTTTGGTCTTTGACAAAGGAAACTATTTCAGAGTCATTTGAGGTCTTAAACACATCTCTGTTAGAAGAAAAATATGCTGATCCTTTCTTTTCAAACTGCTCTATGTTTTCAATGTCTGACTGCTGCAAAAATTTGGCAAAAGGAGAAGGTATGGTAGATATAACCTTGTCCATAGCAATTAAGTTTTTTAATCTATCAAAGTCTTTTCCTATATTAGCTGCTTTCAGCCACCTGTCTAGTACACTCTGTACATTTGAAACATAATCAATAAAGGTTTCACTAGGTTTAGGTTTTAGGTTTGAGAACTGAACCTGATACCCAGGGGCATCAAGTAAAAAGTGCTGCATAATCCTATCATGGATGTATTGATAGCTAGATCTAAGCTCTGTCGGTATAGTTTCTATTACTTTAAGGGGCTCACCACTGAGATTCTTCGTATAAATTGGGGCCCACATCTCTAATGGAACTTGATGGTATTTAAATTGATATTCTACATTCTCTGTCCATGCTGATATTGAATCATCTTTACAATATGGTTTGATAATATTCTTGTATTTATTAAACTTATTTTCCTCTTGTTGACTTCTAAGTTTAGTGGCAGAGATTTCTGAGTGTGACTCTACCTCCCTCTCTTTCATCTTTAACTGTGTCTCTGATTCTACTTGTATCTGTTTTTCTTTGACTCTTGTCATTTCAGCTATCTCTTTTTGCTTTAATTCTTTGTCCTGATCTAATTGCCTTAGCTTTAATTCCTTATCCTGTTGTAATTGTTGTTGCTTAATCTCTAATTCTTTTTGCTTAATTTGTTTTTCATCTTCTAGCTGTTTTTGTTTTGTTATCTCAGCTAGTTCTGCAATGTCCTTCTCTTGTTGTAACTGTTGTTGTTTAACTGTCTTATCGTGTTCTAACTGTTGTTGTTTAATCTCTAATTCTTTTTGCTTAATCTGTTTGTCATCTTCTAGCTGTTTCTGTTTTGTTATCTCAGCTAGTTGAGCAATCTCTTTTTGATGCTGTCTTTCTTCTTCTCTTTCTCGTGCGCGTTCGTCCCTTTCAGCATCTTTTGCTTCTTTAAATTTTTGATCTGCATACTGTTGTAGCTCTTTTCCTGTTAATTCTAGATCTTTACCTGCTTTTATGAAGTCTGATAAAGTTGCCATCTTAATTTAGTATTCGGCTAACAGTGATAGGCAATGATGACTTTAATCAGTTATTTATCTTTGATATGTTATGTTTGTTCTTATCTGATCACTATCAGTTGTGCTTTCTGTTTATACCCTGCCCAGATTTATCTTGCAGAAAAACAGAGTATACAAATATGTCAATGCGTTACAGCTGAAAAAGAGATGCACTATTAATCAAATTGCATGCCAAAATATATAAGTGTACTCAGCTTTAACGTTCCCGAGGATCGGGGAACGGAACTCCGTTGCCACAGGTCACCTTGGTACTTTCGGGTGGAGGCACGTGTCGTTACCAGCAAACTATATTTGGTACACAGGGCCGTAATCAGGTGTAGTTCGCCCTTTGATATGCAGGGCCGTAGTAATCAGGCCTATTACACGATATGTTAACCCAGACCCCTAAGGACAATGTCTTAGACAATGACAGACAGATTTACGAACAACTAGAATATGTATTAAATAAATTAAATGTCATTGTCCTGTCTTTGTTCTATCAGTTATTGCCTTACGTTACTATTCTATTTAATTTCTGTACGTGTTGTGCAGGCAAGTATCATCTGCCTGGCCAAAAAAATAGTTCCATCGTGACGGTAAACACATAGAAAATATGACCAAAAATATGCATATCTGCTTTTAAAGAAATAAAAATAACATCATAATGTTTAAATAAATAAATATATTCCTTTAGTAGTTGAAATAAATAACTAACAAATGATATAACGTACCGATTCAGGCGAGCAGCTGTTTAGCAATTTTCTACACACTCGATTGCTGTATGCTAATGAGCCCAGACGACTGTTTGTCAATCATCTGACGTCACAGCACAGCGCGATGAAAAATCGATATTGTTGGCTAGCTTTATATCGCTCCGCCGTGAATCATTTTTGGTACTCATTTCTCAACAAAAAGGTAAATATATAAATAAATATGAGAAAGCAAGAATATTAATACTTACAGCTTTGATGAATACATAACTTCACTAAATAAATACTTCATAAACACAATTAAACAGTTTAATACGTCACGATAGGCACATTTCTAGCTTGCAAAATTCTCTCGTCTGCACAAATCATCGTCACTACACAAATTAAACCCTAGTCTTAGAGCCTCGTGGACGAGTGGAGTAGCTTGAATATTACATTCAAGCTTCACTTCTGACAACCACAATTACCCTGGCCTGTCAACAACTTAACTGACAGGCATCATCGGGTACTTCTCACACACTCGTACAAGACAACTTGCAAGTCGTGTGGGAGGCAAAATGCATGGTCCATTTTATTGCCGTTGGCTCGCTTACAAGCGGTAAACAGTCGCTAATGCAATACACAATATACAGCCACAGAATTATCTAACACAAACTGCTAACCCTATGCTAACTCTATCTACTAGTGAACACACAACTCCTAACGTTATTCTAAACGATGTGAACGCCCCCAAGTCCAGTCTCCCGTCTCCCGGACATCTCTCCCGTCGTTACACACCACGCGGGGGTGACCTTCTCCTTCGTGCGTGTTACCTCACATCGCACGCTGCTGGCAAAACGTGGCCTGTTGAGTGTCTACTCAACTGTGCTCTGGCTTCATGAGGTGCGGTGGTATCGTGATTAGAGTGCTAACTCTCTGAACACCGCCTGCGTGTATTCTGAGGGAGTGGCTAACCTTCCACGATTCCCTCATCTCCCCTGCTCTTGCCTCGGGCACCGTATCTCCTCCTGGTCCCTCCCGGATTGACAGCTCTCCCTGGCGGAGGGGATGAGGTTGAGTCTTTGACAGTTGTCTATTTACAACTATTTTGCCATATATTGTCCATTTATTTGTATTGTCCATTTACAACAAAGCTGCTTTATGTTGTCCATTTACAACAAACCTGCTGAATCCTATGTTAGAGTTAACTGTCATGATCCCATGTTAGAGTTAACTGTCATGATCCCATGTTAGAGTTAACTGTCATGATCCCATATTTGATTGCTTATATTCACTTTGCCAGCTGTACAATGATAAAACATGAGTTAGTTAACTCTCATGATTCCACATAAGATTTGTTGTATTTACTTCCCCAGCTGGATAATGTTGCCTTTGATGAGTTTATAAGATGGCGTCTGCAGCCAACCATGGAGTTCAGTGGACAGTTTTTGGCAAGAGTACAGCGTGAGGACATCCAGCCATGTCTGAGCTTCAAGAATGCACAAGTAAGCTACAGGTCATCTCCTTTCAATGTGAAATTGGTTGTTGTATGTGTTGATATTTTAGGATATTTTACTTATGTACCTTGCGTGTTCATTAGCAGATCATCATCATCAAATGCCTGGCCAACTGGCATGGGTGATTGTTTCTCCATATCTTTCTATCATGAACAGCATGTATCTATTTATGTGCCATGACACAAGACTGTCAAAAATTTTCTCTTGCCGTCTTTTTCTCTCTTTCCACAAATCTTTCCAGTTGTTTAATTTTTGTCTTCTCATAATGTGACCAAACAATTTAAGAATTCCTCTTTCTGATGTTTGTGATAAGATGTCTTTGTGACATACCTTCCCCAAAATGTGCAGATTTCTTATTTTGGTTGTCCAATGAATTTTCAGCATTCTTCTACAAAACCACATTTCTTAAGGCGATGCTAACCGTAAAAAATTTAATTCCATAATACTTAATTTCTATGTTCTTTTATGATATAGGGTTTGATACTGAAGACTGCTGATCGATAAAATATTGTCAAATTGACTTTGCACTTAACGGTTGCTACGGAAACCAAGATAAACAGCGGCCATATTGAATTTCTTAATGTACCTCTAAAACATTTATTTTTTAATGTACAGTCTAAATTCTTTGTATTATGTGTAAATAAATAGACCCTTTACAAGTTTAGTAGAAAATTTTAATGATATCTCCTTGCAGTTTTTTTTTCTTCATAATTTGAAAATTTTAATGACATTTTTCATGACATATTTTTTTTTTAGTGCAGCACAAAAAACTTATCTACTCACAATGTAAATGATATAATAAAGAATATCTCTGCACATTTTGATTAAAATCTAACAGATAGTTTTAAAAAAATTGTACCTATGTATAAAAAACTGGCGAAATGAGAAAACGGGGAAAAACTAATTATTTTTTTGTTTTTTATTACTAATACACTCTTTTACAGAGAAAAACAGTGTAAAACTTTACCTGACTGTTAAAATAGTCCTGCTGAATATGCAGGACCTCCCTCCAGGGTTTGTAGCTCACCTTGTCTCTTCAGTTTGGCCGCTCGTACAGTGTCACGTCTTTTAGTTTGTTTGTCCTTCTTGTACTTCAGACTATTTCTTACTTGCTTCTGCATCCTAAATGTTCCTAGTCTCTGCATATGCAGGCCTGTAGAAAGTCCATAAAACTGGGCAGTGTCTTGGGCAGCAGCAGCTCCAAAGTTGAACTCTCTTGCTGCAGTTACAACTGCAAACTGAACGCGCTTGCGAGAGGCAAAGTTGTCTTTTGTGCATCGAGCCCATATCAAGCTGTGTAAACACTCATTTGAATTTTGAGTTTGTCCTGACACACATCTACTAAGTAGTTTAGTGTCAGACAGCCTTTCGTAAATTGGCAACAGATATTTCTCAAGCTTGTCACGGTTGAGCCATGTGTGTAACATCTTGTCATGAGGACCTGGTACCTGATGCTTAGCCAGGGCGGATTGAAAAAAACACCAAGATTGCTCTCCACTTGGGCACATTTCATGACGTGGACTTTTGTCTGTTGAAAAACAGTGATGCAGTGAAGCCATAACACTTTTCCGCATGGACTCTACACCTGTGTTGTTTCGAATGGCTCTATTGTAGTAAATTGTCAGCCTACGGATGGCATTTTGCGTAAGCTGACCTTTACCGCGTCCTCCTAGGGTCACACCTTGCTTTCGGCAGTCAGCAACAACATTGCGGAGTGCTGTTCCAAGGCATTTACTGACATGGTTGATACACTCCTCTTTGTCTATCTGAATGTCATCCCCATATAGTTTGATCTTGGTAAGTTCCGCAAATGTTTTGGTGTCACCATCAGAAAGTATTGACGTGTAGCGAAGTTTATGACGGGTCACAGACCATCGCCACAGCACCCTTGCAGCCTCAACCTCCATCATTCCAGCAGATCCTGTGAAATTGTTATCACAATTTAGAAGATGTTCTGCTTTCCATGCTGCAAATTCATCTGGTTTGTCCCTGGAAAGTGTCTTACCAGTAGTTTCACACACCTGACAATATGTGGACATAACATGGGCATCTATGCAAAGTCCCGTAAGAACATCCACTGCACAGCCAACTCCAATGTGGGATGTGTGGCCTCTAGTCAGCCAAGTGCCATCAAAGCTGACACTAATATCTAGCACATCATTGTCATGTAGAGTTATGTCTGACTGTTGTGCATGAGCCTGTCGAACATACTTTACGGTTTGAGAGAAAACAGTGGCCTCCAGATCTTCTATCTTTGAATATAGTTTATTCGCTTTTCTGTGAAATGTTTTGTGATGAAGACCTTGCAGGTTCATATTTTCACAAAAGTTATTGAATGTTGTTGCACCCATCCCACAAACTAATGCTGAATATACTGACTGGCTGTTGACAGCAAAAGATCTATCCCCATCATTACTTCTTTCAGATAGGTATCTTCCACACACTACTTCTTCACAACAAGAGCAGTAAACCTCTGCATACACAGCTAATCCCTTGGCTTTCTTGCTGTCAGTTTTCAAAATAAGACTAGCATTTTTACAAACTGGACAACATAACATTTTGATTATTGCCTCAATTTCTGAACAATCAACTATTGCTCTTTGTTCCCGTTTTTGATATCCATTGTCGTCACCAGAAGCATACTTGCTGCTAGTGGATGTTGTGTATTTATACGTATCTCTTTTAAATTGGCTTCGGGTAATAAAAGAATCACTTCCACAACTTTGAGAAGAACACGATAGCACTGATTCATTCAAATTCACTGTCAAAACACTTGGATTTGGAAGAAGTGGCATGTGCAATTTACCTGGGTCGCTTTCAGTAGTTTCAGAATTGTCTGTATCGTTTACGACGTTCTGATAGGCTTTTCGCTGCTTACGAGCATTTGCGAGGTGTAGTCTGAGAGATTTCTTACGTTGAGTAGAAAACTGGGTGTTAAATTTCTTAGAACGAGGCATATTTCAATGCGTGTCAGTCTGTCATCAAAAATGAACGTTCAGCACGTCGCGAGGTGTAAACAACACAAAGCCGCCATTTTGGAAACCCACGTGATCAATTTCAGCCATCGGCTAACGCGGATTGCTTACGATGTTCCATATATGGAAGTTTCCGGAAGATGATAGACACGAATAAACCCGATGTACACAGAAAACTTTCCGATTAGACGAACACGGAGTATCACGAACAGTTACGGAAGTTCACGACCTTTCCAGGGATACCTTACACGCGCATGTCGTGTTTTCCTGAGATATCGTTGCTAGGATTTGAAAATCGTCAATTTCGCAACAATTTTCAATAATTATACAATTTGACACCTAGGGTGGGTTCAGTAAATTATGAATATTGCATTAAAATAAAAGTTTTTAAACAAAAATAAGTACAGAATCTGATAGAAGACATGATAAGGTGTCTAAAAATGAACTATTCCAAAAAAAGCCAAATTGACCAAAAATCGATGTTTTTACTGCCGCACATCGCCTTAAGCCTTCAGGGATTTTTTTTCACCTCTTTACTAATTGTCCAGGATTCGCAGCCATATCTTAGAACTGGTTCTATTAACATGCAAGAATTCCTTTTCTAACTTCTAGTGGCTTCACAGGATACATCATCTGTACATGACACTCCATGTGGAGCTGTGAGCACAGAATGTACTGATACTCTGCCTTCATCGGTCACATAAACCAGAGGCATCGGCCAGTTGTTGTACTAGAGATGTACAGCCCTTGCCTTTCATCGGCTTGTCTACAGTTTAACTTCACTAACCTTTGTCTGAAGAGATTATGCCTGCCAGGCATGGGGTATGGGACCTCTTACTTACTGATGGTCACATCACAGAGTCATGAGTATTAAAAGAGTGTTGAAGTGCTATGTAGAGTCTGTGCTGCTGTATGCATGTGAGACATGGACAATGAGCAGACAAGCTGAAAATACATCTAATGGCAGTGGAAATATGGTTTCTGAGAAAAGTGCCAAGAAAACCTTGAAGGAAGAAATAAACAAATGCAGCAGACACACTTTTAAGAAGTTCTGCAGGCACTGAACTCACACCGTCTTAGTGTGACTTATAATAGAACAACAGAGAATTAACTTTAAAAAAGTGGTTTAAAAGTCGAGAGGATCGACTTCATTGCATCGAGTTTTATCCTATATGGCTCAGTCTCTTTCTGCAGGGCAGCCTGCTGAAAGCATCGCACAAAGCACAAACTCCCTAGCTCCAGCGACAACCCTCAGGAGTCTCCAAGAAAAATGCACTCGTGAACCGAAAGACGTAGCCCCGAATCGAACCCACAGCCTTCGGAGCAAGAGGCAATCGACTTGATAGATCTGATAGTTTCAAACATGATGAAGATCTAGTTAGTCTTCTATGGTAATGAAATCTGATAAGCTTGCCATGTGTCTCACCTATATGAAAGAAGAGATTTTCCTTTTGCAAGTGAGAGCTAAGAGTTTGACATCATAAAGTGAATCATGCTGCACTGTTTCATCAGCCTGTGACCCCAGTTCATCCAATTCCACATTGCATTCGTTTTCCAGGTTTGCTTGACTAACCTGTGACTGTCCCCAGTCTGTCTACAAGACAGCAGGTTCTTCTGTCTCCTTTAGTCTGGTCTCTGTCTGTCAACCTGTCCGGCTAGGATGGCCCTGCCAGTTACATCAGTATAGTTCTGGGAATCTTTGGGACATGCAAGCCCCTCATCCTCAACATGATCGAGACTTAGATGAGTTTGACAATTACAGAACTGAGACTTCTTTTTCAGTGTCATTTTGCGACTATAACTTATGTTTGTTATGATTCTGAACTTACTTTTGTGACTCATTTCTAGCTTGGAGAGAGATTACTAGAAAGTGTGAGAACAAACACATTGTCTATTGAGCCTATCCCTGGGGATCAGTCTTTTCCAAGGTAATTGTTATGTATGCTTTGTCACTCGAAGTAAATTTTATGAACTAGTTCTCCTAATGAAATCATGTAAAAGTTTCCTCATAATTGTATGCATTTGTGAATGTGATTAGGAGTAGTTATTGTTATTCAACAGCTAAATTTATTTAGAAAAGATTATTTATTCTACTAATTAATGTGACTAATAAATGTGATTTATTCTATTGCTTAATGTGGTTAGAAAAGGTGATTTATTCTACTGCTTAATGTGATTAGAAGGTGATTTATTCTACTAATTAATGTGACTAGTAAATGTGATTTATTCTACTGCTTAATGTGGTTAGAAAAGGTGATTTATTCTATTGCTTAATGTGATTAGAAAAGGTGATTTATTCTACTGCTTAATGTTATTAGAAGAAGGTGATTTATTCTACTGCTTAATGTGATTAGAAAAGGTGATTTATTCTACTGTTTAATGTGATTAGAAAAGGTCATTTATTCTACTGTTTAATGTGGTTAGAAAAGTTGATTGATTCTGCTATTTAATGTGATAAGAAAAGGTGATTTATTCTACTGTTTAATGTGATAAGAAAAGGTGATTTATTCTACTGTTTAATGGGGTTAGAAAATGTGATTTATTCTATTGTTTAATGTGATTAGAAAAGGTAATTTATTCTACCGTTTAATGTGATTATAAAAGGTGGTTTATTCTACTGCTTAATGTGATTAGAAAAGGTAATTTATTCTACTGCTAGATGTGGTAAGAAAACAATTATATCTTCTACAGCCGAATGTGATTACAAAATGTTATTAATATGATTGACTTTACTGTTGGTTTTGATTAGAAAAGTGATACTTTCAACTACCCCATCATCATGTTCCATGCCAGCTAGTGTAGGTATTCATGTCTCTCCACAGATCTTGGTCCTCTGGATCAACTCTACTGATGATTTTCCTCCATGCTGCCATCTCAGTCCATCCAGTACATTTCTTTTGGTCTGCCACTGCCTCTTTCCCCACTGATCTTTCCAGTTGTCACAATGTTCTCTGATGCCTCGCTTCTCATCACGTGACCAAAGAATGCTTTTTTGTCTTTCTTATAGTTAAATACAAAGTTCTAGTTTAATTATTGCTTTTCTGATCCGGCAGCTTCTGCAGCTTGTCTTGTTCCAGACATATTGGTGTTACCTTTCCTGTGGAGTAAACTAGAATGGCTGCGACGGGGGTCATGCTGCATGGGCAACACATAATCTCTAAATTGAGCCCAGGCTTTGTGTTATGGAGGGGTATAACTCCATTTTACAAACTATTGTCTGTCAAGACAGCAGGGTGCCAGTCAGTTTAATTAGCCTCTTCCAGGCAAGTGTTAGTTACTCTGGCAGTCCAAGGTGTTCGCAACATTTGTCTCAGAAACCACATCTCTGTTGCTTTCAACTACCTACTGAATGTAATCAGAAGAGGTTATTTATTCCGCTGCTGTTTATAACTCACTCAGGGAGTATAATATATAAATTCCTTATTCAGTTTTTTGTTTTTTAATCCCTAGCTGCACAGCAGTGACTTGCTTCTTGCCATCTTGAGCCATTCTCTGCCCTTCTCTTGTACTAATGATCAAGTTGTCTCAGTTACTGAAATTATGGTTGAGAAACCGCTGCACTTGCTTGCCATGTCTGCCAGAACTGTGGTGATCTAGTGATTAGTCCAAGGGCTCGTCAGTACTGGCCAGCAGTTCAAACCCCATTAGTGGCAGAGTTTGGGCCTGATCCAGTCTTCAACTTGGCACTAGAGATTTGTCTGGGAAGGAAAGATGACACGTGTGGAAACTGGTCACCCTATCTAAATACTGTGACCTGGTATATGCGAACATCTGAAATATTATAGATGGACAGTAACATGTGTCATTAGATTACTTCTACTGTATTAACACATCACCTAAAGGAGACAAACTACCTGTAAGTTTGGCTGAAAATGCAGTGAAATCAGTCGTAGGTGCTAGTAACAATACTTTTCTCTATTACAGAGGTTTTCTTAAGGTTTCCCGTTGTATCTAAATTGTTGTTTTATTTCCCTTCGCAACCAAGGCTACAAGAGGCATGGCAGAGACTCCCCAGCAGGTCCAGACATTGTGTGTATTTTAATCCACTGACACTGGACTGCAAGGCTTTATGTTCTACGGCACTGCAGGATAGAAGTGCAGTTAAACAGACATTTCGGTAAATTAAGACTGGGTAACAATGGAGCTATTGACTGGTGTCTGCGCAGAATAGTGCCACAAAAATGGTATGACAGAATCACTGATGTGGAGCTCATAAAACTAAACACATTCCAGTAAATCAGGAGGCGAGGAAAAGATGCTGGCACTGGAATAGGACATAGAAGGAGAAAACCTGAGGATGATAAAACTAGACACTCTCTTGTCTTTCAACGCACAAGGCCAGAGAAACAGTGGGAGACTTAAGAACACATCGCGAAGAGAATTAAAGACAGATTAATCATGTGAAGAGGATATGGATGAAGCTGCAGAATAAAGCAAAAGCTACGATGGCATGGCATGGGTTGGTTCAGGGCCAGTAGGGGATAAAGTTAGTGGCATATTCTTTACAGGACGTAGCTGTCATCTCTAGCATTCTTTTGGCTGTTTGTGATTCCTGGACAAGTTTATGTTCAGTAGTTTGCCATTACTTTCTGAACGATCGGCACTCGTACCATTGCATGGAAACCAACAAAGGTGGTCTGCTGTGTTTCGAACACAGTATGCAGGATTACGAATTGTCCGTAACCTCTTCGCCACAAAGCCGGCTAATGGGGGATAAAGGGAGGGCAAAAGAAGAAAAGAATGATCCAGATTAAAATTCTGAAAAGTCTTATTATCCTCTGCACCCATGGCTAGGGCAGAAGGGAAATGGCGAAGAAAGAAAAAAAATATATCTACTCATTATAACTCTTTCTACACCAAACAATGAACCATACTTTTATTGATAGATTCACACTTTACTTAATTTCCTTTGAATTGTCACTGTGTGAATAGACACACCATATTTTCATTGATAGATTCACACATGACTTACTTTCATTATAATGCTTTCTGCTCAAACCTGTCGTTAACTTACCCACTTTATCCTGATGATTACTCTTACTTGTTAATTTCTATACATCTGTAACATTAACACACCCTCCCTCCTCATCCTCCTCCTCCTCCTCCTCCTCCTCCTCCTCCTCCTCCTCCTCTCTCTCTCTCTCTCTCTCTCTCTCTCTCTCTCTCTCTCTCTCTCTCTCTCTCTCTCTCTCTCTCTCTCTCTCTCTCTCTCTCTCTCTCTCTCTGTGTTCATATTGTTATTTTAACTCTTATCCAGAAGTAACAAGTTCCTGGGACACAAAGAGTTCATTTGATCAGTTCAGGATTTTATTTGTCTACCATTTTGTGATTTATCTTCACCAGTATCCCAGCCGGTCATGTTAACAAAGAATCATAGAAAGTTTACATTTCATATGTAATTTAAATCTGAGATACCAAATGCTTGTGGGAAGGACATGAATGCAGTATAGATTATGTGTCATCACCGTTGCTTGTTCTGTTTCAGAAAATGCTGTTTGTCTGAAAGCCACAAGCTCTGTAATTATAAAATCAAATTTGAGGGAGATGACGAATGGCATTATGTATCCCAGATGTCACGAAACAGGGTCAGTACTTTTTAAACATTTAAGATCCTCCTTTGCTCATTGGTTATTGTTCCCTGTGAGCAGGAAGTCCCCAGTTGTACAGCACTTAACAACAACTGATGTTACATAAATAATCAGCATTTTCTTGGTGGGGAATAGTCTCTCTCTCTCTTTCTCTCTCTCTCTCTCTCTCTATCTCTCTATCTATCTATCTCTCTCTTTCTTTCACGGTGTCTCTTTATCTCTTTATGAATATGTCTATCATGATCTCGCTTTCTCTCTCTCTATATGTCTTTCTATAACTCTTTATATCTTTTTGTATTTCTCTTATGATCTCTGTCTACATAATGTATGTATGTCTCTAAGGGTTTCTATCTCCCTCTCTCTCCATATATCTCCCTCTATATCTCTTTGGCATCTTTATTAAGTGAATTGTATTTCACTGTTTCGACAAGCATTTTTTTCTGGTTGGCTTTCCCTACTCAGATCCCTCTATCTTCAAGGTGGAGACACATCAGAGGGGCTATAGCTTTTTAAGTATGTCTCTCATGCTCTCTCTCTCTCTCTCTCTCTCTCTCTCTCTCTCTCTCTCTCTCTCTCTCTCTCTCTCTCTCTCTCTCTCTCTCTGCTTCTTTATGTCTCTCTCATGCTGTCCCTCTTTGTACTTCATTATGCAAAATCAACACCTGCAAAATGAGATGCCTGAGGAGAGCTGCCAACTTAACAATCCGAGACTGAGTAAGAAATGCTACTATCAGACATTTAGTGCCACATTTATTGAAAGACAGAAGATAAGTGGTTTGGCCATGTCGTTAGAATGCAACATCAGCAACTATCATCACTGGCCTTACATCAAAGATTATCTGCGACGAGACCACGAGGACGTCCAAGAAGAAAATGGATTGACGACATCAGAGACATTGTACAACCACACGGAATGACACTATCAAGTGCCGCCCACCGGGCGCTGGAACGCAAATTATTCCTCCCCACGATGCTTGATGGCAGAAGTGGAAGATGATGATGATGATGATGCATGGTTCGCATTTTCTCTAGCTACATCTCTCTGCATGTCTTTCTGTCTTTCTTGCTGTCTGTATCTCTCTGTGTGTATGTCTCTCTCTCATGATGTCCCTCATATGACTGACTCATGTCTCTCTCTCTATCTCTTTCTGGATGTGTCATATTCTCACTTTATCTCTCTCTGTATGTCTCTCATTATTGTGTCTCTATATCTCTGTGTATGTCTCTCATGATCTCTGGCATTATCTGTACATTTGTCTACATCTCTCTCTCTCTCTGTATCTCTCTCTATGTCTCTCTCTATATTTCTTTTAATGTCTGTCTCTCATGCTCTCTCTCTCTCTTTCTGTCTCTCTATCTACATTCTTCTCTATCTGCAAAGGAAAGTCATTAAGTGACAGGAATGTTATTATAATGTGCATGGAAGAGTATGGATAAAGAAAATCTTGTTTCAAACTGGCTGTTAAGTAATATATAGGGATATTGAGGATTGAGTGGTTTATGTATGTGCAATTACGATTACAATATGGCTGCCCCACTTTTGTCTTGCTCTGTGCAAGAACAAGGCGTTAATTCATTTTTTTTGGTGGTCAACGGGGTGAAACCATGTGAAATCTACAGAAGAATGATGGTTCAGTATGGAGAAAGTTGTTCGAGGCACGGGAGAGTGTATAAATGCGTAGAAAGATTTATAAATAGATGACAAAACATCATTGATGAACCGTGTAGTGGGAAACGCAGGGATTCACTGGCGAAAGTCATGACGACCATATTTTGGGATATCAAGAGCCTCACTTGGTGTCTTTCCAGGAAAGGGATGACACTAACTAGTGCTGGAGACAGTGACATGCTACTGGACAAAGTTAAACTTGTGATAAGATCCAAATGCCAGGGACTTCTCTCAAAAGGATTATTATTGTTGCACAATAGCGCCTGCCCACATGCTGCTGCATATACAGTGGATACACTATGTGCTCTGAAATGTGAGGTCTTGAAACATCCCGCATACAGTCCACGCTTGGCGCCAAGGGATTTTCACTTGTTTGGACCCTTGAAAGATCATTTGTGGGGTCAGAGTTTTCCACATGACGACGAGATAATTGAGGCGATGCACAACTGGTTAAGGACACACCCATAAACGTTATCCTAGAAGGCATCAACAAGCTACTGCCCAAATGTATTGCCAGGCCATGGGAATATGTTGAGAAATAATACCAAACAATGTATTTGTAAATTTCCTGTTACTTAATGATGTACCCTGATACATCTATTTGTTTCTCTTTCTGTTACTCTCATCCTCTCTCTCTATTTCTTTCTGTCGCTTAAAAAAAGTCGCTTAAAAGTTGACAGGGTCGACTTCATTGCACCGGGTTTTTATTCCATATGGCTCAGTCTCTTTCTGCAGCACGGAAAGCATCGCACAAAATACGAATTCCGTAGCTCCAGTGCCGACCCACAGAAGTCTCCAAAAAAATGCACTCATGAACCGAAAGACGCGGCCCGGAATCGACCTCACAACCTTCAGAGCCCGAGTCAGACGGTTTGAGACTCCCTTTCTGTATGTCTTTCATGCTTTCTTTCTGTGTCTTTCTGTCTCTTTTACATATTCTCTGTCTCTCTCATTGTCTCTCTTGCTGTCTCTAACTTTCTACAATGCTTCCTATGTCTCTATCATGCTCTGTCTTTGCCTCTCTGTCATTCTGAGTGTACATCAATGTGTGTGTGTTTGTATTTGGACCAAAGTGACTGTGCTCAAAGTATCCTTTCCCATTTCTTACTATCAGTATCACTGTTCACATTTCACAGATTACAGCCGTGTGTGATTTCTATGCCTACCTGCGCTACATCGTTCAAGGACTGGTCAAATGCTCAGGTAATTTATTGTCAGTTGCATCACCTTCTTTGTTTTCCACATTGGCACTGCTTGTCATATACATCCCCAGCCTACTGTCAGCAGTTTTTGATACAGATCTTTCTCCTTGCCACAGTGCCAAGCTTTATAGCATTTCCTATGTAGGTCTTCCCCTGTCTCTCTTCCCTGCAACTTTCCTGTTATAACATGTTCCAGTGTTCCCTTTCTCTGGGCATGTCCAGAGTATGTGAATTGTCTACTTCCAGTGTGAGTAGCCAGTTGTCTTTGTGACTTGTTCTTTCAAGACCTCTTCATTAACGCCTTCATTACTCATTTTATCTACCCATATTTTCGATGATAAGACTCACATAAGAGGTTTGTTAGTTGGGTGGAAGCCCTTTTCAAGACCTGAGATCTGAATCTTCCGCTTGACATGTCCCTGATCCCTCAAAAGGACTTGCATATATTGGGGTGAAGCTGGGAAGAGACCTGTTAAAGTCAACAAGGACAGGAAGGACCCTTTTTACAAGCCATGAGGCGTGTTGGGTACATGGTGCTGGCTCCATGTTTGTATAGACCAGTCGACTCTGTGGATGAGGTCAGTATCGTGCTGGTCACCTCTACTTCCCAGGTCATCTCCTGGCACCGTGTGAGGCTGGGTCTACCTGGGGGAACACATCAATGGTTTAATATCCACTTTAATGGGAATTTGAACGCGCGACCACCAGGCCAGACTCTTAGCTGCTGCAAGTACTCTTTCCACAGAGACTGTATAGGAGAGCTCTCCTTCCCTTCTCCTGGTACAGGAATTATCAGGGTGTGCAATGCTGGTACTTGAGCTGCACATCTGTCGAGAGGCACAACATATTTTAGCCTGACTAGAAACCCCAGTCTGTGGATATGCTGCTCCATGGAGAGGCATGACGACCCTCTGGATGTATGTTAGCTGGACTAGGAACCCCAGTCTGTGGATGTGCTGCTCCATGGAGAGACATGGCGATCCTCGGAACATATGTTTGCCAGACTAGGACCCACATTCTGTGGATATGCTGCTCCATGGAGAGGTACTTGAAGACCTCGGCTAGGGAAAGTCCAGGTTCTGCCTCTCTCCCCTCCCTATAATAAAGATAATGTGGTCAGTATCTCAGGGACCCATTGTGCGATGTGGGGTTAACCCCCAAGGGTGTACTGTAAATATATCTTACTCCACGCTCCACTTTGTTGGTAACTTGGTACAATCAGTCAGTCAGGTGTCACCTTCAGGATGAAGGTTGGCTGCAGTGGATTCCCAACACTGTCTGTCTCTCACTTTGATCATATATTCTGTCAGATTGCTATTCGTCCATCTCTTGATGTTATCTTCCCCCTTGTATCATTGTCTACCTCTTGCTCGCTAGCCTTCAACCTTACACTCAAGTATGGTTTTTATAAGTGTGTGTTATATCTTTTAACGTGGCCAAAATATTTCACTTGCCTCTTTTTTACTTCGTTCATCAGCTCTCTTTTTATTCCCAGTTTTTCTACAACCTCTGTATTTGATTTTTTTTTAAACATGAAATACGACACATTCTCCTGTATATCCACATCTCCAGGGCCTCTATTTGACTTTCTAATTGCTTGTTCATTGTCCAGCAGTTACAACAGCTGCCATGCTATTGCCACAACCTGATATTTTGTTGTTATTTCAAAACAAAGGGTCATAGGTCGTCCCATAGCAGACATGACTGCTAGGGTGTGATGTGTTAGGTCCTCACATATTCTAGGCATGGCATAATGAGTTAGGATGACCAATTCCCTTCCTTGCCACCTTGTTTCCTAAAGAATTCCCCCAAAATCCTGAATTATCCATTGTTGATGTTATAAGTTGAGATCGGCCCCAATGCCATACTGGTTGGAACATACTGGTATAATAATTTGATATTATTCAATGCTGTTCTCCCACAAATATAGCATGTAATGTGTAACAGATTATGATAATCTTGTTTCTGTTTTGATATTATATTATTCAGTGCTTTTCTCCCCCAGATAAAGACATCTTTGCTGAACTAGTGAGGTTACGCAACCAGATGACGCAAGCAAGGCTGGGTCTTATATAAAGAGCTCACAAATACGTTCGGTGACATTTACGAAACCTAGGCCATAATCTGACAGTCTGTTCTGTACAGCTGTATGTTGTTATCAGATGCATAATCTGAGTCTTCGCTGTTCATAATTTCTAAAAATGTTGTGGATTACATGTTACAAGGGACAAGAAGTTCTCTGGCTGGGCATATACTTAATCAATACTGTGGCAGGCATAAATGTAATTCACGGTTTTTTGTATTTTGTTTGTTTTTCTTCTGCATGTTATTGTTGTGAGTAAAGATGTTAGTGAAATATATTTGAAGTATTTTTCTTGGCAACGACATAATTCATTTATTCATTCACAAGTTTTCTCTTCTACTCTGTGAATATTCAAATAAATTACAATGAATTAACGATAGGGGAGTTAATATTCATGAGAGTAATTTCCCCTTGTAAATAATTAATAATATATTTTTTGAACTATATATGTGATTTGTGTATATTGTTATAATTTGATGATTGCCTTTAAGTATTTATACATTTGAAATTATATTTTGAAGTTGTTTGACGCTAATTGATAACATTTTTTATGCATAATTCAACCATATATTGAAGAAAGAAAGTGATGAACATTTGTGCATGTTTCAAATATGTGACTTTGTTTGAAATCAGGGATTATATTATCATATGTATACGTATTCCAACTTTCCTAGCTTCTTTGTGCAATGTAGTTTTTATGTTGTCTTTACTTTCTTTATTTTTGTTCCTGGAGTTTGTCCTCCAGTATTTTCAATAACAGACCTCTGTATCTCATAATGTAATCAAACCAAGACAGCCTACCTGTCTATATAGTTGCCTATAATACACAATAGCTTGGTACATACTCTTCCTCTTCTCCTCCTCTGTGATAATTGAATGACAAAGCTTTTACACCTTGTGGTGTCCTTAAGAGATTACAGTGGCATAGAGCTAAAGTGTCCACTCTTGTTTGAGAAGACTGGCTCTAATTCAAGCTGTGAAGTTGTATAAATTCAAGCTGTGAAGTTGTATAAATTCAAGCTGTGGAGTTGTATAAAGTCCATTTGTATTTTGTGTACGCTCACTTTGAATTCCAGTGTAGTCCACACATGTGCTGCTACTACTACTAGTAGTTGCTACATCTAGGGAGTGCACTGACTGGTTTGTTTTTTTGTTTTTTTTTGGCATGAGGGTTGCTTTTTCTTTTACAAGTGTTGCCCACGATCAGGTAGACCTGACTTCTGAGGTAATTTATGTCGCTAAGTGAAGGATGAGAAGTCAGTATTTAAGTCCAACTGACTGGCAGCTGAATGAACTCACTACAATGCGGTCAGAATAAAAAGTTAAAGCCTGTTAAACCTCTCAGCCGTGCTGACCTCCTACAAGGAAATAAAGTCAGGGATGGTATACTGATCCTCAAGCAATAGATCAGATGTCGGAACTTTCTCTGTACGAGAAAAAACAAATACTAGGACCGTATGCACACTCAACATCGTTATCATGTTCCATGCTGATAGTTAGTGGGCAGTCATGGTTTGCCTTCTCACATGATCTCCAGTCATGGTTTGCCATCCCACGTGATCTCCAGTTATGGTTTACCTTCTCACACGATCTCCTGTCATGGTTTACCTTCTCACATAATCTCCAGTCATGGTTTACCTTCTCACATAATCTCCAGTCATGGTTTACCTTCTCACATAATCTCCAGTCATGGTTTACCTTCTCACATAATCTCCAGTCATGGTTTACCTTCTCACATAATCTCCAGTCATGGTTTACCTTCTCACATAATCTCCAGTCATGGTTTACCTTCTCACAAGATCTCCAGTCATGGTTTACCTTATCACAAGATCTACTGTCATGGTTTACCTTCTCACATAATCTCCAGTCATGGTTTACCTTCTCACATAATCTCCAGTCATGGTTTACCTTCTCACATAATCTCCAGTCATGGTTTACCTTCTCACATAATCTCCAGTCATGGTTTACCTTCTCACAAGATCTCCAGTCATGGTTTACCTTCTCACAAGATCTCCTGTCATGGTTTACCTTCTCACATAATCTCCAGTCATGGTTTACCTTCTCACAAGATCTCCAGTCATGGTTTACCTTCTCACAAGATCTCCAGTCATGGTTTACCTTCTCACAAGATCTCCTGTCATGGTTTACCTTCTCACAAGATCTCCAGTCATGGTTTACCTTCTCACAAGATCTCCTGTCATGGTTTATCTTCTCACATAATCTCCAGTCATGGCTTACCTTCTCACATAATCTCCAGTCATGGTTTACCTTCTCACATAATCTCCAGTCATGGTTTACCTTCTCACATAATCTCCAGTCATGGTTTACCTTCTCACATAATCTCCAGTCATGGTTTACCTTCTCACAAGATCTCCAGTCATGGTTTACCTTCTCAAATAATCTCCAGTCATGGTTTACCTTCTCACATAATCTCCAGTCATGATTTACCTTCTCACATAATCTCCAGTCATGGTTTACCTTCTCACATAATCTCCAGTCATGGTTTACCTTCTCACATAATCTCCAGTCATGGTTTACCTTCTCACATGATCTCCAGTCATGGTTTACCTTCTCACATAATCTCCAGTCATGGTTTACCTTCTCACATAATCTCCAGTCATGGTTTACCTTCTCACATAATCTCCAGTCATGGTTTACCTTCTCACATGATCTCCAGTCATGGTTTGTCTTCTCACATGATCTCCAGTCATTGTTTACCTTCTCACAAGATCTCCAGTCATGGTTTACCTTCTCACAAGATCTCCAGTCATGGTTTACCATCTCACATAATCTCCAGTCATGGTTTACCTTCTCACAAGATCCCCAGTCATGGTTTACCTTCTCACAAGATCTCCAGTCATGGTTTACCTTCTCACAAGATCTCCAGTCATGGTTTACCTTCTCACAAGATCTCCAGTCATGGTTTACCTTCTCACATAATCTCCAGTCATGGTTTACCTTCTCACATAATCTCCAGTCATGGTTTACCTTCTCACATAATCTCCAGTCATGGTTTACCTTCTCACAAGATCTCCAGTCATGGTTTACCTTCTCACAAGATCTCCAGTCATGGTTTACCTTCTCACATAATCTCCAGTCATGGTTTACCTTCTCACATAATCTCCAGTCATGGTTTACCTTCTCACAAGATCTCCAGTCATGGTTTACCTTCTCACATAATCTCCAGTCATGGTTTACCTTCTCACATAATCTCCAGTTATGGTTTACCTTCTCACATAATCTCCAGTCATGGTTTACCTTCTCACATAATCTCCAGTTATGGCTTACCTTCTCACAAGATCTCCAGTCATGGTTTACCTTCTCACATAATCTCCAGTCATGGTTTACCTTCTCACAAGATCTCCAGTCATGGTTTACCTTCTCACAAGATATCCAGTCATGGTTTACCTTCTCACATAATCTCCAGTCATGGTTTACCTTCTCACATAATCTCCAGTCATGGTTTACCTTCTCACAAGATCTCCAGTCATGGTTTACCTTCTCACATAATCTCCAGTCATGGTTTACCTTCTCACATAATCTCCAGTTATGGTTTACCTTCTCACAAGATCTCCAGTCATGGTTTACCTTCTCACATAATCTCCAGTCATGGTTTACCTTCTCACAAGATCTCCAGTCATGGTTTACCTTCTCACAAGATATCCAGTCATGGTTTACCTTCTCACATAATCTCCAGTCATGGTTTACCTTCTCACATAATCTCCAGTCATGGTTACCTTCTCACAAGATCTCCAGTCATGGTTTACCTCCTCACATAATCTCCAGTCATGGTTTACCTTCTCACATAATCTCCAGTCATGGTTTACCTTCTCACAAGATCTCCAGTCATGGTTTACCTTCTCACAAGATCTCCAGTCATGGTTTACCTTCTCACAAGATCTCCAGTCATGGTTTACCTTCTCACAAGATCTCCAGTCATGGTTTACCTTCTCACAAGATCTCCAGTCATGGTTTACCTTCTCACAAGATCTCCAGTCATGGTTTACCTTCTCACAAGATCTCCAGTCATGGTTTACCTTCTCACAAGATCTCCAGTCATGGTTTACCTTCTCACAAGATCTCCAGTCGTGGATCAGATCTGTGTTCTTGTTTGGGTTGTGCCAAGTGGCTAAGCCATCCTGATGTTTATCTCATTGTCTTCACCTTGCTCTTCACCCATTAAGTCTGCCAGTTATGACAAAGGGTTCAGGTTTATGTCTCCTCACAATGTGCCCAAAAATTCTTTGCACAATCCACACATTAAAAGTCTCTCAGCATTTCAGAATAAGAGTAGGCTAAACACACTGCTGCCAAGGTTATATTTCAAAATGATATTACCTACCCACAAAGGAATATTTATAACATGTGGGAAGGGGAAGGCAGAGGGATAAATGACTGGATGGCTTGACCACATGGTTAATGAAAGTAGAACATTATATACAACTATAATAAAGTAGAACATTATATACAACTACAAGAAAGTAGAACATTATGTACAACTGTAAGAAAGTAGAACATTATATGCAACTATAAGAAAGTAGAACATTATGTACAACTGTAAGAATGTAGAACATTATATACAACTACAATAAAGTAGAACATTATATACAACTATAAGAAAGTAGAACATTATATGCAACTATAAGAAAATAGAACATTATATACAACTACAAGAAAGTAGAATGTTATGTACAACTGTAAGAAAGTAGAACATTATATACAACTACAAGAAAGTAGAATGTTATGTACAACTGTAAGAAAGTAGAACATTATATGCAACTATAAGAAAGTAGAACATTATATACAACTACAAGAAAATAGAACATTATATGAAACTATAAGAAAGTAGAACATTATATACAACTATAAGAAAGTAGAATGTTATATACAACTACAAGAAAGTAGAACGTTATATACAACTATAAGAAAGTAGAACATTATATACAACTACAAGAAAGTAGAACATTATATACAACTATAAGAAAGTAGAACATTATATACAACTATAAGAAAGTAGAACATTATATACAACTATAAGAAAGTAGAACATTATATGCAACTATAAGAAAGTAGAACATTATATACAACTATAAGAAAGTAGAACATTATATGCAACTATAAGAAAGTAGAACATTATATACAACTACAAGAAAGTAGAACGTTATGTACAACTATAAGAAAGTAGAACATTATATGCAACTATAAGAAAGTAGAACATTATATACAACTACAAGAAAGTAGAACGTTATGTACAACTATAAGAAAGAGACAGACAGCATTCTTTGGTTATGTGATGAGAAGAGAGGCATTGGAAAATATTGTGATGATTGGAAAGATCACTGGGAAAAGAGAAAAGCAGACTGAGAGAAATGACGCTGGGTAGACTGAGGTGATGGCTTGGGGGAATATCATCAACAGAGTTGTTCTGGAGCATCAAGGACCAAGATCTGTGGAGAAACATAAACACTTGTGGCAGTAGGCAGGGCACAGGATGATGATTATGATGGCAGTGCACATGCATCCCCTGTGCCTACTGCCATTCTCTGAGAAGCTAGATGTCCAGTCCACTACCTCCGTCCGTCCAATTTGAGGGGGGAAAAAGAAACTTTCCACCTCGTTCAACCAGCTTGAGCAGCATTGGTTATAATTGTGGTGGCTCATAGTGTGGTGTGAATTTGTCCTGGTCTTTTGCATATTAGACGACTTCCACTTATGTTTGCATGACAGGGTTCCTTCATTCCGTCCTTTGTTGACAATATCCTCGATGGTTGTTCTGTTACTGCTGGATTTCCCTATGATGGCTTGATTTATTTTTATTTGCCAGTCTACTACCCTAGGATCAAGCGTTTTTGTAGGAGGAGCATATTGTTTCCTGTCCTTATTTTGTGAAAATCCATAGTCCACACTGTGAATTGTATCAGGTCTAGATGAGTTAGAGGTGGATGTCTTACCTCCCAGCCACTCCACCTGTTTGTTATAATTAGTGTTCCTATCTAAATGCTTGCTCCTTGTAATTAATTGTTTACTTGTTTATATGTTTGGCCAGTATATTTTGAGAATGCATTCTTCCGAAGGTTGTGGGTAGAGATGACTATTTGTGTATTTCTTTATGCGTCATTCTCCAACTGTCCATACCATCATCATCTTCATCATCATCAAGTGCCTTGTCATCTGGCGTAGGTAACCATGCCTCTCCACATGTCCAGGTTTCTAGTTATGTTTCTGTACCAGACATCGGCAGAAATCGACATAATGAAGTTGAAATTAAAGCCACTGTGTATGTAAAGTACTACCACAGGTTTAGCAAATATACAGGGCAATTTTTAGGTTCTAAAAATGTTCAGGAAACTGGAGAAAATTGAAGGAAAAGAGTCAAAACAGTGGTGCTGGAACAACAATTATTCCTCCCCACGAAGCTTAGCAGCAAAAGTAGAAGAGAAAAGTTAAGAAAGAAGTGTGCATAAAGATGTTTTCTGTACTGTGAGGTTGTGTTGGTGTGACATTGTAGATATTTACACACTTGTTTCATCTTTATTTTTGTTCTCACGTTGAACTCAAGCGTAGTTCCATATATGTGCTACTACTTCTAGTCCATTGGGCTGATGGTTGCGTGTGGATTACCTTTCCCTGTTTCCCTACCAGTGCTCCTCAGGTGAATCCACTCCAACTTCTGAAGTACTTATAATTTATGTCCCCAATTCAAGGTAGAGAATTCAACATTTTAGTCCAACTGACTGGTGTAGGGGTTGAACCCACTACCTCTGCATCAGTGTTCTTATCCATTCGGCCAAGCTGACCTCCAGCCTTATCTTTGAATACCACAGATCAAATGAAGTGACATACAGTTTGGTCCACAAACGTGATCACCAGTTCAGGTGTCTTGTATATATGTTTATTTTGCTTGCAGGATTCTGTGTTCAGATTGCTTGTATGGCACCATAAGGGAAGCCAAGAATAGAAACACTATAACCCACCATGCAGGCCATAAGACATGACTAAGGAGGGTTGGCTCTTTTTGATACTGTGTGTTCAGAACCTAAGCCACATGCCAGGCTTCATATAAATTGCTGACCATTACATTCTATTGGTTAATATTAACATAATTTCAGCCGGTTTGTATACACTGAAAATAATACATTGTTTTACTTTGAATGTTTAAATTTCACCCACTCTTTTGGGCATTACAGTGATATCAAATCATTTTCAACTGAACATGTATAAGCCAAAGGCTTAGTATCTTCTTTGTTTAAATACATTTTAATTATTCAACTGTTTGTTCGTCAGAAATTGCTGAAAATAATATTACCACTTCTGTCATTTTGGCTATCACATGCAAAGCTCATTGACCATTGTGTCTCATGTTTCACATGGGGGGAAGATTGTCACGTATGGGTGGGTGGTTGCTGGCATAATCCAGACAATATTTGTCTTTCATCTGTGTTGCTTTCAGTTGTATTGTGGGGTCTACACTCTCTGGACAATCTCAAGCGTTTTCTCTGTCTTGCATTTATAATATTCCCACATATTACATTTGTAGTATGCCCTTATATTACATTTATAGCCTGCCCTACTTTTACATTTATAGCAGACTTCTGTTAATTTATAGCAGACCCAAGCCGTACATTTATAGCAAACCCAACTCCTATTTATATCTACAGACAACTGAAACACTTATATTTATAGCAAGCTCCAACTCCTCCATTTATGCAAACACAACTCTTACATTTATAGCAAACCCCAAACGTTATATTTATAGAAAACCCAACACTTACATTTTATTAACACCCCCCTCCCCCATCCTCTCCAGCTTTGAGAAAAAAAATGGGAGGGGAAGGGGGAAGAAATATCACCTCTGTTGGGCATTGATACTACAAATGTATAACCATATCTCTGGGGCACATAGTGGTTGAAGCTTGAAGCTCTTACTGACGATTCTTTCACACATCTGTTGTGACATGTACACATTCTTGAATCTGGTCTAAGAGACCAGATTTCATCAACACATGTTCTGAGCATCCCTTGCCAAGTTGGCAAGGTTTATCACTAGAGTTATGAATGTTGCCTGCAGTTATGAATGTTGTCTGCTGTTATGAATGTTGCCTGCAGTTATGAATGTTGTCTGCTGTTATGAATGTTACCTGCTGTTATGAATGTTGCCTGCAGTTATGAATGTTACCTGTAGTTGTGAATGTTGTCTGCTGTGTACAGATCACATATTGTACTATTTCACATCTATGCAAATGTTTCATGAAGGTTATATTGTTGTAACAGGTGATGACAGACAACCACCTTGTTTCACGCCTTAGCGTTTCACAATCAGACTCATCTGTGGTTAAATATGTCCACTATTTTATATACCAGTTTCCTTATCTGTTGTTTTTATATTGTATCAGATCTCCTTGTTGCCTTGTCTGTGTCTCTTTTGTACTCAGATTGTATTTCTTTGTTAGACCAATTGTTTGGGCAAGTGTATCTTCATTATTGTTACATTATAATGACATGGGTTTGACTGCAGACAGTTGTGAGAATGTTGCCTGCAGTTTCTGTCTTTGTGTATTGTTGCGCAAGTAAAAAATCTCTTGGCAGTTGGAAATCGAAAAAGAGCAGCCTAACTGCGCTGCCCAGGCAAAATTTTGAGTTAAAAATCTACCCAAAGTACTTCAGGATACTCACTGGTGCTACAGAGTTCGTGCACTGAGCTGTGATTCTCCAGACTCAGGCTTGAGTTAGGAGTAGAACGGAGCTCTTATGGGTTACAACCGTGTGCCGTGATGTTGATCTGTCGACTAAACTAAACTAAACTAAAACTAGTTGTGAGAATGCGATGAACCTAGAAAAAGAAATACATACAGTTCGTTTTACATGAAGACAGTTCTGCATCTTTATCTTTTTCTCTGTGGATACACTGTGTTGTGTCTCTACCCATGACCCGTTTGGCCTGATAATGACCACATCACCCACTCAGTGCCAATGAGTCAAGCACCATATGCCTGTTGTGTCTTAAGACATGTAAAACGGTGCTTTACTTTTACTTTACAGTAACAGATTTGCATGATGGCTTTCCCTGTCCTCCCCTGCCTAGCCTGACTTTCCAGCCAGTAAACGCTACCGGACATTTATCCGCACCTTGATGTGTATAGGTTTGATGGTGCTAGCCCTGTATGTGAATAGACCACAGGATACTCAGTGCTGGTGTGGTCATTGTCTCAGCAGCGCCTCCTTGACTTCCCACAACATCTCCTGGTACCCAGCTATATGTTTAATCATCCCCCACCTTCATGGGATTATTCTTCTTCTGCTGCTGCTGCTGCTGCGTTCATCTGGAATGTTGTTTTAAACGTAATTGCATTGTGTCTGTTTACAGTAGAGCTGCGATGTTTGCACCTTCAGCCTTAACATCCAACTTCTTCAGGCATTTGTTGACCGGGTTATCTTCCCGGGTTAATGGGGTTTAGCTACATGGGCACTGGGCTGGGAGGCAAGTGTGTTAGTCCCGTAGCTCCATTCCTCCCAGACAATTTGTATATTCTTGCTTTTGTCTGTTTTCTTCTTTTCTCTTCAGGATGACCGGGCATGAATCTAAGGACCTAACATTTCATCTCATTCCATTTCTTGCAGTATTTTACATGTCTGTATAAAACTGTTGTGTCTGAATAATTAGTGTCATTTCTATCTTTGTCCATTGTCATTTGTGTCTTCTTTTACTGGTGAAGGTTTGTCACCAAGCTCTTACTTGTGTGATTGAATTCATGTAATGCTGAACTTCTATATTTCTTGTTTTTGTCAATTGTTAATATTGCATTGGATGGCTATATGGATACACAGTAGGGTGTATTTTTAATGATCATGCAGTGTTTGAAAATATTGCCGGTCCAAGTTTTGTATTTACCTAATTATGTTGCATGAACTTTATTGAGGGTGAATAAAAACTTGGACCGGCAATATTTTCAAACACTGCAGTCATGAACAATACACCCTATAGATAGCCATGGATGAAAGGTAGATGTTTTAAGGGCCAGTTGTATGTTATGTGGTACACATATTTCACAGAAAGAAGTTACGTTACAGAAGAGTTTATATGTTGCATGGTGAGGTTACATGTTACTGACTGCGCTTAATGTCTAAAAGCTCAGCAGTTGACCTGCAAGCATTTTTATCTGTGCAATTACTGTGTTTAAGTGTGATCACATGTTGTGTATATCCACACCTGCTGTTGTTTTCTGTGAGAAGTCACATACTTGTTTTCAGCAATACAGTATCAACACAAGTACTTTCATAATTGTGCTACACAAGCAATGAACAACAAAATTAGCAGACATACACATACACTCTCCGATCCTATCTCTCTCATTTCCTTTGTCTCTTACTCTCACTCCCTCTTTCCCTAATTTTCTCATTCTTCTATCTTCACCTCCCTTCCCCTCTCCCTCCCTTGCACTCACTGACTATCTCATTCTGTTTCCTTCCAACCCTCTCCTTTTCCTCCATCTCTGTCCTTCCTAGGAAGGCTAAATTTGGTATAACTTATGGTACTTCATTTTTAATTCACCAATACAAACCGCATAGTTATTTTTAGCACACCTAGATCTAGTGGGATCATCAGTTTTCAGAATAGGGATATCGGGATTCACTTCATGGTCGGTCGACAAGTGTATTTGCAGCAAGATGTACCCAAAACTGCATGTCATTATCTTCACAAACTGGCCCCCAGATCATCAAAGATGAACGCAGACAGATGGGACATATACAAGATAAGACAAGTAGCACACGTTATGGTTGTACACTATGACAACAGTGAGGGTCATCCAAGCCCAGAAGCATTTATTGCGTCTGTCGATCGGTCTAGCAGTCCACCACACACTCAACCGGAAGTGATCGACAACACATTCAATTTATGATTCTTTATTTCAATAAATACATTACACAATAGCACTTACACAAGTTGCACAATATGTCAACACACCCCTACACCCACTATGGAATCACCCTGTCACATGATTTCCCAGGATTCCTTTGTTTGCGGCGAATTAGAAATGAAGTATCTAACTTATCGATTCATAACCTAAGGATACATACAGTATCAATGTTGAAGAAACTCCAGACTACAGCAGACTATTTTTTGTCATGTTTATATCTGGATACATATCAATATGAATTTGCTAGAATTTCTGTGGATATTATTATCAAAGATATCAAATTACTGCTGCACTCACACCCACATGCCCTGACACTTTTTTTACAAATAATATCCAGCATCTGTCTTCCCTTGCCTAGTTACCCTCACACAAGTTACAACCTTGCCTAGTTACCCTCACACAAGTTACAACCTTGCCTAGTTACCCTCACACAAGTTACAACCTTGCCTAGTTACCCTCACACAAGTTACAACCTTGCCTAGTTACCCTCACACAAGTTACAACCATGGATCTTTAGGCTGTCATGAAGATTCCATCTTGACACTGGAAGCTTTGGTCCTCTAAAATCCATGTCTACTGACCAGTCATCTAGATCCCGCCTGCAATTGATCAACCCTCTCTTATCAGCCCCTCAGAAGTCTGTAAATGTCTCTTCATACCAGACACATCTGTTTACACTTCAGGCATTGTCAATCAAATCCAGACATTGTACATTACAGCAGACAGATTCCATACACATTGAACACTGGAGGGAGAAAAAGAGGTGGAGGGGGTGTAAGGGAGGGGGTAGAGGGTAGGGAGAAGAGATAATTGAGAATGCTATCGCATCATATTTTACAGTTTGATGTACAAAGACACTATTCCATTATAAACAGACTGTGTGTGTGTGTGTGCATAAACACGCTTGTGTGCATATGAAAAAAACTCTTATTGTTATGATATATGAACACATGTTCTTACTTTCACTGTCACAATTCACATTTCAATTGCAGTACATTAATAACCTCTTTACTGTGTACATACCCATCTCATGCATTTATATTGTATCACAGAAATCTGATCTCTATGAAAATGACAATTTCACATACTCATCTTATATCCTACCGTATATATTACAACAGACATATGTTGTTGCTCAAATTAATAATTCCAGATTCTTAAGTATATTACGTCCGGAAAACAGAGGCAGGATGAACTAAACATGCTCGATGAGGGGGTCACAAAAACTAGGTATAAAACTTCAAAGGGAAAAGACAAAGATCATGAGGAAATTAACCCAGGGAAACAATGACTGGAGTGTCATGGATGGGTGATATTCCACTTCAAAACTTATTTAGGTAGCAGGGTAGACAGAGTTGGGAGGGAACCGATAAAGATACTAAGATGAGAATACAAAAGGCAGTGTAGTTTCTATAGGATTAGGACATCTGTGGCAGTCACCGGCCCTGTGGCAAGGGGTTTCAAATGCAATTCGTTAACCCGCATCCCGTGTTCAAAAGACAGCTGCGGGCGATTTGGAAGCAGACAGCCTTGCGTTTTTTCCCCATACAAATGGTTTGAGTGCCGGTCGTTCGAAAAGCAATGGCAAATTACTGAATGTAAACTTGCCAAGAAATGAAGTCCAAAAATGCTGGGGTTGATTGTGACATCCTGTAAAGGATATGCAACTGACTTTTTTAAAACTAACAATAGATATTTAAAACCAAAAGCAAACTTAAATATTCAACTCTAGTGTCAGATCTGCTGTGTGAATCATATACATAGGGTGTCTCAGAAATAATGGCAAGTAAATTACAATCATTCATTAATTGGAGTCTACATGGAATAGGACGACCAAAATAGTATGAAGGGATGACAAACATGGAGCTGATAAAGAGAACTTAACAGTTCCTGTGAATCAGATGGTGAGGAAAAGACACTGGGAAGCTAAAAGAAATATAAAGTGACTGTAAAACAGATAGACAAGAGAGCTAGGAATAGATATGAATGAGATGTGGCACACATGGAACTACACATTGATAGCATAGGTGGGGGGGGGGGGGGGGGGGGGGGGTTGTTGAGAGATGGTTGACAGCTTGTGCTCCATTGGGGATTACAAGACAAACGAACACTGACATCAGGACACAGCAGTCTTTACTTTGTGGTCACATTATGAGATGGAGGGATCTGGAGAAGATTGCGACAGCTGGGAAGACAGAGGGTGTTGGAGACAGTGGGAGAAATGCTGGATGGGTTGACAGTGGTACAGAAGACAATCAGTGGTCCAACTTGCCAAGAACACAAATGTTTGTAGAGGATCATGATCACCTGTGCTACTCAGCATGGCACATGATGATGATGACTGGTTGTACTAGAACCAGTGCCTCATCACAGAAATTGTTGAACAGATATCAGACCGGGCCCTGAGCGTTGGTCAACAACTGGTCCAGGATCGAAGCTCTGACAGCCAGACAGTTACAGTACTGATTTGTTGATCCAGTAGCTTCTGCAACCTGTCTTCTTCCAAATGTATTGATATTATCTTTCCTCTGGAGTAAACTAGGCAGGGCGAGAAATCATGCTGCATGAGCAACACATGGTCTCAACCATTCAGCCCAGGTTTTGTTCTACGGAGAGGTATAACATTCGCTACCACCATGGGTTTGTAATTATACCTTATTAGAAGCACAATGTAACAAACTATTGTCTGTCAAGTCGGCCAGGTGCAAGTGAGTATCAGACAGTAATGTCTGCTACCTATTTGTGCAGTGCATGTTTACGGAACACCAGGCACTGAGATCTATGGAGATGCATGTGCATCTACACCACAACACATTTTACAGCTGCACTTGACCTGAAAATAAATACCCAGACAAAAACAGTGGCAATAGTTAGGATCACTCCAACTGTGGCATAACAAAGGTAGAACAAAACAGAATAAATGAATACGTTTATTTGTCACAGTAAGAATATGCCCTGATGTGAGACAGACATTAGAATTAGAATTTCTGTGTTGAAAAGGGAATTTACAGGATACAAAGATGACTAGCATTACAGGATACAAAGATGACTAGCATCAAAGACCATGCAACTAGATCCACAGAAAGAATCATCTGTATGTACAATATGGTTGTGAAATATGGGCAGTGAAAAAAATCAATAGAAAACTGACTGTGGCATTCAAGATGTGGTGTTATTGAAAATAGACCAGAACTAGTTGGAGTGGAAAACTGACAAATGAACAAGTTCTGGAAAATATAATACAAGAAAGAAGTCTTTATGAAGTAATAGAAAAAAGTGAAGACTGTTATGCTGGTCAGTTCCAAGTCATGAAGAGATATCAGAGAGAGTATTAGAGAGCCAAATACTGCGTACAAGAAGTCAGGGGTTTAATACAAATATGTATAAAACAGACCTGCACGCATGTATCAATAGAGACATGCATGGAGTGATAAAGAATGATACAAGACAGACAGCCACGTGGTGGGATGGTCAGGAAGCTTCACCACTAGCGGTTGCTCTAGGGCTGGAATACTTGATGGTGGTGGTAATGATGAATTCACATTGTTGTTACTGTTTGTGTTGAAAGACTTCAAAAATTGTTGGTTATCAGGCTGTATAAATTGTTGGTTGAAAGACTTAACATGTTTATTGTTAGTTGCGAGGCTTTATAAGTTGCTTGAGAGGGAGAGACCTAATGAGTTGTTGGTTGAGAGACATTAAATGTTGCAGGCAACACATCCAGTGATATTAATGTTTTCAAATGGTTGAACCATGCATAAATTAAATAACTTTGATTATTTGTACATGGGTGTTTTTTTTTCCCCTGTTGCTCTCTGTAGTCTAACAGACTGGATTGGCTTCGAAGTATGTTGCCTATTATAACATAAAAGTCTTGATTTTGATTTCACCTGAGGGCAAAATTTTGAGGAATATCTTGTCACAGGAATCTGATGACAACATACTCTTCCATTACTTTCTCTGAGAGAGAGATACACTACTCTTCTTATGCAGCCTGTCTCCACCAGCATCTAAAAATAAGATAGTATCTTGCTGCCTTAAATAGCTTGTTTTCCCCAGCCTGATGGTGTGCTGGAGAGTTTCATAAATGCTTCCATAGCCCCAAACTTGATTAAGAGGAAATCCCAACTGCATCTCCTGGTGGTAGATGGAGGAAAACAGGCTACGGTGTGGCAAACGTGGCTCTGGGGACCAATTATCCCCCGAGATAAATGAATACCTCTCGATTGCTCTTTGGTGTTGGTGAGTGTGCCACAGAGCAGGCACTCACCCTGGCAGATTAAAAGGTTGCTAAAGGCTGTGGACAGAGTCAGTAGCCATGTGAATGTGGAAAGCAAGGGGAAACTACCACATTATGCATCCCAAGACACTCCAAATGGAACCCAAGATCTCTGAGCCATGTCTCCCCCACCTCTACATAAATAATGTCTTTCTCGTTTCTGGGGATGCCAGGTACCATCCATCCATCATGTGCCATGCCGGTAAGCGTGGGCGGTCATGTTCTGCCATCTCACTCGATCACCAGAGTCGTGCCAGGTACAGCTACACATTATTCCACAGGGTATTTCCAGCCTGTTTTATGTATTATTCAGGGACTTTGTCTATCAGGAGTACCAGCACAGACCTCTGTGAGTCAACCTGTCCATGACACATGGGTTCCAGGAGATGTGAGAAGGGAAGGTGAGCATGATACTGATCACATCACCCCTGCAGTGCCAACTTGTCCCAATATGGAGCTAGCACAATATAGCTCAACCTATATACAACCAGGGAGCTGGGATAGCCCACTGGCTGGCACAATATAGCTCAACCTATATACAACCAGGCAGCTGGGATAGCACACTATTGTATGTTCAATTCTCACTGGAAGCAGGGTTTTCAGAAATTGACCAGGGTTGCCGTGGTCCACCCAGCCTGAAACATGTACCAGAAACTGCTCTGGAAAGTCAAGGCGGCAGGAATGACTACATTAACTACATCATCTACAGAGTGCTGATTGGTTTATACAAAAATCGGACTAGCAACATATATCCACCGGTCTCCGTGGCGAAGGGGTTACAGATGCGGTTCGTGATCCTGCTTACCCACGTTCGAAACACAGCTCGCGCAATTTGGCAGCAGACCGCGTTGCGCTGTTTTTTTTTTTACGAAATGGTATGGGTGCCAGTCATTCAGATAGCAATGGCAAACTAAATGTTTGCATATCCTTTACAGGACATCACTGTCAACATCAGCATCTTTCAGCTGATTGTTGATTTCTTTGGCAAGATTACACTCAGTAGTTTGCCATTGCTTTCTGAGCGGCCGGCTCACATACCCCGTAAGTTACCAACGCAATTCAAACCACTGCTGATTCTCACCATCATCACGTTACTTACAACAGTATACGAGATTACGGAGAAAAGTTGCTAACCTCTAGGCCAGGAAGCCGGCAAGGGCAAACTACTGAATGTAAAACTTGCCAAGACATCAACAACAGCAAAAAATGCTGGTGTTGACTGCAAACGTCCTGTAAAGGATATGCAACTAACTTTTTGATTGATTGATTGATTGATTTAGGAACCGAGATCACAGCATTCGGGACATTACCATAAGCGCTCCGTCCCCATCCTCAGCAGCCAGCGAAGAGTTCCAACACTAATAGTTCCAGTAGCAATCTGATTATATGTCCGTCTCGCCTTTCCTCTGAGCATTGAGCATCGGCCAGATCCCCTCGTCACACCTCGCTGTCTCATTCTTACCAGACTATGGTGATCCATTTGCTCCTCCGAGGTGTACACGTGCTCCCACAAGGCCGCAACCACGTCTGCTTTGTCATGCATCAATACTCCACCAAGTTTTGCCGAGCCAGCCAATCTGTCCGCCTGTTCATTCCCCAGCACACCGGCATGTCCAGGAGAAAATATCCAGGTGATGCTTGCTACCCGTGACCTCCGAAGCAAAGCAAGCCACTCTGCACAAAGCTTGCCTGTTCTCACCCTTCTCAGCATGCTTTCTGAGTCAGTTACAATCACAATGTGTGTATGTATCGTGTTTTCTATCCAGCGGAAAGCTGCACTGACCGCCTCCACCTCCATTCTTAAGCTAAATGTAGTGTCATCATACGCCAGGCTCTCCTGCACCAAACGCTGACCATTAGTTTTTGCCAAGAACCCCCAGGCTTTTTTTAACCACATATACAATATAACTCAAGGCATGGGGTGTTTTTAAATTAATTGTTTACCTATAAAACAAACATGTTCAGACACACAACATAGTAAACAACACATTGTGTATTAGTTGCACACTTTAATAATGTACCGATATATAGTAAAACATTTCAGCATTATCATCAGTGATATAAAACTATTTTGATATATAATATAAAAAAGACATCAACATTATCTTATAAAGCAGGGGAACTTGAAGTTCAACAAAAGAACTGTAAATATGTGGGAATGTTAATAAGAAAGTCACAAATGGTTGTAGAAAAATAACTAAATATGATAACAACTTGAAACCAGTTTATTTTTATACATACATTGTCCCTTTATTTCTCAACATAATTTCCACCAACATTGATGCACTTATCCCATCATTTTATCAGTCCTCCCAAACCGGCTACATAGAACTGTGTGCTTTGTTTTCATTTATTGGCCATCCCACAGAACCGTGTGACTTACTTATTGACTCACCCTCGTAACTTTTTCTACCTAGGTATGCACCGCTTTACGGGACAAACATTTGTGAGCATAAACACAGATAACCCACCTTGGCGGGGGACATTTCGTGAATGACGCCGAAGTTGAATGTGAAGTGAAAACATGGTTTAGAAAACAGAGCACACAGTTCTATGCAGCTGGTTTGGGAGGACTGATAAAACGATGGGATAAGTGCATCAATGTTGGTGGAAATTATGTTGAGAAATAAAGGGACAGTGTATGTATAAAAATAAACTGGTTTCAAGTTGTTATCATATTTAGTTATTTTTCTACAGCCATTTTGTGACTTACTTATTAACTTACCCGTGTAGTACTTCACACTTATAGAAATAAAAATATCATGGCATGTCTCATTTAATTGTATTTTTAAAAATTCAAAACAATGTAGTCCCATGAGTGAACGTTAAACACAGAGGTCACAATACATTGCATGATTCCTTACTTGGCATATTTCACAACCATGAGGATAAAATGCACCAGATTAAAAGACTATCTTAAACTTTGTGTTTTAAGTATTTCAACTGATGTATAGTTCATCTATTCACTTCACAGCAGACCGTGTCGCACTGGTTTTAACATGTTGGTATGAAGCAATGGCAAACTACTGAACGTAAAACTTGCCAAGACATCAACAACGGCAGTAAAATGCTGGTGTTGACTGCAACGTCCTGTAAAGTATATCATCATCAAGTGCTGTGCCGGCTGGCGTAGGCATTCATGGCTCTCCACAAATCTCAGTCTTTGGTGTTCTGGATTAACCCTGCTGATGATATTCCTCCATGCCACCGTCTCAATCCGTCCAGCATCATTTCTCTTGGTCTGCCTCTGCCTCTCTTCCCCTCGATCTTTCCAGTTGACACGATGTTCTCCAATGCCTCTCTTCTCATCACATGACCAAAGTATATGCAACTTTTAAAAAAAAAATCACTTCATATGTTATAGACTGCAGTATGCACCTGCAAAATATGCCAGGCAAGGAATCATGCAACAGTTTGTTTGTGGTTAAATTCACTAAGGGAATTCATTGCATAACTAGAAAAGTTTTTGAAACCTACAAGGCCAAAGAAACAGGCTAAAAACACATGGAGAAGAGAACTAGAGACAAAAATTAATAAAACTTTCAGGACATGGACGGAGTTGCATAGGACAGCGAAGGACAGAACGGCCTGGAGTGAGTGGGCTGAGGGCTTGGAGTGAGGGCTTATGTCCCAATGGGGAATAGAGGGTAAAAGATAAGTATTGAAACGTGAACTGTTTAAACCAGATCACAGGATGAACAAACTTATGCTGACAATCATGCGTGGCAAGATGCTGAATGTGTCAAGTAAAGATGGATCAGGCACATGGTGAAAGGCAACCTGAAAACATACAGTTTGTTGCTGATTTAGGCACTGGTTCTAAGGCACTGTTAACTTTGTAGTGAAGGGGTTAAGAATGCAATTTGTAATCCCAAATACCACGTTCGAAACACAGCTGCAGGCGATTAGGAAGCAGACCATCTTGCATTGGTTTCCATACAGTGGTATGAGTGCCGGTTGTTCAGAAAGCAATAGCAAATTACTGAACGTAAACTTACTCAGGAATCACAAACAGCCAAAAAAAGGCTGAAATTGACTGCTACGACCTGTAAAGGATATGCAACTAACTTCTTTAACAGAAGTACCAATCTTCACAGGATGTTCTCAAAAATGGTCTCAAATTTACTGATCATCATCATCATCATGTGCCGTGCCGGTAAGCATGGGCAGTCATGTTTTGCCATCTCACTGGATCACCAGTCATGGATCAGCTCAGTGTTCTTGTCTCGACCATACCACATGGCCAAGTCATTCAGGTATTTACTTCTCTGACCTCCCCTTATTCTCTACCCCTCAACCTTGTCAGCTGTCACCAAGTTCTCCAATTTATTTCTTTTTATAATGTGACCAAAATATAATTTACTGATGACTGAATGGAATCCCTGTGCTGCATTCTCCAGGTGCAAGCTCAGAAATAGATACTGACTATCATCACCTCAGTTCCTCTGTCATCTGATTTTCTTAATGTTACTTACATTTATATTCACTGCATGCCTGTTTAAGCTTTCTACACACACAAAATTATTGAAGGGGATTGTAGTATGTAATAAGGAATGAACAAATTAAATTACTGATGTTGATTATAGTAATAAGGAATGGAAAAGAATGATTAAAATTGACTGTAGTAATAATTTCTTTTGTTCAATCCTTATTACTACAATCCCAGGCAATCATTTCTTTTATTCATTCCCTATTACCGCTTCCCCAACATTCCTTTACATATTTTTGCTGTCCAATTAATTCATTTTATTATTCCCTCTAATTGATGTCCTGTTCATTAATGTATGTTGTTCATTTATTATTACTGTTGATTCATTTCCGTTCATTCCTGACAACTATTGTTCTTGACATTAACTTCTTTTGTTTTTGCTACAAAAGGGTGTCAAGTTGGCTATGCCTCAAAATATACATAATTGTTCCTGCACCAACAAGCTGTTAAAATGTGGAGGTGACAGGTTCAAACCCCGGCACCTACAGCTTACAATTTTTATGCTGTCAAGTGTACCCTCTATTCTTCACTTCTTTTTTCTACTTCTATAAGTGCCAATCAATATTTGCGAGCTTATCTGCTGTCTCATTCAATGAAAGTCTACTATATAATTGTCCAGTGTCTCTTGACTAATGCCTCACTCACTCAATAAATCAGGTGCCATCTCCACAATGAAGATTGGCCGCAATGGTTCTCCAACACTATCTGTCTCTCGCCCTGACTGTACATTCTATCAGATTGATGTCCGTCCATCTCTTGATGTTATCTTCCTACTTATATTGCTGGCTACCTCCTGCTCACTTGCCTTCAATCTTGCCCTCCAGTCTCACTCACTGCAAACCTTTTATTATAATGTAATAAAATAATATAATTGCCCAGCATCGCTTGTCTATTGCATCCCTCACAGTAAACCTTCTATCACATTCTATTTTTATTTTTAAATGTTGCATATCCCTTGCTGGACGTTGCAGTCAACACCAGCATTTTCAGCTGCTGTTGATGTACTAGGCAAATTTTACGTTCAGTAATTTGCCATTGCTTTCTAAATGACCAGCTCCCATACCAGCAAGTTATAACACAACACTGCACAAATCGTTCGCGGCTGCGTTTCAAACACCTGGTAAGCGGCTCACGAACCGCATTCACAAGCCTTTGGCCACGGAGAACCAGTGCACCTTCTATTATAATATAATAATTTCCCAGCATCTCTTGTCTATTGCTACTCACTGTAAATCTTCTGTTACTTTCTATTATAATATGATAACTGTCTAGCATCTCTTGTCTATTGCATCACTCACTGTAAATCTTCTGTTACCTTCTATTATAATAACTGCCCAGCATCTCTTGTCTATTGCCTCACTCACTGTAAACCTTCTGTTACCTTCTATTATAAAATAATAATAATTGTCCAGCATCTCTAGTCTATTGCATCACTCACTGTAAACCTTCTGTCCACTTCTATTATAATATAATAACTGTCCAGCAGCACTTGTCTATTGCCACTCAATGAAAACCTGTCATCTTTTATTTAATAACTGCCCAGCATCTCATCTATTGCATCACTCAATGAAAACCTATTATAACATTTTTCAGTGGGCCTGGAATGGGCAAGGTGTTCACATTTACCACACGCATCCCACAGGCTTTCCAGACAACATGCGAACAACAACGCTGCAGAAGCCACGGCACCATCGTGTTGTTTTCATACGCAGTCACTATTTGTCTAATCCAGACACTATCCTGTAGATGATGTGTGTCTAAAACCTCGTGTCCACCCTGGTCTTCTGTTAGAAATCTCAACCTCTGAACACCAACCAGGAACTCCCTGTATGCCTGCACTAATGACCTTTGTGACATAAACTTCATAACGTAAGTAAACAATTCCAGATCTTCTGAAGTAAAGTTGAATGTCTCAGAATGCAATCTTACAAATGTGATAAACGACCATGACCACAAGGACAATGGCAAGATATTTATAGCATAATGACAAGTGAAGGATGAACCTGGCATATACCAACATCCCACTGTATCAGCATCAATGCCGTGGTGCAAAATGAACTGCAGCAACAGAAAACTTAATGGGCAGTGCGGACGGGTTGAAAGCATCGAATGTAAAGCTGTTCCATAGCTGTATGTAGTCTCTGATGGCTCATATGGACTTGGTGTCTCAAATTTCCCAACAAAGGCCAAGTCAGCTCCATGCTTCAGCAATAATTCCATGACCTGATATGCGTAGCTATCAATAGAATTCACAATTTGAGGGTTTTCAAAGGTATCAAACTTGAGTATCGGTAAACTTGTAAGGAAGCAGTTCACGGCGGACGAATGAGGCCTTCTCCCAAAAGCTGCTGTGTACTCAGAATCTTTAAGTTTCTCTTCTAACAAGATTTCATCCAGATTTGGATTGGCTCCGGCCTGCAGAAGCAGAAGAAGGCATGTAAGTAACTGAGGGGCACAGTCTTCTAGACTGACGCTGGTTATATGACACAGAAGACTGTGTAGAGGAAAAGATCTTGATGGTTGTAATGCATTCACATCCTGTTTATGGCTAATAAGTATTGATGTGATGTCCACCATGTCTTTGTATTGATCAGCTGAGAGACAACTGGTGTAGGAGTACAGCACGTGGTAAAGGTTCATGCCATGAAATGCCTTTTGCACATATGCTGTATCTGCAACCTGTAACACCGCATCAACACACTCCGGCGCCAACATCCTTAATGAACACACCAGGGCCTCTTTCTGGTCTGAGTGTTCACCGACGAAAAGTCTTAATGCTTTGGGTGAGTCTGCCTGACAAGCCAACAACAGGTATTCAGAGGCTGAACTGTCCAACATCTGCCTTCTTGCTACTGGATTCTGAACCTGCCAAAAATCTAAAAGTATTCTAACGCATCCAATGTGATCAAACAAAGCTGCAACGTCAATTGGTGATATTTTCTTTGCCAGGTCTGATGGGTGTAATTCTGGAACAATTACTTTTATTTTTGGTTGTATTGCTTTCTTGAAAACATCCCAATCAAGAACAACCATAACGTTCTGGTACTTGATTTCTTGGATGATCGATGAGATAAAAGTCCTTCGACCCAGACAAGCCACTAAATGTAAATAAGGCCAGGTAGCTGGTTCGTAAGGGGGCTTGAAGTAACCACGGTTTAACAACTTCATCAGTGCCACTATATTGTTTTCTAGGATACAGTGATGGACAAGATCCAACAAGTGCTCGTCTTTCCATGTTGTTATAAGAGCTGCTGGACATCGGCTTAGTCGAAGTTTAAATTCTGAAGAATCAATGTGATGCACGATAGCATCCAATATTAGAGAAATCTTTTCTTCCTGGTCAGAATTCATTCCTGGGCTTAAATATACGAATTTTAATAACACTCATGACTGTAAAATAATTAAATTATTAAAATATTAATTGATAGTACTTATTACTAGAGAGAGACTAAAGTCGAGAAATCTTGACTGCCTTCAGTCTTAGCAGCTTTGGCTAGCAGGTAATAAATAATTAATATTAATTAATTTAATTAAAATATCTTTGATTCTTTCTTCTTAATAATATAAATTATAATATTATATTATAATAATAATATTAATAATATTATTAATAATTAAATAATTAATATAATAATTAATATCTTAGTTCAGCTGTCCTTCAAGGCTTGAATTTTGAGTATATGAAGATCAATTTATTAGGCAAGGAGTGATCAACACTTAAAATACTGCTTTATTAATGTGTACTCGTGTATATAGATATATTAATGGGAAAATAACGGTTTCAATATAACAATATTTGCGGTGAAATGTCGAACAAAGCGGCAGACATCCAACTTGTCGTCCAGTGGACATATTTAGCAAATTTCTGTTCCCGGTTCCCGGTTTTCATTGGATCAGCTGGGTCTGTTAAATACTAAACTTATACGTAGAAGAGGTAAACAATCATCATCATGTGCCTTGATAACCGGCGTAGACGTGTTGTTAATATAGGGTGTATTTCTAATGACTGCAGTGTTTGAATGTATTGCTGGGCCAAGTTTTGTATTCACCCCCTGTAAAGTTCATGCAACACAATAGGTAAATACAAAACTTGGACCGGCAATATTTTCAAACACTGCACAGTCATTAAAAATGCACCATGTATCCCTCCACACACAGCTAGTCTCCTTGGCGAAGTGTTAAAGCGGTTTGCCACGCGCTCCGAAGGTTGTGGGTTCGATTCCGGGCCACGTCTTTCGGTTCATGGGTGCATTTTTCTCAGAGACTCATGGGGCTCGTCGCTGTAGCTACGGGGTTCGTGCTTTGTGCGGACTGCTTTCAAGCAGTTCGCCCTGCGGAAAGAGACCGAGCCATATGGGATAAAACCTGGCGCAATGAATTCGATCCTCTCGACTTTTCAGACTTTTTATCTCTCCACAGATCTCGGTTCATGTTGTTCTAGATCAACTCTGAAGATGATATTCCTTCATGCCACCGTCTCAGTCCACCCAGCATTCCCTTGATCTGCCTCGTCCCTCTTTGCCCATGCCTCTTATCTTATCACATTAACAAACAAACAACAACAAAAAAATGAAAGATTGCTGTTTTGTCTCTTTCTTATAGTTACATATAATGCTCTATTTTCATTAGCCTCTTTCAGACAATCGTTAGTTACTCTGGCAGTCCAAGGAATTCACAACATCCGTCTCAGGAACCACTTCTCCGTTGCTTCCAAGCTCTTGTTAATTTGTTCATTCGCGTTCTAAGATTTACCGACATGCAGCAAAACTGGTTGTATATAACACTTCACCACGCTCTTTCTTACATTCAATTATATTGACCTATTGCGCATAACATAAGATGCTTTCCATTTTCTTACATGCAGCGTTTGTTACCAACAAACGCTGTATAACGTGTTGCATTTATACATTTGCATTTATGCAACGCCCGTGTGTTGCCGGGGCCCATAAGGGACGCGAAGAATAGTAACACTGTTGCCTTCTATGCATGTCGTAAGAGGCGACTAAGGAGACTTAGTCTACAGTCTATTGGGACTTCCGGCCCCCAACATGGCGGATAGGCATTCAAACCGTTAAGACCTCTGGAGTGTTTATACTTGTGGCTACGGTTTTCAGTCGCATTTTCCTCATGTTGGACTGGTAGTGCATGGTTCCGTCGCCCTGCTACTGAGTGATTGCGTAGCGCGACACTGTGAGCTGTGAATTTCGCTTGGAATGCTTTTACATCTGTCCGCAGTTGTTTGTAGCATGAACTGCATGTTCGGAACGATGGTGGTCGGCTGTTGCTGAATTGATTGGTTTGTCATTTCGGTTACGATCGACGCTCAGAGGAAAGGCGAGGCGGGTATAATCAGATTGCTAGTGGTACTATTAGTGTTGGAACTCTTCGCTGGCTGCTGAGGATGGGGCGGAGCACTTATGGGAATGTCCCAAATGTTGTGATGTCTGTTCCTAAATCAGTCAATCAATCATTTCGGTTCATGAGTACATTTTCAGGATCCTCCGGGAGTCATCGCTGGAGCTACAGAGTTCGTGCTTTGTGCGGCGCTTTCGGCCGGTCTTCCTGCGGAAAGAGACCAAGCCATATGGGATAAAACCCGGGTCAATGAAGTCTTTCTGGTGACTGCCGATTCCATGACGATGAACTGTATTTTTCGTGGAGGACTTTTGTGTTGGCAATCTGGAGGCGGCATCTTCTTCTACTTCTGCGTTCATCCGGAGTTTTTTTTTTTCTTTTTCGGACGTGATTGCGTTGTGCCTGTTTACAGCAGAGCTGCGTTCTTGCGCCGTTAGGCCGACACATCCGACCTCTGCGGGCATTTGTTGACCGGGTTAACCTTCCCGGGGTGGCGGCGGCATTATGCACAGTGTACCCTGTGCAGGCTGTTCGTTTGCCGATACTCCTATCTACTCCAATGTTCACATAGGGCAGTGAGGAGCATTTTGTGCGATATTCACTGCCACAGGAACGAAACATAATGGGGACGACCCGTTGCCGTGAAGTTGGAACCGCCACTAACTAACTAACTAACTAACTAACTAGCTACTAACTAACTAACTAACTAACTAACCAACCAACCAACCAACTAACCAACTAACCAACAAACTCACTAGTGCCGCTGTTTTTTGTGGAACCCAAATTGTTCTTTAGCTACTTCCTCATCTATTTTATGTTGAATTCTTTGTTGTATAACCTTTAGTAGTATCTTAGTTATATGGCTCATTAAGCTAATAGTTCTGTAAACCTCACAATCAACAGCTCTTCGCTTATGGGTGGTGTGATGAAAACGGATGTTTTCACATCCTTGGGGATGTATCCAGTCAATGGGAAGCTTATAGTTGGCCAACACATATTAATACCAACTTCATGGAAATATCCATTGACAAAGAGGATCAGAGATTCAAAACAATGTATTTCCGTAGTGAATTTAAACACAGAAGCCACAAACAATATATTGCACACTTTATTGCCTGGCTTCTCGCCTCCACATTCGAAGAATACTTGTGACTATTCGTTTAATTGTTTCAGGTAAAATATTATTCATCTATCCACTTTATGTGATATATAACTTTGCAGTGTGTTGTTATGTGCATACTCAGACGCAGCTAAATATGCCAGGCAATAAATTGTTTGTGGCTTCTGAGTTGAAAGAATCAGAGTCATGATCGCCGACGTCTCACTTGAAGAAGATGTAGGCTCCAGGTGCTTCTTCTCATCTATGCGACACTTTCAGCGGACGGTAAGCCGATCAACAATAGCTAGAACATGTGACAACTGGAAAAGATTTGTGGAAAGAGAGATATGAGGAAGACGGTGAGAGAGGATTCTTGAGACTTGTGTCATGGCACGGGAGGTGTCAGAGCTCGAATTAGGCACGATGTTAGAAATCCCAAGATGTGGAGATGCATGATCGTCCACGCCACTCGGCCAAGCACTTGATGACAATGGCAATAACAAGCCAACTAGGCAAATGCCATGATGACGTTTCAAAAAATTCGGAAGACCAACCCACACAAGAATAAGTATTACATGTGTGGTTCTGGCACATACCAATTTGGATTCTTATTGGCACTACAGAGTTCGTGTACTTTGCCGAGATTCTCCTTGTGTGATCTATGGAAGAAGACTGGCGCACTTTTGGAGTTATCCGATTGTGTAATGAAAATCCTGGATATTATAAACCAAGAATCAATTCAAATGACAAGATACAACTTCCGTGTGGTGTTGGTGATCATGTCTGTCCACAGCCTTCTGTCTCGTGTACTGTCAATCTTCTTATAGTCCATGCTGTGTGGTGTTGGTGATCATGTCTGTCCACAGCCTTCTGTCTCGTGTACTGCCAACCTTCTTATAGTCCATGCCGTGTGGTGTTAGTAATCATGTCCACCCACAGCCTTCAGTCTCGAGAACTGCCTGTCATGTCTGATACTGATGTTCCTCCATGCTATGATATCAAACTGCCCAGCATCTTCTCTTCTGGTATCCCCTTACCTCCCCTCCCCTCCAACTTTCCCATTGTTACAACATACTCCAGTTTTCCCCTTCTCATGACTGTCTTCTTTTAATGCAAGTAACCAGTTCTGTTTGTGACTTGACTTCTTTCAACATATCTTCATTACTCTTTCTATCCGTCCACGTGTCTTCATCATTCTTCTACAAAAACACATCTTCGCAGTTTATACACAGTTCCTCACTTGTCTGCTAACTGCCCATGATTCACTTCCAGGCATCAAGATTAGATCAATATATCGTAAGAACACCTTTTCTCCGCCTGGATTGTCAGATATATATAAAATATATAATAAAATTATGCCTTTTCTTGGGCTATTCTACATTCAACTTCCCTAATACATATTCCATCTGCTGCTATTAAGTACCCAGATATTTAAATGCATTGACTTGTTTCAGATTGGTTCAATGCACTTTGATGTTGCATTTGTGTATAGAATTGTCTTTGTAATAACCATTACTTCAGTTTTTCAATTATTCAGACTAAGTCCTTTGTTGTGACTTTCTGTAGCAAATTATATCTATCAGTTCTTCCAAATGCGTTTCGTTTTCAGCAACCAAAACGGGACGCAGAGGTGTTTCCAAGGCACCAGGGCCAGGTTTGTATATACTGGTCAAGACCTACTGACACGTCCTAGTCGTGTGTCCTGGGCAACAGAACCCTTCGGGTTCTTGACTAACGTAGTAGGATCATTGATTCTTCCGAAGTCGGAGAGTACCTGCCTGCACACCAATAAGCCAGATATGGGACAACGGATACTCACGCAAACCTCAGGTCCGGTATGACATCACACTGATGTTGGACAACAGGATGCCTTCATCCGACATACAGGACTTCACGCTAGAGCTCACTGCCAGCGAACACAAGCAAGCAAGCAAAACCACGTCATCAGCATAACACAGTATGTTGACATGATGTCCACCAACGGATATTCCTGGCGTGTCTTGTGCAGATCTCATGATTTCATGGTAAATGTGGGACGCAGAGGTGTTTCCAAGGCACCAGGGCCGGGTTATATACTGGCCAAGACCTATTGACGCGTCCTCGTCGAGCGTCCTGGGCAACAGGTCCCTTCGGGGTCCTGGCTGAAGTCAATAGGATCGCCGATTCCTCCGAAGTCGGAGAGTGTCTGCCTGTATGGCGAGGAACCACCAGTCTGCACACCAATAAGCCAGACATGGGACAACGGATACTCATGCAAAACTCAGGTCCGGTATGACATCACACTGATGTTGGACAACAGGATGCCTTCATCCGACATACAGGACTTACCGTTGGAGCTCAAGCCAACGAACGCAAGCAAGCAAGCATGGTAAATGTGAACAGATCGGGCGACCACCACCCCTAACACTTGTTTGTTGCAATGAAAAGTTCCCAATTGTTTGTCACGTGTTATTCCTGCTTTTTCTCGCAAATCATCATCATCATCATCAAGTGCCCTACCAGCTGGCGTAGGTGTTCATGGCTCTCCACAGATCTCGGTCTTTGGTGTTCTGGATCAACTCTGCTGTTGATATTCCTCCATGCCACCGTCTCAATCCATCCAGCATCATTTCTCTTGGTCGGCCTCTTCCTCTCAATCGTTCCAGTTGTCATAATGTTCTCCAATGCCTCTATTCTCATCACGTGACCAAAGAAAGTTTTTTTTTGTCTCCTTCCTATTGTTATATATAATGTTCTAATTTTATTAGTCTCTTTCAGGCATTCGTCGTTAGTTACTCTGGCAGTCCAAGGAATTTGCAACATTCGTTTCAGGAACCGCATCTCTGTTGCTTCAAAGTTCTTCCTAATTTGTTCATTAATATTACAAGATTCACTGCCACACAGCGAAACAGGCTATATATAGCATTTCAGCACTCTCCTTCTTACATTCAATGCCAATTCACGTTAAAACATATATTATCAGATCTTTACCATAATCAACAATCAAGAAAGAACTTATAACACAAAAAGTCGACCTTAAAGTTGTCTTTTTTTCTTAAAAGAGCATGCAATAATAAACAGCCAACAACTGTGTGTCAAAGAGTATGCACAATATAGAAACAAAGTACATACAATATATAGCTATTGAATAATAAAAATATATTATATACATAAACCATTACAAATACTCTTTTGTAGCAAGATTAAGATTTCTTTAGAAATGTCAAAACATGGATTTAAGTGTGAAGACAACAGAAAAATCACCGAATATTGCACTTCATAAACTGAACAATGGAATAGAAGAAGCCATGTCTAAGTATACACTGTATTTAGACACTGTATTTAGTGTTGTTATTTATTCTTTTTCTTCTGTCTGTGATCTCCCATGGAATCCAGGCCTTCAAGGAATGAAGGCCAAGCCCTCTTACCTGTTCCCGTCTCCTGAAGCTCATTTCATGACCTCCCCATATTATTCACCTCTGTTTTTAAATCTCTTCTCCTGTATCATTGGGCTTCCCTGTGCGTTCTTTTGCCTTGCGGGTTCGGAGAAGAAGAAAAGTAATCACCACAAGAAGCAAACATAGAATCAACTGGTTCATACAGTATCACGCTCATACAGTATCACGTCTCAGAAAATGACCATAATAAACGTGAAGGTGGCTGGGAGAGCAGTGGTGGAAGGCGTGGCTCCTGGGGGGGGGGGGGGGGGGGGAGGCAGCGGTGGACCAGCACAAAGATGGACACAGCACACTGTAGACACCTGGGGCATGAGGGTGCTTGAGGCAAAAGTGCTGTCCAGAGATGGACACAGGACATTGTAGACACCTGTGGCATGAGGGTGTTTGAGGCAAGAGAACTGGCCAGAGATGGACAGGGTTGTGGGCCAGCTTGATGAGAACCACGTTCTTGATCAGACATGCTGATGAGAACGCTGGTTCCAGGGGAAGCACTGTCTAGTTCTACCATCAACAGGTTTTGGCAATGTGTATTCTATTAAACGACACGGTCTGTTGCTCATCTCTTGATTCACTGCCATACGTATCTTTGTCTTGTGTTTGTCACTTTGAACTCTAGCGTAGTCCATACAAGTGCTATTACTGGACTGATTTTTGCATGTAGATTAGCTTTCCTTATCACCAGTGTCCCTCGCCATCAGGCTAACCCACTCCGACTTCTGAGGTACTTGTAATTTACGTCCCCGAGCCAAGGATTAAAACTCAACATTTTAGTCCAACTGACCGGTGTATGGGGGTTGAACCCGCTACCTTAGCATCAAAACACCGGAAGTTTTAAGAGTGAGCGCTGTTATCTGTTCGGCTCTCACTGATGTGTTTAGCTGTCTCCATGAGCTCCACATTGGTGAACGTGTCACACCACTGAAGTTCTCCCATTCTCTGCAGGCACCAGATAATGGATGCTTACAGCTGAAGTGATTCAGTGCCAAATAACAAGTGGGTTTGGATCAAACCTGGTACACAATCAAATGAACAAGTATTATCATGTACACTTCCATTCATTGAGCATTGAAACTGCGGAAGATACCACAAAACAAATCAAAAACCACAATGACCCTAATATGGCGATATATCGTCCTTCTGTCTAAATGGGAGGTCACATTAATATTCCGGTTGTTACAATATGTTTCAGTTGTTACTACTGCAATATGTTCCAGTTGTTACAATATGTTTCAGTTGTTACTACTGCAATATGTTCCAGTTGTTACAATATGTTCCAGTTACAATATGCTCCTAGCGTTACAATATGTTACAGTTGTTACAATATGTTCCAACTGTTACAATATGTTCCACATGTTACAATATGTTCCAACTGTTACAAAATGTTCCTGGCATTACAATATGCTCCTAGCATTACAATATGTTCCAGTTGTTACAATGTGTTCCTGGCATTACAGTATTTTCCAGTTGTTTCTATATGTTCCAGTCTTTCCTCTTCCCTTGAACAATATAACAATACAAAGATAGCACATAATAGCTGCAATACTTCCACAATGTATACGGTACATCTGGCATGTTGGCTTATTAAAAAAGAAACACATCAAAAACATGAATTGTAAAACCATTACCAATAAGGTTGTAAACAAACCATAAATGCACAATGCAGCTGAATTCTGATCATTCAACAAATGTGTGCGTTAGAAGCAAAGTTACAAATGTAAGCCAGTAAGCTAGTCACAGTTTAGAATGTTAAATTAGCTGTGTAAGGTGCACATTTGAACACCATTTGTCTTTATATTGAATCTTTCCTTACTTCTCAACTTAATCTCTGCAAACATTGGTGCATTTATCCTATCGTTTTCTCAGTTCCCCCAATGCTTACACCATAGAAGTCTTCGGCCATGTTCGCACCTCATGCTCAACTTCTTCGTGATCATCAAATCATGTACAGCTTTTCACGACAAACACTTGCTGCCATAAACAGGCAATATTTCCTTACGAATATCCGTGGCAGTAAATCCTCTGGCCCAAAGAAACCTCACAACAGCACTGTTTTTTTTTGTGGCGCAATTTTCACCGTATGGTGAATATTTTCAGTACCATGTGCGTGTGAAACTTTGAATGCACATCTGCATGTTGCAATTATAATTTGTCTCCCCGGGAAGGTTAACCCGGTCAACAAATGCCCGCAGAAGTCGGATGTGTCTGCCTAACGGCGCAAGAACGCAGCTCTGCTGTAAACAGGCACTACGCAATCACATCCGAAAAAAAACACTCCGGATGAACGAAGAAGAAGAAGAAGAATTTGTCTCACAAAGACCTCAATCTAGATGGAAATGCCACATAATGACACCCTTTAAACTACAATCAAACAAATATCATTCTGTGATTTACTTACTGGCTGACCTTTGTATAAAAAGGTGTCACTTAGATTAAACAAGCACTTAGATTAAACAAGCACTTAGATAAAACAACAGGCAAATATTTATGCAATAAAGGCATGGATTGTGATTAGATGAAGTCAGTGCCCTCCTACACTGCACTAACACACGTTCTTGTCTCAGCGCACAAGCAGTTACATGTCAAACTTAGTTGCATGTCCCTCACAGATCATCACAATCGACTCCAGCATTTATAACCTGTTTGTGATGTTCTTGGCAATTTTACGTTCGGCAGTTTTTCTCTCATATCTGACCAGCCAACACACACACAACTGTAAAACTCAATATAAAGCAATCTGCTTTCAAATCACCTGCTGCTCACTTTGAACCTGTTATGCTGGGGTTGTGAAACTGCATCCACTCCAACTAGGCCACACAGTGACAAAATTCACCCCATAATCAAATGTAGGCTCACCCAAAGCTGTGATGCTTGTGTCTCCTGCAGGAAACACACCCCCGCTGTCTCATGAGACCACTGCCGATTGCATCCCCATCATGAACAAAATAAACAATGAAATTAATACTATACAGCCATGTGATCTGTTCTGTTAACAGCTTAATACAAGGGTGGCCCAGTGGGCAAATCACTGACTGACTCACACAGAGGCATGTGTTCAGTCTTCATCTGTACACAGATTTGATTCAGACTATATACAATGTGAATGTTCACCAGTTGCTGTAACTTGATGGATGGCAGGTCAATAGTTAGACCATTAACAGTTACCAAACTTATGTGTTTTTTTTTATTATCTTGGTGTTTAACTTTTCTTTAACTAGCCTCTTTATTATTATGTATATGCTAATTAAGGAGTGCAGTAGCTAGCAGGATGCCTGCTGGCCCAATGTCTGTTTGAATCCCGTGGGGGAGAGAGCGTTAAAAAACAACCTGTGGCCTGGGCTCCCAGGTGATCCTGGCCTAAATGAGTCCCAGGAAATGTGAGAAGTAACGGAGGCCAGCTTGATACTGACCAGATTACCCCTCACATGCTGATGCTACCTTATAATCATCATCACCACAATCATTATCTCACCATCATCTCATCTCCATTATCTCATCATCACCACCATCATCTCATCTGGTTCCTCTTGTATCTTGCAGTGTCGAGGTGAAGCATACACGCAGAAGTCCTGTTTGTCAAGTGCTGACTAGTCTATCCAAATATGGCCCTGGCACCGTATACCCTGTCCGCATCCTGGCAAGTAAAGAGGGTCCTTCACTTTTTTCCACTTAAATAATCATCTAGCTGGATAATAATGGCAAGTAAGCAACAACTTACCCAAAATGTTCAAATATAACAATACCGAAACCAAGAAAAGTCACATACTTGTAACTAGGTCATTTCATGAAAATATGACAGAAGAAATAGCAGGAGCATATCAGCTCATCATCATGTTGCAAGCCGTGGGACAGAAGTCCGCTCCTATCACAGCCCAATGGAAATACTCTGAATACTTGGCCACTTCTCCTATCTTGTTGTGCTCAGGGTGTCTTTACTGTCCTGCATGCAACCAGCATGGACAATCAGCAGACAAGCTAAGAAACATCTCATGGCAGTGGAGATGTGGTTTCTCAGCAAGATGCACAGAATATCGTGGACAGATAGGAACACAACAGAGGCAGTTCTTCTAGAAACAAGCGGAAACCATAGATTTATTAGTGAAATAAGAAGCAGATAGTCACGGTTAATTGGGCACGTTAAGAGGAGAAAAAAACCTTCAAAGCTTAGTGACAAGTGGAAAATTGATAAGAAGAGTAAGAGGATGATAAAGAATAAATATTTAGATGGCGTGACTACATCAGATAAAACACACGCCTGATCCATGATTGTGTGAGATAGCGAACCATGCCCACCCTAACTTATTGGCATGGCACATGATGATAGTACCTACACTATGTGAAACAGCCAAAGCACAACACCGGACCACCCTTATAAAGAAAGTGGCGAGCACAATGAGAGTGCTTGAAAAACATAAATAAGCACATACAAATCCATTACCAGAAAATACAATTATAACCCAGATGGATTGAACAGGGAATTACCTGTGAATATGAGGGGACTTCAAATGAAAACTTTAAATGTTTTCTTTTCTGTTGTGTGAATATATTATAAAAAAGTAAAGAACAAATGTATCATTTTTTGATGTAGTCACCACTGCGTTCAAGACAAGACCTTCAGCGCCGATAAAGTGCTTGGATTCCCGTAGAAAAAATTCTCTTGGTTGAGTGTGTAACCACTCATGCACCACCTGCTGTACCTCTTCATTGGATCAAATAGTTTAAAACCTTCCTACTCCACTCATACATTTGCTGGACTGACAGGCATGCATCACCATACTGGACCTGCATTCGCTGATTAATTTCTATAGGTTTCACCCCTTCACTAATCAAACAACATAACAGATCGCTGCTCCTCTTTGGTGCATGTCAAAAATGGGGTGGCGATCTTTAAACCGTCCCTATGAAATCATCATGTTCATCTGCATTGTGATGTCACGTGCTTAACCCTCTTAAACATCATCAATCACAATTTTGACAGGTTACAAGCCAATGGCATGGCTATTGTAATTTCTATGGGCTTTGCGTGCCCAATTCTTAACCCTTTGAAAATAAAGATTGTTTGTTGTTCTCTCTATTACATGTTAAAGGTTTTGATTTGAAGCTCCCTGGTAAAAGATAAAACTTTCGTTGAAAATCTGACAAACTATAGCTAAAATTACAGACGTACAACTGGGTGAAACATGTCAATAATAAAGTTTTAACACAGCGATTTGGGAGCAGGTCACTTTGCGTAGCTTGTGATGGTATGAAAGTCGGCTGTTTGGGAAACAATAGCAACATATTTTTTCTTTTGCATATCCTATTTACAGGACATCGCTGTCAACACCAGCATTTTACTGCTGTTGTTGATATCTTGGCTAGTTTAAGTTCAGTAGTTTGCCTTTGCTTTCTGAATGACCGGCTCCCATACCAATATGTTAAAACCCTGCGCAAACGGTTTGCTGCCAAATCGGTCACAGTTGTGTTTCTAATGCAGGTAAATGGAATTACAAACCGCGTCTGTAACACCATCTATCGTATGAAATGCACGTAAGAAACTTTTCTGTAGAGGAAAGGTGGCAAGGATAAGCACCTGTCACCCTTTCATATAATGCAACAGCCCAGTATATGTGAAGCTCTATATTCAACCAGTTAGTTTATGGGTTTTCCCTGGTAGTGTGTAGATCCTGTAGAGATTTGTTTTGCTAACAAATAATAACTGTTGCCAGAACTACCAATAATGGTGTTTTCTGGGCATGTTATGAGAAGAAATGAATTGGAGAACTTGGTGACAACTGGCAAGATCGAAGGGAACAGACCAAGGGGAAGACCAAGAATTAAATACCTGGATGGCTTGGCCACATGGCATGGTCGAGACAGAAACACGGAGCTGATCCACGACTCTGGTGATCGAGTGAGATGGCAGAACATGACCGCCCACGCTTATCGGCATGGCACATGATGGATGGATGGAGAAGCTGTTTGATATAACACAACTTGCATCATAGACATTACATGAGCTACAGGTTCAGATAGGTATTCCAGCTCTGACAGGGCCAGAAGACCAGCATCAGATTTCACACTAGCCTGGGACTTAGGGGGCACCTCTCTGTGGTGTGGCCTTTGGACAGGCTGGATCCCCCTCTTTGGCCAAAATGTTTATTGCTGCCCTCTCAGATGTTATTAGATGTGATTATGCCTGACTAATTTACCAATCAATGAGTATGGATAACAGAAAATGAAGAGGAACAAAGGAAGCAAATGAGGAGGAGAAGAAAAGATTAAAACTGAAATAAGAGGCTTTAATCAAAAATCTGTTTTACTCTGGTCATAATATGTAAATAATGTTCTTCTTTATCATTCTTCTTTAAAGCGGCATGTGTCACACGCAGTTATGCACTTCAGTGATCAGTAAGTCCGGCTTCGGCATGCATTTGTGTAAATTAGCTTCCTCTAGACAGATTCTGTCCAACGTAAAGGGCTCTATCTACCCATAGATAGGTTCCCCCACCCCTAACTACAACCTCCAGCAAGCGAATGGAGGTGGAAGCAGTAACAGCAGCATTCTGTTGGTTAGGAGACCACTGCAGGACACATTGCATTCATTACGGACTCAAGGAGTATGTTTAGTAAGGTGGAGAAAGGAATGTTTCGTGTGGAATGGCTATCCTCGCTTCAGAGGTCACAGATTGTAAGAATTGTATGGATTTTTTGCCCTGGCCATGTGGGAGTGGGAGGGAGGTGGTAGGGGGGGGGGGGGAGGGGGGTAACAGGCTGATAGGTTGGTAGGGAATGCACCGCTTGGTGGTAAATTACCTATGGACAAGGAGGAGGTGGTCGTGTGCCTGTGGGACCAAGTGGAGAAGGCAGGGGAACAGATTGAGAACCCATATGTGGAAAGAATGAGATTGCGGGGGATCAGCAGGGGTTCTGAAAGAATCTCAAAATTCAATCAGATAGCAGTGGGAACAATTAGTAGTGTGACTCTTCACTGGATGTTGAACGAGGGGACAGAGCACGTATGAGAATGTCCTGAATGCAGTGATGTCGGTTCTTAGCTCAACCCAACTCAATATTTCCCCCTATCAACTTTGCCAGGGAAGCAGCCTTACTTACTCATTGCAATGTCCAACTGCCATGGGAGGTTTATCATGTATAACTTGCTGTTCTCCCTCTTACAAGAAGGCTAGATATAAAATCTCCCCACCCCAGAGATCACGGAGACGTGTGATATCAGTAGATACCAGTGCTTCTTGGGAAAATTCAGAGCCCTACGACACGATCAAACCCGAGACCTAAAGAGCATAAAATGGAGACTGCACACTCTCAGCCACTGTTCCCTCAAACATTCTTATAATAGCCACATAAAGCATGAATACAGTATTTACAAATCCAAACCTAGAAATGAGTGACCAATTAACTCTAGCAGCATGTGAGAGCCAAGAGAGAAAACCCAGCGGTGGCCAGGGAAAAACATCACATCTTTTAATGGAAGAAAACATACACCTACACTTCTGCATTTAACATCCTTTCTACCTTTCTACTGAGACATGACATAAACCCACACTTCCATACTTATCAACCTTCCCCACACATCTGCTAAAACCCCACAAAATAAACTCACACGCCTATATTTACACAGACTAAAGCAGTAAAGAACTGAAGAGGCCACACATTGGTATGTTGTAAAAGAACTGATGACACAGATTAGTGTATTGTATGAACTGAAAAGGCCACACAATGGTGTGTTGTGTGAAGAACTAATGATGCCACACATTGGTGTGTTGTGTGAAGAACTAATGATGCCACACATTGGTGTGTTGTGTGAAGAACTAATGATGCCACACATGGGTGTGTTGTGTGAAGAACTAATGATGCCACACATCTGTGTGTTGTGTGAAGAACTGAAGATACCACACATTGGAGTGTTATGTGAAGAACTAATGATGCCACATTTGGGTGTGTTGTGTGAAGAACTAATAATGCCACACACAGGTGTGTTGTGTGAAGAACTGAAGATGCCACACACTGGTGTGTTGTATGAAGAACTAATGATGCCACACATGGGTGTGTTGTTATAGAACTAATGATGTCACACATTGGTGTGTTGTAAGAAGAACTAATGATGCCACACATGGGTTTGTTGTGTGAGCTAATGATGCCACACATGGGTGTGTTGTGTGAAGAACTAATGATGCCACACATGTGTGTGTGTGTGTGCGCTGTGTGAAGACAGAGAAATGATGCTGGACAGGCTGAGGTGGTGACTAGAGGGAATATATCAACAACATTGCTGCAGAACACCAGTGACCGAGGCGGTGACTTGAGGGAATATATCAACAACATTGCTGCAGAACACCAGTGACCGAGGCGGTGACTTGAGGGAATATATCAACAACATTGCTCCAGAACACCAGTGACCGAGGCGGTGACTTGAGGGAATATATCAACAACATTGCTCCAGAACACCAGTGACCGAAGCGGTGACTTGAGGGAATATATCAATAACATTGCTCCAGAACACCAGTGACCGAGGCGGTGACTTGAGGGAATATATCAACAACATTGCTCCAGAACACCAATGACCAAGGCGATGACTTGAGGGAATATATCAACAACATTGCTGCAGAACACCAGTGACCGAGGCGGTGACTTGAGGGAATATATCAACAACATTGCTCCAGAACACCAGTGACCAAGATATATCGGAGATGCATGAATGTTTACGCCAGTTGACGGGGCACGTGATGATGATGATGTATTGCAATTCAACAAATATGGCTGCTGTGTGCCTGTCTCCTATTTTGTTAGTATTTATGTCCCTCAGTATAAGACAAATATAGCTATGGACACCTGACTCTACCATCACCAACGACAGCAATTATAAGAAGAAGAAGAAGAAGAAGAAGAAGAAGAAGAAGAAGAAGAAGAAGAAGAAGAAGACACAGAGGACAAGTAACAAAACAAATCCATCATCTGAAATGATGACTGACATTAAAACTTGCCATGAGAACTCAGAAAGGCTGTTGAGACACAAGTGTCCCTGTTTTTAAAACAAGAGAGACATTTTATACAACAAAATATGGAATCTCAATCTATAGTCCATTTTGAAACAAGAGAGACATTTTATACAACAAAATTTGGAATCTCTACAGCATCTCAATCTATAGTCCATTTTGAAATGAGAGAGACACTTTATACAATAGAATATGGAATATCAATCTATTTCATCTCAATCTATAACCCATTTTGAGACAAGAGAGACATTTTATACAATAGAATATGGAATCTCAATCTATAGCATCTCAATTTATAGCATCTCAATCTACAACCCATTTTGAGACAACAAGAGAGACATTTTATACAATAGAATATGGAATCTCAATCTATAGCATCTCAATCTATAACCCATTTTGAGACAACAAGAGAGACATTATATACAATAGAATATGGAATCTCAATCTATTTCATCTCAATCTAAAGCCCATTTTGAGACAACAAGAGAGACATTTTATACAACAAAATATGGAATCTCAACCTATAGCATAGCTTCTACCTGATGTTCACAGCATAAAATATGGACTAAATATATATTTAATGTATTTATTCAGCAATTAATAAATGTATAAAAATAAAAGATAATACACCCTTATTATTTAACAACTGCAACAAATATTTACACATCAGATTGTAACATCTATTCACAGAAGCTGCGCTCATCCTATCTGTACATAAAGTCTCTGAAAAGGTCCTCATGGAATTTGAGTTACTTTAGTGGCCCATGACTTATATGAACTACAATTCTATTCTATATTGTATTTTACTGAAAAGCAGTCATGAGATAGTGAGAACGAAATATACCGTGCTGAGTTAAATACCTCAATACCAATATTTTGCCAAGACCCACCAATAATGGCATAGCGAAAATGTAAATTTGGCTGGCCAGAACTCTATTTACACAAATCAAGCCTAAAATTAATGTCAATTACAGGCATGCAGTAGCTATGTTTTATTTTCTTCCCCCTTCTACACAAGAGTCTGGAACCACCATATGGAGTGTTTATATCAGGTCACAACTGCCCACACAAATCCTTGATTTGCACACCCAGAGTCACTTAGATACATTTTTTTTTTTTAAACTGTCATTTACAGCCAATATAGTACCTTGCAGTGTAAGGAGGAGCCTGAGGAATTAAGGCTGCATGGCTGGTGCAGTCGCCGCAAACTGTGCAGGCTAGGGTTTTTCTTTTTTCCCCCCAACAGAAAAAAATCCACACCTTACCGAGGATTCGAACCAGGGTCTCCCGAAGGAGAATTTGGCATTCTAGCTGCTTGGCCAGCCACTCCTCCTAGATACATTAAAAGGGTTTAAAACAAGGGTTTAAAAAGCAAGATGATCAACTTAATTGCACCGGGTTTTATCCCATTTGGCTCGGCCTCTTTCCACAAAGCAGCCTACCGAGAGCTTCGCACAAAGCCCAAACTCTGTAGCTCCGGCGATGACCCCCAGGAGTCTGAAAAAACGTACTTGTGAACTGAATGAAATAGGCCGGAATCGAACCAATAATTTTCAGAGTGCGAAGTAGGTGGTGTAACCACTTTGCCACGGAGACTCAATACTTAGATACATGTTGTTTGTCCATCAAGAATGATGATGACCATTCATTTCATCTAGTGGGCTTGAAAGTATGGAGCCATGAGTTTTAAGATGGCTGGTAAGGCCTATTTTGGCACGAAATGTTCTTTGACAATGTAGGCAAAGAATGCTTGAAATTCCAGGAGGATCTCCTGCAGTGGTTTTTGGGTCCTGCCTTTTTTTTTCACAGCTCTTGCAGTCCTGGTTGCTCCACAAGTGACTCCACCCTTGCATAATGATTTATGCCACAAAATGTGGTCTTTGGCTGCAATCTCCCAAGTGTCATGATGAATTCCAAAAGCTTTTAGTGAGATCTTTAGAGTGTCTTTAAAGCATTTCCTCTGGCCGCCTTCAGAGCGTTTACATCAGCACAGCTCACCGTAAAATGTGTTTAGGGAGCCTATGATATGGCATGTGAGTCAAGTGACCTGCCCAGACATAGATACATATTGGGGCATTAAACCCTGGGAATCTCCTCCGATGTGTCTCCACCTTGCCGTGGTGGGGGAGCTTGCGTGTCCCATCGACCCCATGTGCTTGCTGATGGGTGAAAACTACATATCAGACGGCTCTTGGGATAGGGACCAGACTAAGAGAGACACAACCTGCTGCTCTGCAGGTAAGACTGAGGATAGCAGTCAAAAATGTAAATCAGGCGCACGAAGGCAAAAGATTTGGTCCGGACAATACTCTAAGGCTCTCTGTCGAGGGTTGAGGCTGAACGCCTCTAAGCCACAAACCCTCGGATCCGAGAGCCGGGCCCATACCCACCCTCCGAAAAATAGAGGTGAGATACTGTGCAAGCTACATGCCCAGTCCTGATACTTGTTCGAAGGCTCTCAGCTGGGGAATATGAGGGATTCCCGGAAGAGAGGGCCTGGCCGTTTCTCGTTCACTGCTGCACGGAGGTAAGGTGCTGAGCCGGCAGCACATGTAGCCTACCTCTTGAGCGAGTACAAAAAAGTCAGAGAAGTGCCCCAGTCGAATGGAATGGTTATGAAAACTGTCTGTATCTAACTCATAGAGAGTGTAGACAAAAGTGGAAAAAACGTCTCAATAACACGAAATGGAACGCACGGCTAGCAAACCCATTGCGTGGTCCGAAGTCAAAAGCAAAGCTTACCGAGTGGATGACGCCCACAGTCTGACCGATCCTGGTGTGTGCTTGAGCGGCCAGTGGCAACCGAGATGCCCAACACACGGAAGTGAGGAACTAAAGCAGCCATGAGCAGGACGTGGCAACTCCTCGGGTGAGCCCAGTCTCAGAGCAATATGTGCCGGCTCTGCAAGTATGGAAGCCTCCTTGGATAGCGAGAGAATGCCCATGATCTGCTCCTGCCTTCCCTTGAGGGTTGACCATGATGTCGTTGACCGTTCTATCCTGACCAGCTGAGATGTGGGCGGCATCACAACAATAAGTCTAACGTGCCTCGAAACCCGAGGAAGGCTAACCTCATTAAAAAATGCCCGCCGAAGCCGGAAGTGCTGGCCTACGGGTGGCAAAATAAAAACTGGCACTACGCATTTACGTCCGAGTGAAATGTCTTGTCCGAATGTCTCTCGTGCTAGGAACAGCTCTGACTACCTAGTTTCCGAATGCTGCTCTTGCTCAGAACAGTTCTGACTAGGTAGTTTTCCGAATGTTCGCCGTGCCTGGAACAGCTCTGGAAGGGCGCAAGGACAAGCACATGTCCAAAAACTCGCTGAGTGGATACCATCTGCAGACTTGTCTGGTTTGTGCAGGAACGGCCCGGGGCGAACGAAATGCCCAATATATTGAAGTGAGGAATCAAAGCAGCCATGAGCAGGACGTGACGATTCCCTCGGTAAGGCCAGCATCAGGGCGCCATGTGTCGGCCCTGCAACCATGGAAGCAACCTTGGATGGCGGAAAATGCTATGGACTGTCCCTGCCTTCCTTTGAGGGATGACCGTTGTCTTCGACCGTTCCAACTTGGCCAGCGGTGTAGCAGATGGCACCGCAAAAGTGGGAGTCTCCCAGGAATGCTACCTGGTCAAAAAAGCACGCTAAAGTCGATGTGTTGGCCTACAGGTTTCGGCCCAAGGGCGCATAACAGACACACCGCAATCACATCTGAAAAAAACACTCCGGATGAACGAAAAGAAGAAGAAGAAACCCTGGGAATCCAGTTTAAGAGGTGGGTAAGCCAGAACTCTACCATATAATTATTTTGTATATATTAAATATTCCAGAAACAAAAGAAGACTGTAAATTTATTAGAGAAATTAGATGAAGACAATCAAGTTTTTTGGGAAGATATAAACCAAAAAACTTAGTAACCAATGGCAAAATTGATGGGAAAACTTCATGACCAATGACAAAATTGATGGGAAAAGAGCAAGACAAAAAGATAAACAACTGGATGGCTTGGTTATATAACATCAGCATCATCACGTGCCTTGCCGGCTGGCGTCACAATAGCAAATGCTGGGTCTTCTAATAGCTTAGAGGTACAACATCCACCCCTGACTCCAAGTTCAGTGGCTGTGAATTCACACTGTGGAGCTGTACACATAAGGGTTCAATATTATAGCTCTTATCTTGGGTAGTGGATTGGATGCCTGATTTTCTCAGATGAGGGTTGAAAACTAGGAGGTTCTGTGTGCATGCTGCACACTGGTAGAGTGTGACGAAAGTGATCTTTTGCAAACCAAACCAACCAAGCAGCAAATGTTGTTTGATGACCAGTTGTGACAGACTGGAGGGCAAGAAGAGGCAGACAGGAGAATTCAAACAATAGATACCAGAAGATAAAAAGATTATAAAGAAAAGATGTCATCATGAGGGAAGAGCAAAACCTCACCAGAGACTAAAGGATTTTAAAATGAAATGACCCCGGGAAGGTTAACCCGGTCAACAAATGCCCGCAGAAGTCGGATGTGTCGGCCTAACGGCGCAAGAACGCAGCTCTGCTGTAAACAGGCACAACGCAATCACATCCGAAAAAAAAACTCCGGATGAACGAAGAAGAAGAAAATGAAATGAAACGGGCGATAAAGAAACAGGGATTGTGACAAGTATTACTCACAACCTTAGCAATGAGCACAGAGAATTGGACACAGCAGCAACTATACAATCTAGAACTTAACATACAGAGTTCCTAGCACAATCTAGAACTTAACATACAGAGTTCCTAGCACAATTTTTCTTACGATTTAGATGTCTCCAGGACCCACTTTTTAAAAAAAATGAATTTTTTAAAAAACATTCACTTGTATCAGTGTTTTGTGTGTGTGTTTGTATGCTGATGAAGGCTTTCTAGCCGCCACATCCATTCTGTCACATGTGATTGGGTTCTTGAAAAGTTGACCAGTTTCACATTCAGTCTCTTGTTATTTACCCACTAACTAGTTACATGTCCCAAAGCAGGAACCCGCTTTAAGACTGTAATGTGATCCAGACATCACATTTTGTAGGCCTGGATGCATGCAGCAACAGGTGGCCAACTTTCTCCCCTATTAGCGGACAACAAACGCAGGTGCTGAAACCTTGCCCGACCGCATTCGTGACATTATCAGCCTATCTCCCCATCATCTGAACTAACGGGTTCACCACTAACTAGTTATCATGGCTACATTTTTAATTGAATCATACAGGCAAAATAATTAGATAATTCTGAATAATGCAACAAGGTTAAGGTTTCAACTGAAATGAAGCCAGAGGTAAACATTTTACGGTATTTATTAGCACTGGGGGGAAGAAGACATAGAGGAGGAGATGCCATTAAACTTTGGTTTAAGTTTTAAGATGTTCCTGTTGTCTAGTCTGTACCTTTACTACTATTTTTTAAATGATCTTTGGGGTTATTTGACACTTCCTTTTGTATGACAATGATGGACAGATTCTGTTCTAGCTGACGACCATGTCAGTATGTTCTTGTCAAGAATGATACTCAGACATGATATATGTCATTAAAAGTAAGGCTGCACTGATTAACATTAGGTTATGTGGCTATCATGATAGTCATAATGAGGAGGAGGGGAGGAGAGGAGAGACAGACAGAGAGACCAAACTGACATAAACGAAGCATGTTATTACCAAAAAGAATGTGACTGTTTCTTTGTGTAAATATCAGGAGAAAACAATCTGGCTTACTCAGATTTGTATCTGTTTCTACAGAAGAGGTTGATTTCCCCTGAAATGCTGTAAACTTCTTTTTATTTCATCATGGTTGAATAGGCCACAGCTTGTCCCTATACTTATATATATTTAGCAGGCTCTTAAAATCTGACCTTAAAGGGACCATCGTCGGACTCCACAAACATTCGAACATCAAATTATAACCTTTATTTTGCATATAAAAGAAATGTATATTACAAAATATATATTTTACAGTATATAAGCACTAATAATTATAATATGAGCACCAAACGACACTGAAATCGAAATAAATGAAGGCGAACAGAATCAAGCGGGTTTCCAAAATCATGTTAGACACAACTGATTCAGTGAACAGAATCAAGCGGGTTTCCAAAATCATGTTAGACACAACTGATTCAGTGAACAGAATCAAGCGGGCTTCCAAAATCATGTTAGACACAACTGATTCAGTGAACAGAATCAAGCGGGCTTCCAAAATCATGTTAGACACAACTGATTCAGCGAACAGAATCAAGTGGGTTTCCAAAATCATGTTAGACACAACTGATTCAGGGCCAAACAAAAAGAAGGTTTGGACCAGACAGTGGCACACTATCAAATGAACAAGTATTATAATGTAAATTTCCGTTCATTGAGCATTGGGTAAGCTACATGAAACAATACAAATAACATGATGGCCCTAATATGGCAATATATCGTCCTTCTGTCCAAATAGGAGTAACATTTGGCGATATATTATCCTTTGACGCTTAATCCATTAATGTTTGCGTTTACAATTAAAACAAGTTGGACTTGTGAGTTGTCAGTCACCAAGTGACAGACTCTTCCAGGTCCAATGCACTGAGCAAATCCAAGTGATAAGATCAAGAAGAAAAAAAATACTGACAAGAAAGAAGTACCATTTGCCACTGGAGATAAAGAACTAAATATTAAAGACTAGGGCTGGATCATGAAGACTGGAGAGTGGCAGGAACAGGCTGTGTTTTCCGCAGACATCTTTCCTGCAGCGTCGCTAGGCTGAGAAAGGTGACAAAGCCTCCGCTGATGCCTTCAAATGGTACAGAGATCCTGGCATGCACTTAAACCATCACAAAAGTATATATGTGTAAGCACTCAAAAAGATACAACTTACAAAATGTTTAACTATTAAAAAAAAAATAAAAAAAATGTAAGCAGTAATTAAACAAAAAAGAAGTTTGATGTTTATATTATCACTGACAATAATAATAATATTACAAAAATACAATAACTAGTTTTACAACAATCACATATAAGTATACTTTTGTAGGAAAATAAGACACATAAACTGACTGACTATCAAGGAAATGACCAATCACGGATTATTTGCTCCCTCCAACAAGCAAACTTTCAGGTTTATCACAGAAAGTATGTCATAGTTGCATTCAGGAATGAACTCGTGCTTATGTGATACAGAATGAGTTTCACAAATGAAAGTATTTGGTCGTAATCATTGTTCAGCATGATTATAACTGCCAGCTTTACATTGAATTAATATAAAACTATACAATTGTTTAAAACACACAAAAGTGTGACTAAGAAACTTGGATTAATTTTTAAAAAAAAAACAACACACAAATATATGGTGTTTTTTATTCATCCATCGAGCTTCAAGGACATATTTTGTGCTTTTCTTTTCTGCACTCCGTTATAATCTTGGTAGCAGCAAATCCCTTTTATCTATACAATAGTGTAATCAGCTTGGTTTAATTAAATTCTGAGAAATTACATGCAAAAGCCAAGGTTGAAATATGCTGTAAAGAAAATATACTTTAGGCTATAGAGATATACTTTTGTGTGTGTGTGTGTGTGTGTGCGCGCACACACACAAACATACACACACTTGGGCAAAGTGTAATATTATACAAAATATAACCACAGCATATGATATCACAAAACAGAACCTGTTTTAAGCATTCCTTCACGTCATTAGTGAGAAATATTGACAATGCCTCAGTGTTTCCATTACAAATAGCACACTGTGAAACACTACAAGACTCAGCCCATCTTGACCACATCGTTAAGTCTGTCAATCTGTGTCAACTGCTGCAGTAGCTAATCCCAAATGTCAGCTGTTAATTCACAAGCGTGGTGGAAAGAATACAATGCCGCAGACTGAATATAAAGTCGCAGACTGAACACAAAGTCGCAGACTGAACACAAAGTCGCAGACTGAACACAAAGTCGCAGACTGAACACAAAGTCGCAGCCAAAAACACCAGGCAGCGCTGAAATATGGCTCTAAACCTGGAGCCAAAAGCAGCTAGGGTGCAGCTTTGGAAAAGAGAATTACCTGGGCATGTGTGCACATCAGTGTCAACTGTAGGATGTATCCAGGGGCTCTGATTTCACGGAACTAGGCACAGTGTTAGCGTAGCAGTGGCGGAAGCCTGAAAAATTCCTCTCACCAGGTCGTTTAATCAGAGGGGAATTCTGGAGGATTTCCTGGTGGACACGGAGAGAATCTGTAAGGCGTTCAGCTCGGGCCCGTTTAGCTTCTGAAGATTCAACTTGCTTGAGTGGTTTCATGGATAGGTTGGTGGCTTGGAGCTCTTCGTGATCACGCTTGACTGTGAGGTTCTCAGGAAACATGCTTGTGTCCATCACGTTTGCCTGGCGTTTGAGAACTGGGGTTCCTGTACTGTAGACTCTCTTTAAGGTGATGCCTTCCGGGAGGGCAGGGGGTTGATCCAGACAGCCCAAGGATTTGTTTTTGTGGTATTTGAAGTGTTCTTTGGCAGCGAAGGATGACATGATGGGGGTGTGGGCTGCAGGGATTGTCACCATCACAGGGCCCGCATGATGTTGTTGGACTGTCAGATTATGTTTATTCTGAGGCTCCACACTGGTATGGTAGCTGTTGAGGCCACCATTAGTAATGATGCTGCTGTTATTGACACTTCGCTGCTTATTCCTTTGGCTGCCAGCACTCATAGTGGCGACTACTTCAGCGACATCCATATCATTCTCAGAATAGAACACTCTTTCTGGAAGTGGTTCCTGCTGCCCAGCAAGGCCCCTCTTTTTGTGCAGCATCACTTGAAGATGTCCAGGGAACCCCTGTCACCAGAAGCGTATCATGTGTTGGGATACTAATCTTCATTGAGCCAAACTCTTCTGAGGAGCAATGAAAACCAGCCATGGACGTGAACCCAACTTGCTTAACCGTCGTAGACTCCAGCACCTCGAACATATCGTTTCCATCCCCATAATTGTCTTCCTTCACAGACGGACTTTTCTTGAGAAGAACCTGTTTCTCTGACTGGCCCAAGCTGTTTGACTTCTTAAACGGGTGGTCGTGATTGTTTGCATGGGCGTTTAAACCATTTTTGTCCACGTGAGAATTCAAAATGTTCCTGTCTAGAGTAATGTCATCAGGGATAGGCTCCACGCTGCTCCTGTCGACCGGGCTACACAGGACGATCAGCTCTGTGGGTAGGTTTCAATACAGGTTAGGTTATTTATGTTCAACATTTTAAAATAATCATAATCTTGTACACTGCTGACATAGAAATATCAATTGGGGACCACTTTGAGGTCTCTAGGACAGTTCCCGTGCGAGGTGCTGTTGAATTTGGAAATGACAAGTTAGAATCCTGGTGGGGAACTATAGCTTTCAATATCTATGTTGTCTAGTGCTTCCTATAATCCCTACTTCACTTCTAGGAGCGTCAAACAATAGATGTGTATTTGTTTATGCACTGCCTACGTGAAAGGGGAGGAGGGAACCCAGAATGGCTTGGAAACATGTTAACTTCATTAATAGTAAAAAACAAATTAGCGAAGTTCATAGGGAAAGCCTCTGATAATTTTTGTTAGCTCAATCTGATGATGGTTAGTCGCCTGGGCTCATCGCGTGCTAAGTGAAGGAAAGGATTAACCACCTATTCCTCTGTGCCTTCAGGCAGGTTCGAATCCATGTGTGGTCACTTGCATAACCGTCACTGACATTTAAAATATTTATATTGTTTGATGTGTCCTCTAATCTCTATATCTTTCCTTTACGAGTGCCAACCAATACTTCATTTATTTCTCATGCTATTTCATTGACCTCGGGGGTGTCCCAACAATTTATATTTCCCTGGATTGAAGGCAAGTGTATAGCAGTTCATGTGAGGTTTAGTTCAAGAGGGTAGCTTGATCACATCATTGTAGTGCATATATTACCACTGTAATGTAGATCTTACCATTGTAATATAGATCTTACCATTGTAATGTAATGTAGATCTTATTACTGTAAGGTAGATCTTATAATTGTAATATAGATCTTATCATTGTAATATGGGTCATGCCATTGTAGTATAGATCATATTATCGTCATGTAAATCTTAACATTGTGTAGATCTTATCATTGTAATGTGGATCTTATTGTAATGTGGATCTTACCAATGTAACATAGATTGTATCATTGTAATGTGGATCTTACCATTGCAGTGTGGATCTTATCATTTTAACGTGATCAATATCATTGTAATGTAGATATTACCATTGTAATGTGGATCTTACCATTGTAACACAGATCTTGTCATTTTAATGTGGATATTATAATTGTAATCTTACCATCTGTATTGAAGGATATTATTATTGTAAGGTGGATATTATTATTGTATTGTAGATATAATTGTCATATAGATCTTACCATTGTAATGTATATCTTCTCATTGTAATTTAAAGAGTTTGAAATATGCAGAACTTAAAGGTGACATCAAGTTCAAGGACTATTTACCTCCTCCGCTGTACTGAACACGCACAGTCTTTAACCAATCAACAAACTTCTGGATGTCCTTGACCATGAGACCACGAATCAAATCCAACACTTTAGTTTTTGCCTGCATCAGACCTTAAAGAAGAGAAGACAGCCATTTTCATCCTCAATTATTTGTATTCTTTCTGATCTTAACTTATTTATTTTCAATGTATAAAAATTACATTTAATCAGTTTTCTAGCTAAGTATTCTAGTCTTTTGACAAAGTCTTAGACCAAAGTGTTTGCCAATCAGTAAACGCTGTGTTGAATCATCACTTGGTTACATTCTAGTCTGCCTCTCAACAGAACCAAAGTTTCAGTACCAGTTACGTAATGTGTTGGCACAGGCATATGTTTAATCAGGCTGCCTTGGTAACACTAATACGGGAACTCTGTAGTATGTGTGGGAATGTCCAGGGTGCAATGATGTAGATTTCTGAACTCATTCACAACTTAGCCTGCCAGAGGATTCAACAACCAACCAAACCATTCTCATATTGTGTATTCGTGTTCCTGCATCATACAATACTAGTATGCTATTAAAGTTAGTTGTATATATCCTTTACAGGACATAGCATTCAACTCCAGCATGTTTTGAGTGTTTGTGACTCCTTGATAAGTCTGTGTTCAGTAGTTTGCCATTGCTTTCTGAATGACCGGCACTCATATCATTGTATTGAAACCAACGTAAAGTGGTCTGCTCCCAAATCGCTCACAGCTGTGTTTTTAGCACAGTACGCAGGATTACGAATTGCATTCTCAACCCCTTCACAACAGAGTTGACAGTATACTATTTGGTCTAATAAAAATTCTCAATGTTCACAGAACAAATGCAGTAATGGCACAACATGAACTAACTGGTCAACTTACTCATGTAATCAGCATCATCTGTATCAATACTTCCAGATCCCACAGAACTGGATAGTCCAGGTGTTTTCTCTCGTGACGAAATAAGTCCTCTAGTCTCTGGGTCGCTGTGGGCGCCCTGCATCTCTGATGTCTGTGACATGCCGTCGTCGCTGGACAATTCCTCTGAGGCCGAATGTGTCATCACAGCACCTGAAGCACATGATCATACATTAGAGAAAACGTTAGTGTCTAGCTACTTACTTGATTTTCTGTTTAAACTCCACAATAGAGCGAGAGACAGAGAGAGCAAGACCGAGAGAGAGAGAAAGAGGTAGACAGATTAAATGAGAAACAAGGGAAACAAAGATAGAAATAGAGACACAAGAGAGTGAGGTAAAGAAGGGAGTGAGAGGAACAGAGAACAAATTAACTTTATTTTCAATTGTTCATAAATTGGACATACAGACCCGTCTTACACTCTGTTTTGTCTACCACTCATCTTTAAGACAGCAGTTATACATTTCATATCACGCATGTCCGCTTGCCTCCTGGCGTGGTCATGTGTTAGAATCCCCACTTCTGAGACATAAATTCCCTTCCCGACTACTCTCTCTCCCCCCCCCCCCCCCCCCCCCCCCCCAGAAATGTCTCCTGTGCTGATGTGGTGAGACAAGGTCAAACTCTGAACCATAAAGAAGGTTGTCCCAGGACAGACACTGCCTCTGACGTATGAAGTGTTGGACCTTCGCACACTCTATGTCAAGGTCTCATGAAGTAGGTATATTTCCACAAAAAATTATCCAGTATCCTCTTTTTATCAATCTGTGCTGATCCCAGAATCATCTCTGTCCTCTGCCTTCATCTCCTAATGAAACACAGACCCTCAATGAACTCAAGTCCAGCCCTCTGTAGGCATATTCATGAGTGGTTGGATTTTGCAGCTAGTTTTCTATGAGATGAGATAGCCAGTCTCATGCCAACACTCATTAGTTGTCTCTGACATGCATGATAGGTGTCAATGTCCTTCATGGACATCGGTAACACACAAACATCAGAGCCAAACTGGTAGCCAACAAGAATCCTGTCACTGATGAGAACTGAATCTAGACCAGTCTGGCACACTAACCACATTAATCACTGTTACTAACCACATTAACCACTGTTACTAACCACATAAACACAATAAACGCTACGTTACCACAGCTCACTTTTAAGCCGACATCACCATCATGTAGCAGATCCTCTGCAGAACATCGCTCTCATCACAAGGCTTCTGATCTCTTAACATTTCCCCCATCTCATGCTCCAGGTGTCAGCAATGTCCTGTGTCCATCTTCCTGCTGGTCAACCCTACCTCTTCCAGGAACCACACCTTCCATCACTGTTCCCTGCCAGCCAATGTGATACTTAACATGGCCATGTATTTCAGTTTTCAAGAAACGATACCGCTTATGAGCCAGTTTTCTTTTATGTTCAGATCATGAAAACTGTCACTATTTTTTTTTCTTCTTGGACTACGAAATTGTAATAATTTTTCTGTAACGAAAGCCTAAATTTTTTCTCAGCCATACAGGCTTACAAGTATTGCTACCACGTGTAAAGCACAATAATAGAAAATTAATGAACCACGCCATATCAACCAAACAATTCAAACACCAGACTATTCACGTTATCTGTTCCTAAATTTAAACTTGTGATTTTCCAAGGATTTCTTGCCCGCCCACTTGCCCCTCACTAGAACCAATCAAATTACACACCTGATAACTTGACAATATCATTAGCTTTCTTGCCCGCCCACCTGCCCCTCACAAGAACCAAACAGATTACACACCTGATGATTTGACAATATCCATAGCTTTCTTGCCCGCCCACTTGCCCCTCACAAGAACCAAACAGATTACACACCTGATGACTTGACAATATCCACAGATGAAGCCACAGCCAGAGGGGCGGCTCCAGCTTTCTCTGCTTGCAATGCCTCCTCACACACTGATTCCAGCAGAGGGATGCAAGCAGATCGAATGGAGAAGTTGGTGTAGTTATCACTCAGACCTGAAGAAGACAATATTAATCATTAGATAATGTCCTTTCATTTGTCTCTGTTGAAAACCACCTGCTGCACAACTGTGTATGGATCTATACATGGCAGGATATTCTCCACCGAATATTAAGAAAATGGAAACAATGGTTATATCAAAGATTTGAGCTGAGTCAAGAATTAGCATCACAGCACCCTGGATATTCCCATACATGCTCAATCCTTATCTGCAACAGCCAGCGAAGAGTCCCAATACTAATGGTCCCAGTAGCAGTCTGATTATGTGTCCATCTAGCCTTTCCTTAGAGTTTTGAGTGTCGGCCAGATCCTCTGGTCACTCCCTGCAGCACCATTCTCTCCAAGCTGGCTATATCAAAGATAACACTAAAATGTGATTTAGCAATGGAAGGGATCATGCTTAACAACATTACTAAACACATTAACACAAATATCTGGTGACGATCGAAATATCAGAAGGAAGATGTGTAGCAGAGATTAAGGGCAATATAAGGCAAGCAAAAGCTGCATTTCAGAAAAGGAAAAGTATTTTATGCAACAAGTCACTATCACTGAATGTAAGAAATAGAATGCTGAAGTGCTTTATAGAACCTGCTACACTGAATGGCGGTGAATAATGGAATGTTAATGACCAAATTAGGAAGAGCTTGGCGGCAACATAAGTGGTTTCTAAGATGAATATTGCAAATAACTTGAACTGCCAAAGTAAGTAACAATAGCCTGGACATGACTCATTAACTGATCAAGTGCCATGGGATGATTCATTGTCTTCAGCGACTTCCTGTATCTGCCTTGGGCTTATATATAGTAGTTTTCCTTACGCAACCCCTTTAATGTGATATACCAGGTGTTTGTAAAGTCACACTACACTTTGTATGTAGAATAAATTTGAAAAATTCTTTCTTCTGTTGATAACACCACTCTGGAGTGCAAAGAATTACTCCAGCAGACAATAGCCATTCGCTGCATATTGCTGCACAATGGACTGTGGAGCACATTTTTTTAGGAAATCATGTACTTCATTTTTCAAATTTGTTCTACATACAAAGCGTGGTGAGACTTTACAAACCCTGTATAATACATGTCTGCTGCTATACTAACAAAATTTTAAGTCATAACTATGACACACCTCTCATTTTCCGTCATCCTTTTTTGTTTGGTTCAAACTAATTTTGTTTGGCACTGAATCTGTTAAAAGTAGAACATTATATACTTCTTCTTCTTCTCCTTATTCGCGTTCTTCCGGAATGTTGTTTTAGATGTAATTGTGTTGTGCCTGTTTACAGCAGAGCTGCGATATTTAAACCTTTTGACACACCCAACTTCTTCAGGCATTTCTTGGGTGGGTTACCTTCCCGGGTGAACACTATATACAACTATCAGAAGACAAACATCGTTCTTTGGTCAGGCAATGTGAGAATAGAAGGAAAGAAGAACAGGCAATGTGAGAATAGAAGGAAAGAAGAACAGGCAATGTGAGAATAGAAGGAAAGAAGAACAGGCAATGTGAGAATAGAAGGAAAGAAGAACAGGCAATGTGAGAATAGAAGGAAAGAAGAACAGGCAATGTGAGAATAGAAGGAAAGAAGAACAGGCAATGTGAGAATAGAAGGAAAGAAGAACAGGCAATGTGAGAATAGAAGGAAAGAAGAACAGGCAATGTGAGAATAGAAGGAAAGAAGAACAGGCAATGTGAGAATAGAAGGAAAGAAGAACAGGCAATGTGAGAATAGAAGGAAAGAAGAACAGGCAATGTGAGAATAGAAGGAAAGAAGAACAGGCAATGTGAGAATAGAAGGAAAGAAGAACAGGCAATGTGAGAATAGAAGGAAAGAAGAACAGGCAATGTGAGAATAGAAGGAAAGAAGAACAGGCAATGTGAGAATAGAAGGAAAGAAGAACAGGCAATGTGAGAATAGAAGGAAGAGAACAGGCAATGTGAGAATAGAAGGAAAGAAGAACAGGCAATGTGAGAATAGAAGGAAAGAAGAACAGGCAATGTGAGAATAGAAGGAAAGAAGAACAGGCAATGTGAGAATAGAAGGAAAGAAGAACAGGCAATGTGAGAATAGAAGGAAAGAAGAACAGGCAATGTGAGAATAGAAGGAAAGAAGAACAGGCAATGTGAGAATAGAAGGAAAGAAGAACAGGCAATGTGAGAATAGAAGGAAAGAAGAACAGGCAATGTGAGAATAGAAGGAAAGAAGAACAAGTCCCGTAGTAGAAACCTCGGGTGAGAATTGTGAGGACCCTCACATTCTGTATGCCTGAATGCAGGGAGGAGTAGGTGGTCAATCTTTCCCTCTTGTAGTGAGTGCAGCTGTCGTCTGACTGTGCTCACGCCAGGCCACTGTCCGTGCAATCTCCTAGAGATTACACCAACACGCCCGCCAGTGAGATGAGGAGCATTGGAAAACATTGCGACAGAAATGATCAGTGGCAGAAGAGGCAGCGGTGGACAGTACAATTATGCTGGGCAGTGGCATGATGAGGAGGGCTGGCAGAGTGGATAGAATGCTGGGTTCTCCTTCAGGAGACCTGGGTTTGAATCCTCGGTAAGGTGTGGATTCTTTTCTGTCAGGGCCAAAAAGAAAACCCTAACCTGCACCAAATGACTGATTGCACTAGCCAGGCAGTCTTTACTAGGCAGTAGATGAGTTTTTTTTTCATTTTTTTTTTTTTGGGACAGTGGCATGGTGGAATCTGGCTTTAAAGAATGCTGAAAATATCTTGGACAGCCCAATGAGCAATCTAAATGTTTTGAAAGAGAGTTAAGACACATTTAGATGAGGTTAAAACACAAAGACAGGCTAACTTGGTTTAAAAATGCCCACTAAAGTCGGATGTGTTGGCCTACAGGTTTTGACCAAAGGGTGCATAACAAGACACACCGCAATTACATCTGGAAAAAAAAACTCAGAATGAACGCAGAAGAAGAAGACAAAGACAACTTATCATAAAAATTAAAATAGACAACTGACATTCTTTGACAATATGAGGAGATTTAAACTGGAATACAAAACTACTGGAAAGATTCACGGCAAAAGAAAAAAAAAAAAGGCGAAGACAACATTAGAAGATTCTTGGTCACCTTTCATCTTCTTCTTCTGTCGCCTTTCGTCTCCCAATGAAACAAAAGCCCTAAACCAAGTCATGTTAAACCCTTGGAAGACTTGTTCACGGCTGGTTGCATTTGGCAGCTACAGTTTTCTACGGAATGAACTAGCCTATTTATGCCGACCCGCCTTAGTCATCTCTAATGACATATATGGAAGGTTACAGTATTCTGTGCTCTCCTTATAGTGCCTGGTGACACACGATGAATGAATCACAAATAACGAGACGTAAATTCTGTCAGCTTTACTTGAACACAATCACAAATAAGAGCATGGATGTGTCGGCCAAAGCCTTGTCACCACACAAGCAACAAACACACTGATACAACAGTGAAAACTACATTAACATATATATATATATGTTCTTCAACAAGTGAATCGATACAATTATCTCGGAACAGTCATAACATCTGATGGGAGATGCCTTGAAGAGATTAGAACAAGAATTGCCATAGGGAAAGTAGCCTTTAGCAAGATGAAAAACATGCTGACCAGTAAAAAAGATGGCTTTTGCAATGAGAAAAAGAGTGTTGAGGTGCTACAAAGCACCTGTGCTTTTGTATGGATGTGAAGCGTGGACAATGAGCAGACAAGCTGAAAAACATCTGATGGCTGTGGAAATGTGGTTTCTGAGGAAATTGCAAAGAATGTCATGGACAGACAGAAAAACCAATGACCAAGTCCTATAAGAAACAAATGAAAACCGTAAACTGATAGAGAAGTCATACGTAAACGGATAACAGTTTTTGGACAAGTTATGAGAAGAAATAAAAAATTGGAGAACTTGGTGACAAATGGCAAGATTGAGGGGGAAAGAACAAGGGGAAGGCAGAGAAGTAAATACCTGGATGGCTTGGCCATGTGGTATGGTCAAAACAAGAACACAGAGCTGATCCATGACTCTGGTGATCGTGTGAGATGGCAAAACATGACCGCCATATATATGTTACTCATCTGTTTCCTCGTTATGGACTTGACACATGTGTGATCAAATACTGAGTGTATGATTATAACAACACGGTTAGACCAAAAATGTGGCTTTGATGGGAAAGTGGTCACACACAGACAGCCGTTCATCTTGGCACAGAATAAAATAAGAAACCTTTTGTTGATAGACATGACTGCCCTTGTCATTGACACACCCCTTAATGATGAAGATGAGGTCATATAGATAGTGCTTGGTGATGTATTAAGCGATTGTGGTGTTTCTGTCACAAAATGTTTGTTGTTTAATATCTCTTGTCATTCATAGAGTGAATTGTATCGTACTGGGGTGGAGAATGATGTAACATCCACAGCCTTATCATCTCAGTTTTCATTCTGACAGCGGCGTAGTGGGTTCACTCCATGGTTGGACTTAAATGCTGACTTCCCATTCAGAAAGCAATGGCAAACTACTGAACATAATATTGCATGGTAAATCTTAAACAGCCAATAGGTGCTGGGGGTGACTGCGATGTCTTGCAAAGAACCTGCAACTTCTTCATCATCATCACCACCACAACCACAACTATCACCACCACCACTTTCATCACCATCAACATAATCATCATCACCATCATCAGTACAGACAATACCTACCAGCTTGTAGAGAAATCCTCTGCATGATTTTCGTCAGGGTGCTGTTCCCGAGAGGAGTATGTTCGAACCATACATAATCAGACAGCGAGACATTGCGTTTCGGCCTCTGCCAGAATGCATCAATCATTGGGTGGAGATGTGTGACATACTTGAGGAAAGATGACAGGGGGCACCTCGGATCTCCTGATCAGAATCGTAAAATTTAAACAAAAATTAAATATATGATGGTGTACTCATGATAACAAATCAATACCATGTTATATAAGTCAACAGTAAGCAAAGAACCCCTTTCACATGCCTTGAGGTGTGGCTGGCAAATGGTGCTGATCTCCATTCTTGTATAGACCATCTGACACTGGAGGTGTGATATAGTCACTCACTATCATGTTGACCACCTTTATTTCCCAAGACATTTCATGGCACCCATTGCAGGCTGGATCTACCTGAGAGCCCTGGCCATTTCTTAAAAACTCTGCTTCGATAGGGATTCAAACACATGTCCACCAGGCTGGTGGGAAAGCTTCTAGCCACTGTGCCACCCAGGGCCCTTACTGCCTTGGTATGTGACATATATTATAAAAACACAATTCAAGGATGGGAACCAGCGTACTGAAGATAAAAGGTAATGGCAACCCATGGCAATGCTGCCTTATGAGAGTGAACTAAGAAATCACATATATTTGGTTACATAATTATGCAGGTTAAGCCCCTACACCAGTCAGTTGGACTAAAATGTTGACTTCTCGTCCTTGATTTTGGGATGTAAATTACAAGTACCTCAGAAATTGATGTGGGTTCACCTGATGACAAGAGACACTGGTAAAAGAGAAAGCTAATACACACGCACAAATTAGTCCAGTGCACGAGAAATACTAGTACTTGTCCCGGTGCTAGCGAGATTATTTCACATGGACTTCTAGTAATAAAGATTTCCCTGGTCTCTAGGTAGTGAGATCGGACAACCGTGTGTATTGTTGCACACGTAAAAAATCCCTTGGCAGTTGGAAATCGAAAAAAGAGTAGCCTAATGGCACTGCCCGGGCAAAATTTTGAATTAAAAATCTACCTTAAGTATTTCAGGATCCTCGCCAATGCTATGGAGTTCGTGCACTGAGCTGAGTTTCTTCAGACTCAGGTTTGAGTTAGGAGAAGAACGGAGTACTTATGGGTTACACTTGTGTGCCGTGATGTTGATCCATCGACTAAACTAAACTAAACTTACTAGCACATGTATGGAATACATATGAGTTCAAAGCGAGTGCCTAAAAAATACCCCCTCCCCCCAACCTTCAATTTCCCAATGACAAGTGACTTTGAAACTAGCATACCAGCTCTCGTATTTCCCTGCAACATCTGGACAATAATCCACACGAGATCCTGAAGGTTTCAGACGCCCACAAGTACCAGCCTCTCATGCCACAGCCATCTTTTCTCAACTTTCCAAAGCGATGAAAGACCAAGACTAATCACTTTTATTTTGTAAGTGAAGTGCTGGATATCCATTTCAGTGCCACAATAGAAGCCTCAATCTCCACTCCCATACTGGAGGTTGTTACACTATATGATCTGTCTTTTTCTTCTTTTGACCTACTGTTTTTGCCAAGAAGCGTCACAGAGAGGAGGCAGATGTAATTTTCTATGTTTTGCTTGCGCTAATGTTGTACTGGATTTCTTCAATGTCTCTTTGAAGATGAACTGTGTTTCGTGGAGGACTGTTGTTTTTGGCATTCTGTACAGTGAAATGGTTTTTACATCTTTCCGAGGTGTTGTGGCGTGAACTGCATGCTCGAAAAATGGCGTAGCTGGCTAGAAAACATCTAGAAACGGAACAACATCTAGAAATATCTGCATGCATGGCGGCTGTTTGTGACGCAGAAGTGACCGGTTTTTTTGCCTAGTTTTCTAATGTCTGCAGTTTCCATCGATGATGAACTGTATTTTCGTGGAGGACTTTTGTGTTGGCATTCTGGCAACGGCATTATGTGCAGTGAAATGTTTTTTTTACATCTGTTCGAGGTTGTTTTGTTGCGTGAACTACATTTCGGAGGAAAAATGGCGTGGCTGGCTAGAAAACATCTAGAAACGGAACACCAACATCTAGAAACATCGAGACTTTGTAGGTGAACATCTGGTTGGGAAAGTGACTGCCACTTCCATCAAGGATGAATGTTTCGTGGAGGACTTTTGTGGTGACATTCTGGTGGCGGCATTATGCACAGTGTGCCTGAGCGGGCTGTTGTTTGCCGAGACTCCTGTCTGTTCCACTTTTCACATGGGGCAGTGAGGAAACATTTTATGTGATATTCATTGGCACAAGAACGGAGCATAATGGGGACGACCCGTTGCTGTGATGTTGGAGCCATGACTGAACTGAACTCTTTCACTCCATCTAGCTAACTCATCCTAGGTCTCCTCTCAGCTTCTATCATAATTATTTCATGTAGAATGCTCCAGCTGCTGATTGATTGTCTTCCATTCTAGCTAAATGTCCGAACCATTTAATTCTGTGGTGTTCCATAACGTGATATGATCTGTTCTGTACAGTAATGATTTAGCCTCTTACACTAGCCAAGAAACCACATGCTCATTTCCAGATACGCAGCACAGACACACTACTGGATCGTCAACCCCAGCATGAGAATCTATACCATGTTTTCTTCTTCTTCTTCTGCGTTCATCCGGAGTTTCTTTCTTTCAGACGTGACTGCGTTGTGCCTATTTACAGCAGAGCTGCGTTCTTGCGCCGTTAGGCCGACACATCCGACTTCTGCTGGCATTTTTGACCGGGTTAACCTTCCCAGTGCTATATCATGTTTCATATCCAGGTCTACATCTTCTGCGTTCATCCGGAGTGTTTTTTCAGATGTAATTGTGTTGTTTATTTGCATCATTAGGCTGACACATCCGACTTCTGCAGATATCCAGGTCTGCCTTCCTATAGCACAACTCGATGCACTCTCTTTCATGTTTGATTATTATCGGATCACAGCTGATCCTCTTACTGCCGTTGTATCAATTTTGTGCCCCCCATCCCCAGAGGTACATGTTCTACAGAGGTAACCCTTGCCATTAAGTTCTCTGATAGTGCCATTAATGACCTCCATCATTTAATTCTTGTTCCTTTGGTGTTGTCTACATTTCTGTCAAAAAAAATGCTGCCAGCTGTCTAAATTAATCCAGAGCACCATGGAACAGGTTCTGTGGAGATGATTGCCTATACCAACTGGCAGGTTACATAATGATGCTTCTTTAATTTATTTTCATGAATAACTGATCTCCATACACGTGAGATGGCGAAATATGACCGCCCACACTCATCGGCCTGTCACATGATAAGGATACATATAAACTCCTGAATTCTATCTTCGTAAATGACTCAATGAGTCATACATTATCACATAGTGAATATGGGAGGGGGAGGAAGGAGAGCCTAAAATGAAACGAAAACCAAAGGTGTGTGGTGTGTCATTTTCTGGTTAAGGGAAAAAAGCTGATCATTTTGTTAATACTATGGGACTTGCCAAATTGGATCTTTATTGCTGTACTATCATATTGTATACCACTGGATGTTAATAAATTATAATTAATATGTATCATTGCTCGGGTGTCCTTTAATATATTTCACCACTCACATGGACATGTAAATATATTCTTTGAACATTTACAACAACAATATATACACGGACATTCAGTCATCAATCACTTAGACATAAATATATTCTTTCACCACTTACAACAATATATACATGGACATTCAGTCATCAATCACCTGGACAGACATATATTCTTTCACCACTTACAACAACAATATATACATGGACATTCAGTCATAAATCACCTGGGCATACATATATTCTTTCACCACTTACGACAATATATACATGGACATTCAGTTATCAATCACCTGGGCATACATATATTCTTTCATCACTTACAACAACAATATATACACGGACATTCAGTCATAAATCACCTGGGCATACATATATTCTTTCACCACTTACGACAATATATACATGGACATTCAGTTATCAATCACCTGGGCATACATATATTCTTTCACCACTTACAACAACAATATATACATGGACATTCAATCATCAATTACCTCCACAACATATATTCTTTCACCACTTACAACAACAATATATACATGGACATTCTGTCATCAATCACCTGGGCATACATATATTCTTTCACCCAACACCATTAACAATATATATACGGACATTCAGTCATCAATCACCTGGACATACATATATTCTTTCACCCAACACCATTAACAATATATACACGGACATTCAGTCATCAATCACCTGGGCATACATATATTCTTTCACCCAACACCATTAACAATATATACACGGACATTCAGTCATCAATCACCTGGACATACATATATTCTTTCACCCAACACCATTAACAATATATACACGGACATTCAGTCATCAATCACCTGGGCATACATATATTCTTTCACCACTTACAACAACAATATATACACAGACATTCAGTCATCAATCACCTGGGCATACATATATTCTTTCACCCAACACTATTAACAATATATATACGGACATTCAGTCATCAATCATCTGGGCATACATATATTCTTTCATCACTTACAACAACAATATATACATGGACATTCTGTCATCAATCACCTGGGCATACATATATTCTTTCACCCAACACCATTAACAATATATACACGGACATTCAGTCATCAATCACCTGGACATACATATATTCTTTCACCACTTACAACAACAATATATACACAGGACATTCAGTCATCAATCACCTGGACATACATATATTCTTTCATCACTTACAACAACAATATATACACGGACATTCAGTCATCAATCACCTGGACATACATATATTCTTTCATCACTTACAATAACAATATATACACGGACATTCAGTCATCAATCACCTGGACATACATATATTCTTTCACCACTTACAACAACAATATATACACGGACATTCAGTCATCAATCACCTGGACATACATATATTCTTTCATCCCAACTACCATAACAATATATATACACAGACATTCAGTCATCAATCACCTGGGACATACATATATTCTTTCACCACTACCATTAACAATATATACACGGACATTCAGTCATCAATCACCTGGACATACATATATTCTTTCACCACTTACAACAACAATATATACACAGACATTCAGTCATCAATCACCTGGACATACATATATTCTTTCACCACTTACAACAACAATATATACACGGACATTCAGTCATCAATCACCTGGGCATACATATATTCTTTCACCCACACATTAACAATATATACACGACATTCAGTCATCATCACCTGGGCATACATATATTCTTTCACCACTTACAACAACAATATATACACGGACATTCAGTCATCAATCACCTGGGCATACATATATTCTTTCACCACTTACAACAACAATATATACACGGACATTCAGTCATCAATCACCTGGGCATACATATATTCTTTCACCCAACACCATTAACAATATATATACGGACATTCAGTCATCAATCACCTGGGCATACATATATTCTTTCACCATTACAACACAATATATATACGGACATTCAGTCATCATCACCTGGCATAGATATATTCTTTCACCCAACACCATTACAATATATATACGGACATTCAGTCATCAATCACCTGGACATACATATATTCTTTCACCCAACACCATTAACAATATATACACGACATTCAGTCATCAATCACCTGGGCATACATATCATTCTTTCACCACTTACAACCAACAATATATACACGACATTCAGTCATCAATCACTGGGCATACATATAGTCCTATTCAACCACTTACAACAACAATATATACACGGACATTCAGTCCACAATCACCTGGGCATACATATATTCTTTCACTCACTACCAATTAACAATATATATACGGACATTCAGTCATCAATCACCTGGCATACATATATTCTTTCACCCTACACCATTAACAATATATACACGGACATTCAGTCATCAATCACCTGGCATACATATATTCTTTCACCCAACACCATTAACAATATATACATGGACATTCTGTCATCAATCACCTGGGCATACATATATTCTTTCACCACTTACAACAACAATATATATACGGACATTCAGTCATCAATCACCTGGACATATATATATTCTTTCACCACTTACAACAACAATATATATACGGACATTCAGTCATCAATCACCTGGACATACATATATTATTTCACAACTAAAATCAGTTGCATGTCCTTTACCGGAAGTCACAATCAACGCCAGCATTTATTGACTGTGTGTGACTTTTCTAGGCAATTTGACATTCAGTAGTTTGCCACTGACTTTATGAATAACCGATGCTGTAAATATATTTTAACATTTTGGTTAATATATTTACTCCAAATTCTCACGTACTTCTAATTCTTCTATTGTGATTCCATCTGGCCCAGCTGTTTTTCCTTTCTTCATATTCATATGTTTGATAGCATCAGCGACTTCTTCATTTAGAACAGGCGGACCTTCTAAGTTACTTTCTTCTGTTAATACATTGTAATTAAATCATATCAACACTCCAGTGTTCATACATATTACCACTCTCCTGGATGTTAATAATATACAATTATATTATATTCATTCACTTTTTACAATAACACTACATACTTCATGCATGCTCTGACATTCATTCATCACTCACTTGGATGTTCTTATATTCTTTCACCATTTACAATAATAATACATAGAGGACAATACATTCATCACTCACCTGGCCGTTCATACATTTTTTCCCCTACTTGACTGGCAGGAGGATCTTCATCAACACTTTTCTTCAACTTCTTGGCCATCTCCTCCTCTCTGGGCCCAGCACTTTCCTTCAACCAAACATAACGTCGCCCCTGCCCATCAGTGGAAACATCGAAATCATTCTTCTTCATATTACGAAAATATTCTTTCCCTTTGTTGCAGATGTATAAACTAATATCGAAGAAGACTTTATTCTGCAAGGAATCAGGTTTATCGGTGTCCATGGCTTTGCTTAGGTAGATTTTCTTCAGATCTTCTGTTTCAATCCGCATTCTGTGGGACTTTCGATGCGCCCGCAGTGCCAGGTCATAGGCAGCGTTCGCCAGATCAAAATTCCGATCGTGGAGGATATCAATACTAACCTCATCCAAGAAAAACTTATGTAAACCAGCTCGCAAATCTTTTAAAGTCAGCGAATCTGTACTTTTGAGTTTAATTTTCCCGTAGAAATCGCGGAGAAAGTCTGCCAGTTGTGTACTGGTCATGTGCGTGATAGAATGAAGCGTATGGCCTTTGGTCACAGCAAACTCTAACAAATTCTGCGTGGATTCAGTCACCAGACTATCTTCCTCACGGGAAAGAGTCATTTTGGTGCCTCTAAGTTGAGCAAGTTTAGGACGAGCGGTGTTTTTCCAGGATTCGGCGGCGGCGTCCAGCTTGTCGCTGCCTGCAGACGACTTGTCCATGTCCCCAGGTTCTGCTGACGTCAATCAACAAGTCAGGCTAAATTCCTCGCACGAAAATATTAATCCCACGGAGAACACCTCACAGCCAGGCCAGCATACCAACACGTCTTACAGAACTATTCCCATGATCATCAGGGTTAGAAATGTACCTGTCGTTTATAGAAATATGCCCACGAGTATCCTTTCACGTCAAAATAATAGAGAAGAGAGAAAACGTTGAACCACGACTCGTCACTTAATGAGTCAGCCTGATCCAGGGACTTCCGGCGTAAAACCCAGGGACCAGAGTCTGACGTCAGGCTGTTGTTGGGCTTCGGCGCAGATTGTCCTTACAGTGGGCGGTCTGCCACCAGGATCTAAGAGCTCTTCTCACGACTCTTGCTTAACTACATTTCCAGAAAGTTGTTACTTTAACTGTTAACCCCTTCTCAGTCACACCTCGGCCGGGTGTTACCGGTACCTTTAAGGGAAGCACATAAGTAACCTCCTTGTTCTGTTGTTAACCCTTAACAGACACAAAGCTTGCCCGTGTTTTACCAGAGCTGCTAAGGAAAGTAAAGAATAGTAACACTCTTTTTATTATTATTATTATTATTATTATTATTATTATTATTATTATTCTCCTTCCTCTTCTTTTCATCTTCTTTGGTTAACCCATTTCAGACAAAGCTTGCCTGTCTGTTACAAGAGCTGTTAAGAGATGCAAAGAATAGTAACCTTCTTCTTCTTCTTCTTCTTCCTTCTTCTTCTTCTTCTTCTTCTTCTTCTTCTTCTTCTTCTTCTTCTTCTTCTTCTTCCCCCTCCCCCTCCTCATTTCCCCTGCTTGCTTGCATATGTATGTTTCAACCCTTCTGGGTGGAGCATACACACATATGCACCTTTCTGACTGATTCTGAAGACAAACTCGCGACGTTCGAAGTGCGAGACACTTGGCTTAACCACTTCACACGGAGGCTCTCTGATAAGCGAAAACATTCACCCTGCTGTAAATAGTCCGCAGTTGAGCAAACCTCCCCGTTAACAAACGATGTGATGAGTAATACTATAGATCGCAGGTTATAGATAGATATGATCGCCCATGCCAGCCCACAATGCACTTTAAAAAAAAAGATATTAACTGATTCAGTGCCCCCCCCCCCCCGCCCCCCCCAAAAAAAATAAATTCTCATAGGTTTGGACCAAACGTAATATACAATCAAACGAACACTTTAGGTGGCCTGGTGTGCCTTGCCAGTGAAAAGGCCTGATCGTTCGGGTCCACATCGATTGACGGATGTCAGTCGCGGCGATCGGGCAAATCTTGAGCTGCAGCCTACGATGGGTGACGTTGTAATATTCTGTTGTGATAATTTGGTCGTGCCCAGCGTGTGCCGCGTGGTCTAGTGTTTACACACTCGCTTCACACGCCGGTGATCCGGGGTTTGTTTCCGGGTCCGGTCAAGGATATGCACTACTGACGAGCTCAAACGCGAAACTCGAGTCTAGTTCTTCCTTATTGACGTGGATAGGCCTTAGGTTCATACCAGAATACGATCAGCGTTACCAGTAGTGGGTTGTGCTCAATATTTAAATCTCAAATCCCGAAACAACCAAATAAATCAACTTACTATACTATAGAGTAAATTTCCATTCACTGAGCAATGAAATTGCCTAATATACCACGAAACAAACCAAATAACACGATCACCTTCGTATGACGATATATCGTCCTTCTGTCCTAATGGGAGTTCATATGTGATTATATTATCCTTCTGCACATAATTAGTTAAGAGTTAATACGATCCCATTTAGCCATTCAGCATTTATGAAATTATACTAGTTAAATATATAGCGGGGAAATACGTTTTTCAATACACTTCCTCTTACCGCGGGGAAGAAAACTAAAAATAAACGAGTGCATGTCTTGCAATTAAACCAATTCTTAACACGATTCAGGAACTCAAGTTTATAAAAAAGAAAAGCCTTTTTAACAACGTCAAGTAAGATAGTGTGCATTCGTTTCATGCATGCGTCAGTGTGTTTAAACTTCAGCGGCGTATCTGTGAGGTGGCCATAATCCATCCATCCATCCATCTTTTGCCATGCCGATAAGCGTGCTGTAGAGCTCGGTCTCTTTTCACAGGGTGGCCTGCTGAAAGCGTCTCACAAAGCACAAACTCCGTAGCTCCAGTAACAACCCTCAGGAGTCTTCGAAAAGATTGCACTAGTGAACCGAAAGACAGTGTTTGGAATCGACCACAAGACCTTCAGAGGGCGAGGCAGACGGCATAACCACTTCGCCACCAAAACCCTGTACCACATATAACGCTCATAGGGCATATGTAGCTAGACACTAATTTTAAACACCAAACGGCACTCGGTGGCTGAAATGGTCGATATCACGCCGGCCGCTTTGCTTTCCAAGACAATTCCTGGTACGCATTTTAGGCTGGGTCGAGGTGGGAGCCTGGGTCATTTGTAACAGTTCGAAACCTCCCCAGCTCGAACCCAAGACCACTGCTGCGGGAGGCGAGCGTCTAGCACTGATGCTTTCGCAGCGGCCACCTCCCAACATGTGTACCTAATATTACATGACTTTTGACCTTTAATCTTACATATCCATAGATTAATCAGCGCTGTATCGACATGATTAAAAACGCGGTTCACAATTTCACACACCGCTTTCGAAACACAGCTGCGGACAATTTGGAAGTCGATCACCTTTGCTGGTTTTCATACAATGGTATGAGCGCTGGTTGTTCAAAAAGCAATGGCAAACTGCTAAACGTAAACTTGCCAAGTCAATCATAAACAGCTAAAAATGCTGGGTTTGACTGTGACGTTCTGTAACGGATATGCAACTAACAATTAATCCGTAAATTATATCACCCACCGGGTGCCGATTGGTGTATACAAATGTGGGTCTATAGTGTTTTTTTTTGTTTTTTGTTGTTGCCTCAATATAAAATTCAATATCTCAGTAACCAACTGAGGGAAAATGATGAGATGTTGTATATAACCTTATCATTATGTCCACCCAACAAAAAATTTTTTGTTCTGGAGATTGTACAGCAGATTTTAATGTTTGTTTATATGCGGTATATAATTTATGGCTCCCGCATTCATTCCATCATTTTAAGAGTATTACAGCTTCAGCAAGACGCACCCCCGCTCTTTTTGAATTTTGTCTGGCGGTTTTCGTTTTGGGAGACTGAGGGAATTGATATGGGATAGTTCAGAGGTGTCGTCAAACTGTGGGTTCTTTCATAAAACGTGATTATATAAATAAACTAGCTGGCTCGGCCCGGCTCCTGGCGGGGATCTATCTATCTATCTATCTATCTATCTATCTATCTATCTATCTATCTATCTATCTATCTATCTATCTATCTATCTATCTATCTATCTATCTATCTATCTATCTATCTATCTATCTATCTATCTATCTATCTATCTATCTATCTATCTATCTATCTATCTATCTATCTATCTATCTATCTATCTATCTATCTATCTATCTATCTATCTATCTATCTATCTATCTATCTATCTATCTATCTATCTATCTATCTATCTATCTATCTATCTATCTGCCGGCCGGCTGGCCGGCCGGCCCACACACTCACCCACCCAATCACCCACCCACCGACCGACCGACCCACCGACCGACCGACCCTCAGACCCTCCGACCGACCCACCCACCCACCCAATCAGCCAGCCAGCCATCCACCCACCTACCTTTCTGCCTACCTACCTACCTACCTACCTTTCTGTCTGTCTGTCTGTCTGTCTGTCTGTCTGTCTGTCTGTCTGTCTGCCTGCCTGTCTGTCTGTCTGTCTGTCTGTCTGTCTGTCTGTCCGCGCTATTAAATATTGATAAAAATTACTGGAAAAAACGTCAGGACCATGTGTTGAAAGAGGAAGAGGACTATTGGAGAAAGGATGGAGTGAATTTTATGCAACCGAGAGCAGTCATCAACCTACTGGAATTGTCCGACAAAAATTAAGGTCTGAGCAGATCGCAGACCTTAATCTACGTACACACTTACTGGGATATTTTGCTCCAACTATTCAGACGAATTGCAGGCCCTAAACATTACAGCATCAGCATCAGCTGAAGAAACAAGAAGGAAATGAAAAATAAGGTAAGAAATATATTCCTTCTACTTTCCTGTTAATTTACAAATTATTTACCCCGTGCCTCTGTAAATTCTCTGTCTTTACTAATATTACACATTGCACCCCTCTCGGGATTCTCCGTGGTGAAGTGGTCAAGCCGTCTGACTCGGGCTCCGAAGGTTGTATGTTCGATTCCGGGCCGCGCCCTTCATTTCACGAGTGCATTTTTTCGGAGACTCCCGAGGGTCGTCGCTGGAGCTATGGAGTTCGTGCTTGGTGCGACGCTTTCCGCGCTGCGGAAAGAAACTGAGCCATATGGGATAAAAACCCGGTGCAATGCAGCTGACCCTGTAGGCTACTTCTTTCATTGCACCCACTCCCATAAGAATCCGGATACGCCTTTGTGTCGTCATCTGAATTGTCAGGTCTCCAATTACTGAAAACATAACTTCGTTAGCGAGAAATCACTAGTTGTTCAGCAAAACATCAAAGGAATGTCGCCGCTTTTGATGATTTAAGTTGTTTTTGGACCTATCAAAGACATATTCCTTGGGTGGGAGTAAATATAAGACGGCTGGAAAAATTTCATAACGATGCAACAGACAGTTTTCAAATTAATTGATCGTGAATGAAGGCATTCAAATCGGAACATACTATAGCACCGTGTCCCCATTGCGTCTTTAGATTTGTGAAAGGGTTCTTTGCTTACTACTTCACTTACTGCTTTACTTTCTACTTTACTTACTGCTTTACTTAATACTTTACTTACTGCTTTACTTATTACTTTATTTACTACTTTACTTACGGCTTTACTTGTTACTTTATTTACTACTTTACTTACGGCTTTACTTATTACTTTATTTACTACTTTACTTACGGCTGTACTTACTACTTTACTTTCTGCTTTACTTACATTGTGCTTACTTCTGTGCTTACTGATTTACTTACTACTTTACTTACTGCTTTACTTACTGATTTACTTACTACTTTACTTACTGCTTTACTTACTACTGTGCTTACTTCTGTGCTTACTGATTTACTTACTACTTTACTTACGGCTGTATTTACTACTTTACTTACTGCTTTACTTACTACTTTACTTACTGCTGTGCTTACTGATTTACTTACTACTTCACTTACTACTTTACTTACTGCTTTACTTACTACTTTTTACTGATTTACTTACTACTTTACTTACTGCTGTGCTTACTGATTTACATACTACTTCACTTACTACTTTACTTACTGCTTTACTTACTACTGTGCTTACTTCTGTGCTTACTGATTTACTTACTACTTTACTTACTGCTTTACGTACTACTTTTTACTGATTTACTTACTACTTTACTTATTGCTTTACGTACTACTTTTTACTGATTTACTTACTACTTCACTTATTACCTCACTAACTTCTTTAGTGACTACTTTACTTATTGCTTTACTTACTACTTTAATTACTACTTTGCTTACTACTTTACTTATTGTCTGTAGACTGTGAAGCCCAGTGTGCTGTAGATGTTGATCTGCAGTGATAGCTGACAAAGCATCCTAAGCTAAACAACACTGGTGTAGAATCTTCACAGCCCAGAAATAACTTCACAGGATCCAAAAATAATTGCCTACTGAATGAGCTCAATCAATAGGCATTGATGCCGCACAGAGATCGCCAAACAAAATAGTAAGAAGGAAACAGGTGTTAAGAGGCACACTAAACAACAACGGAATTTTAAAGTTTGGACCCCTGGTGTTTGATATCAATGAAGATCCTTTTTCAGAGAACCTTTGTAAAGATATGTCTACACAGGAGGTCGCTTATCTGTATACTATAAGGGAGTATACAGGTTGTCTCGTAGTTCTGACGCGGTGTGAGACTTTTATAACACTAGAGTGCTACGTAAGATTTTCAGGACTTGGTCAGATATGATTGAGCCGCTGTATGACTGTAGACCAGTGTTTCCCAACGTGGGGCCCACGCCCCACAGGGGGGCAATTCGATTGTTAATTAAGGAGGGCAATTCGAAAATGGAATAAATCGGCTGGATATAACAAAACGGGGAGACTTGAGACTGAAGTTAACTAAATTGGAACCTGAAATAAAATCTTTTTGCAGCAAGCATCAAGCGCAAGGATCTCACTAAATTTAAATAATTACTAATAATTAAAATAATATAGAAAAATCTTTCCTTAAAATTATTTTGCACTTGAATTTCAGTTCTCCATTATATGTTTTGAAAATTTACTTACTGTTGTTTGCTCAATAATTTCCTAGTGATTTCTTCCTAAAACCTATCGGTCCTTTGGCTAGGATCGGGTATATATGCTGCTCTCCCCCCAGTAGTGCGCCTGGTCAGGTCGGGGGCTGGGATGATCAAATAAAAACCCATCACATATCTTCACCTTAGATGTGGGCCTGGTGGACCACTGTGGGCAATAGCTCACAGTGAGACTAAGGGTCCACACAAAAAAGGGGGACGGGGGAACCAGCTTGTCTGGGGTAACAGCCAAACCCAAAAAAAAAAAAGATTCACCCAACACAACCGTGAGCCCTTCTGTAAAAAAAAAAAAAATAATAATTCAAGTTTCTTTAGTGAACATTTCAATTTTTGAATATTAAAAATGATGCATATGTGTGGGGGGGGGGGGGGGGGGGGGATAAGAATTTTAGAAAGGCTTAGGTGGGGCACAAAAAAGGTTGGGAAACACTGGTGTAGACGGTACTATCTGCTTTCCGTTAGCGGTGAATGTTTGGTGGTGCTCACCAAACCAGACCCTACATTGTGCCAACAGCTTCGGGCAGAGGAGCGCATTTGGGAGGCCACATATCTTATCCTAGTGTGAGGAAATGAAATCTAAAGACTACATGTCATGGCAGGGCAGACCAGGCCCTAAGTCTTGGTCGACAACTTGTCTAGGATGGAAGCTCCGACGGGCGGACAGAAAGAGCATTGTTTTATTAATCCGGCAGGTTCTACAGCTTGTCTTATTCCAGATGTATATGTGTTACCTTTCTATGGTGGTCTTTACAATTCAGTCTACGCTTTGTGCTTATGAGAGGTTTAACTCCATCCCTGGTTCCAGCTATTGGTTGTAGTTATTGTGCCTTGTTTGAAGCACAATGTAACAAACTATCTTCAAGACAGCTAGGTGCGAGTAAAAGTAAAGCTACGTATGATAAACTTAATATAAATTGATAGATTGATTGATTTAGGAACCGACATCACAGCATTCGGGACATTCCCATAAGCGCTTCGTCCCCATCCTCAGCAGCCTTAATATAAATATACACAGCTACTTATCAATCAACCTGCCTACCTATCTACCCACCTGCCTGACTGCCTGCCTAGCTGCCTACACGTCTAGCTATTTTTCTGTCTGTCTACCTATCTGTCTGCATATGCATTCAACTCCTGCCTACCAGCCATACTTCATCCTGTTCCTCTGTCTCCGTCGGTCTGTAGAGTCCGTTCACCTGTCTGCTTGCCTGCCTACTTGTCTGTCCCGACACGAATAATGAAGCTAGGAGAGATTAAAGTGAGCCTTGCATCAGTTCCATATGAAGCTTGGAGAGATGAAGATGAGCCCTACATCAGTCCCCTATGAAGATTGGAGAGATCAAGGCTAGCATTGCAACAGTCCCCCATGAAGCTAGTTGTCACTATTGGGAAATGCACTGTACTGATTTTTGCGCGCGCAATTGCATTTCTTACATCGAATGCCTCTAATCATCAAACCGAATCCACTCCGATTTCTGATGTACTTTTAATTTACGTACCCAAGTCAAGGGTACGAGAGGTCAACATTTTAGTTTAGCTAATCCGTATAGGCCGTCTCCCTGGTCCAGGCGTTACGCGACTTTCTCCGTAATCCCGTATACTCTCGTTAGTAACGTGACCTTGCGTGAGAATTGGTAGTGGTTCTCTCCGCGTCGGTAACTTAGGGGTATGTGAGCCGGCCGCTCAGAAAACAATGGCAAACTACTGAGCGTAAACTTGCAAGATTACGCTCAGTAGTTTGCCATTGCTTTCTGAGCGGCCGGCTCAGTTATCCCGCAAGTCACCAGCGGGGGACGAACAGCTCCCAGTTCTCGCCCGCTACGAGACACTGCGTGATAAACGGGATTACGGAGAAAGTGTTGTAACCCCTCGGCCAGAGAGACCGGCTATCTCTTTATAGTTCTATATAATTGGAGAGAACAATGATGGAAGGGTATATGCCTGGGAAGAGAGGAAGAGGAAGGCCAAAGAGAAAATGGGTGCAGGATGTGGCGGATGGTCTCTAGATGGGTGTATCGGACGCGGGACATCTTGATTATGATCGAGAGGCTTTCCGGAAAGTGTTATGGGAGCGAGGTTCTGCAAAGGACATGCTACTGAATAAATTAATGAAATTGTGTATAATATTCTAGGTTCATTAGCATCTCCAAGGCAATTATTGTTAGATCTTAGGCAGTCCAAGGAATTCGCAATCTTCGTCTCAGTAATCACATCTCCGTTGCTTCCAAGTTCTTCCTAATTTGTTCATTAACTGTCCATGAATAGCTGCCATACAGCAAAAAGGGTTCTATGAAACATGTCAGCAATCTCTTTCTTTCACTCAATGGTAATGACGCAATTTGATGATGCTAAATTGCATATTTCAAAGGATTCAATAATTTTATAGAACCTAGAAATGGGGCCCCACGCAATCTTGTTGACCCAAAACAAGGGGATCCACTCTTTCACGCAGTTTTTCATCATTCTCATCAGCTTCCACTTTTGTCGCCAAGCGTCGTGGGGAAGAATATTTGACGCTTCGATTGGTGACACTGGGTAGCGTCATTACGTGTGATTGGGCAATGTCTTTGAAGTCGTCAATCCATGTTCTTCTCGGGTGTCCTCTTGCTCTTGTAGCAATCTTCTTTGGTATAGCGCCAGTGCTGGTAGTTGATAGTTGATTGATTGATTTAGGAACCGACATCACAGCATTCGGGGCATTCCCATAAGTGCTCCGTCCCCATCCTCAGCAGCCAGCGAAGAGTTCCAACACTAATAGTACCAGTAGCAACCTGATTATAAGTCCGTCTCGCCTTTCCTTTGAGCATTGAGCGTCGGCCAGATCCCTTCATCACTCCTCGTTGTCTCATTCTTGCCAAACCATGGTAATCCATTTGCTCCGAAGGTCACGGGTGACAAGCATCGCCTGGTAGTTGATAGTGTTGCATTCTAACGAGATGGCCAAACCATCTGATCTTCTGTATTTCAATATATGTGGCACAAGGTGTCGATCCATCTATCTGTCTGATATAATCATTTCTTATTCGGTCTCGGATAGTTAAGTTGACAGCTCTCCCGAAGCATCCCTTCTCACGGATATTAATTTTGCTAAGTGTGATAGGGATAATGTCCAAATCTGACATTAGTTGCATAGGAATGGTGTAAATATGCTATTTATTATGTCGTTTTGCGGACATCGGTATATTTGAATGTTTCAGTACCCAGTGTTTGTATTTAACTATTTCCTGCTAACCAAGTCATTGGTACTTCGGGTCAAGGTTGCAACACACACAAGCACATATAAACGCACCCCACAAACACTCTCTGACGAGTAGTTAAAATAATACAGTGACATGTTTTGAGAAAGTTACAAGAAGGTGACAGGCAGGGGACAGAAACAATTGCTGTTGAATTATGAATGACATTGGTAACCGGCTGAACGAGTGATCTCCCCGTGATTACATTAATTCATAGTCACTATGTTCTGTTACCAGAAAGTTTTTTTGTATCCTGAACCATACAACGGAAAGGACAAGGAAGACGAACGAAGTAACAATAAACAAAAGCTCAAACGAGAGCGAAAACTCGAGTATAGTGTTTCCATATTGATGTGGATAGGCCTTAGGTTCATGCCAGAATACGATCAGCGTTGCCAGTAGTGAGTTGTGCTCAATATTTAAATAAACAAAAGGGCTGTTTTTCATGACTTGGGGTGAATTGGGTATTTGGTGGTCGTAGCATATATTTAAAAAAAAAAAATAAACAAATAGGTATTCGATGGGTGATGTGGCTCTTATCCATTCAACCGTCCTCCTAAAGATGTGAACTGATAGGTTAGAACATATACTGTACTACATGTGTATAGGTGTTAGCGCCATATTTATACAGACCAACCAGCACTCAATGGTTGTTGTCGTTAACATCGCGTTGGCCACCGTAACATTTTAGAACATTTCATGGCGGCCATTTTATCCCCCGGATCAATAAATCAAATCCGCGCTGATAGAGATTTGAACACACAAACATTGTGCTGACAAGCAAATGTTACAGCCACTGCGCAACTGTGACTCACATACATATTATCACCATGCTGCAAGTCCTTGCAGAACGTCGCTCTCAACCCGATTATGAAAAGACTCGGTCCCTGTCCCGTTCCTCTGCTTTAAAGCACCCTCAAGTTCAAGGACTCTGCAATGTCCTGTGTCCATCTTCGTGCCGGTCAAATCCTGCCTCGTGCACCGTCAAGCTCAAGGAGTCTGTAATGTCCATCTGTCTGCTGGCCCAGTCCAGCCTATTCTTCCAGACCTATGTACCCCATCATTGTTCCCTCCCAGTTCTTCTTCTTCTTTCGTTCGCCTAAATTATGTTTATAACTGCAATGTTGTCTCTTGTATGAATCTAACAGTCTTTTTTAGTTCATTCAGCGGTCCATAGAGTTTATCTTCCACTGTTGTCTCTCTAGGCCAGAACTGGGACCTCCCAGTAATTGTGATGTTGAACCGATTCAGTGTCGGAAGATAATATATCGCGAAATGTGACCTACCATTTGGACAGAAGGACAATATATCACCATACTATGGTAATCATGTTATTTGTTAGATTTCGTGGCATTTTCCACAATTTTAATGCTCGGTAAATGGAAATTTTTTATTTGTTAGATTTCGTGGCATTTTCCGCAATTTTAATGCTCGGTAAATGGAAATTTATATTATTATACTTCTTCATTTCTTCTTCTTCTGCGTTCATCCGGAGTTGTTTTTTTTTCTTCTTCCCCGGACGTGATTGTGTTGTGCCTGTTTACAACAGAGCTGCGTTCTTGCGCCGTTAGGCCGACACATCCGACTTCTGCGGGCATTTGTTGACCGGGTTAACCTTCCCGGACTTCTCCTTTTGATTGTGTACCAGGTTTGGTCCAGACCTACTGTTTGCTTGGCACTGAATCAGTTAATATGGGTCTTATGTTGAAGATATGATCCCCGGCTCCCCTGCCCTGTCTGAAACCTGCCTGTACTTTCTATTCTAACATACTTTGCTATCGTGTGCATTATTATGTGAATGCTATAGTTGTGTGAGTATGTTAGCTTAATTTTTTACCTTCTGTCTGTGTCGCTTTGAGTGTGCGTGTGTGCGTAAAGGTGTGTATGGCTTTTTTGTGTGTGGGAAAGCGTGAATGTGTGTGGGAAGGGGTGAATGTATGTGTTTTGCTTTATGTATAAAAGAGGATATATGGGATGAGAGAGAGAGAGAGAGAGAGAGAGAGAGAGAGAGAGAGAGAGAGAGAGAGAGAGAGAGAGAGAGAGAGAGACTGGTAAATGTGTATGTGAGGAAGTGTGTAATTGTATGTTACTGAGTGGGTGTATAACTGGGAGAGTTTGTGTAAATAATGTAGATTTGTAGAATATGTGTATGTATATATGTATGTGTGTATGCATGTGTGAATGAATGTCTGCCTGCCTGTCTCATAACATTGTAATACGTATTGTTTATGTTCACATGATTCATTTGACGTTTTATTTTTCTTTTTATATGAATATAACATGCACAACAGATAATTGATGTACCACAGATTAGTGGTTGGAAGGGCCGGATGTAAGACGGGACTGCCTTCCCAAAATGTGACCCTTTGAATTCATTCATGAGTTCATTCGTTGTCTCTCTCTCTCTCTCTCGTGCCCAATTCTTAACCTTTGAAAATACAGATTTTCATTCGTTCATTCTCTCTCTCTCTCTCGTGCCCAATTTTTAACCCTTTGAAAATACAGATTTTCGTTCGTTCATTCTCTCTCTCTCTCTCTCTCACACACACACACACAAACACTCAAGTGACACTGTGGTATGATGGGTTGCATGAACAGTTTATTTGTGCAAGGAATGCAGTTTGTTTCCTGCCCCGCCGTCCTCGCAGATTCAGTATTTACAATTAATTCTGCAGGCAAACATGTCAAGGGAAGTCACAATTAACAAACAGCAGACACAATCTGCTTCATGCAACAATGCACATGGTTAGGTCCCTTTCTTATAAGATCTTAACATTAAACTTCATTTCATTGTATACAAATCTTAATTCCAATTAATACCTTAAACTAATTCTTTCAGCTAGCAAAAACTTTCTAACAATTAATAATTGTCTTCCATCTAAATATTTACTTATATCAGATCTGCAGAAATCTAGTGAAAAACATATTAAGTTAATTAACATAAACGTCACATGTTTGAGGTATTTAAAAATTAACCAACTTTTCATTTGGACTGAAAGACAATAACATAATTAAAATCGGTAAAACTACTGAAATTAATCTGTCTAGTTGGTGGACGTTTATTTCCATTTTCTATAATCGTCTTGAACTAGTAATTTAAAAGGGAGAACAATATGAGTGTCTAATAGCAGCTGTCATAAGAGTAACTTCCCCTCCACATCTCGCAAATATATACAATTTATAGATGTTAAATCGAGCATCTAACTTCTCCAATTACACACTCCAACAAGCAAAACACACTCTCATTCTCATATTCAGGATATTTACACATCAAAACTATTCAGATCTTGAAATCATTGCGAACCTTCTGTTTTCTGCATTTCATATGGGGAAATAAATGGGGATAAACTATAAATATAATACTATATTCTGGAAATAGTCGACCATGATAAGGAAATTTACAATTTACTTCAAAATATCCCCATCATACGTATATGCTGCACATCAGAAATTGTGATGTATGTAAACCAAGCCTTCCCTCCTGATTTACATACACAAGAATCTTTTGATTTTAACTTTGGAAAACTAGATTTACTCATAAACAGATAAGGTGTTAAATCCATTCCGTTCACAATCATTTATGAGTCTTGTCAGAATTATTGGCTGAATTGCCACTTTGATCACACTACTACACTATTCCCCTACTCTAAGAGATCAGCTTCCACTGGCATTGGGGATCTTAATAATAATGTGTGAGATTTTAAAGATATTTTACTGTATGTTGGTTAACAGTGGTGAAGTTCTGGCTCTCAAGACTTGCCCAAAAGTGTTCCGTCTCGCCTTGCAGATAAAAAAAGTTTATGGGTGCTTTTATTCAGACAACCAACTTCAATTTTGAATTAAGTAATGTGACATGATAGTCGCAAAACTGCTTCATACGAATAAAGACTGGAAAGCAGAAGGCAGCAATAACACAACACAACGCAACACAACGTTTCAACAGCGGGGAAGAAAATAAACACACCCTTGAGCTCCATGACACCATACGAGCCACAATAACACAAGACACAAATGCAACATATTCTTTCACCTTCAATGTGACCACAGTGTTTGACAACAACAACAACAACAACAACAACAACAACAACAACAGTATCACAAGATTGAGTAAACGACAAAATATACAATGTGTTCATTTCTAGATTAACTAATCTAATAATAAATTAAGTTACGACGACACATTACTCTCCTCGCAGTCGTCACACAATTCAAGCCCAAATTCCACATATAACTTGTAGTATCTTCTTGTTCTACAAATGCTTTCGTCACACTGGTTGTGGACCTTATCAGTAAGTCAAGAAATTGCCGATTCAGATAATCCTTCCGCAGAATCAACAAAAAGAAAAGTCATGTTTGGTGTACAAATGTCTCCTATTAAAAACTTGTCCATAAGCTGATTTGTCCTTCCAACGTGGTTTATATTAACTGTACAGTGAAGCAAATGTCATGTGGTTTTGACATTTTGGACACACCATATTCATCACTAGCTATAAAGCTATTAAAATGTCATGCTGTCTCGGTCTATCCGACATACAATAAGTTAACTCTAGCTATAAAGTTATTCATATGTCATTTAGACCAAAGACAACATAATTTCAACCACTCACTAGCTATGAAGCCATCTAAATGTCATTGTAACTAGATTACTTTATCTAGTTATGTTATTGTAAAGATTAGCCGTCAAGCTAATCAAATGTCATCTTGTAAGTCCGGGACAGTCTAACATAAATCGACTATTGGATACTTCACTATCCATAGAACAGCTTGCTTCGACCAATATCACAGTCACACAATGAGTCTATCCCTGGTAATTCGACTATCCAGCTGTCACCTTATCCAGATAGCCTTGACACATTATTAGGTTGTTAGCTGTCCTAATGTCGTCGTGTCTAGATAGATATGACATGCAATTAATTAAATGCTAGGCTGCTGACTGTCCAAATGTCATCATGTGTAGATAGATATATTAATTAATTATTAGGTATTTAGTTGTCCTAATGTCATTTTGTCTAGATAGATATGACATGCAATTAATTAAATGTTAGGCAGTTGACTGTCCAAATATCATCATGTCTAAATAGATGTAACATATTGATAAATTATTTGGTAAAAAGTTGTCCTAATGTCATCATGTCTAGATAGATTTGACATACGGTTAACTAATTATTTGGTATTTAGTTGTTAAAATATCATCCTGCTTAGACATATATGACATATTCATTACTAAGTATTTAGTTGTCCTTATGGCATCTTGTCTACATAGAAATGACATGTAATGAATTAATTATTAGATATTTTGCTGCCCATATGTCATCTTCTCTAGATAGATTTGACATGTAATGAAAAAATTACTAGATATTTTACTGTCCAAATGCCACCTTGTCTTACAGAGCTGATAAATAAGTTGGCTTCAACTCTAGAAGCCATTCAAATGACATCTGGTTTAAATTTAGCTGACACGCAATAAATTACTCATAACTCAATCTGAATTCCAAATGTCATTTCATCTAGACAAACCAGACTCACAGCCAGCTAACAATGACACAACATCACAAATAATGGATAAACATTTGGTTAAAGTCAACTAACTTTGCCAACAATGAAAATATTGAAGATATGTTCTTCTTCTTCTTTTTCTTCTATTCCACCATTTACATCAGTGAGTTGGTAGCAAAGGATTGAAGATGTGCTCACAAATTAATAATTTTTCAATCATTTAATAGAAGAACCTACAGCTCTCTTAGTCACTGAAAATAAGGACAAATAAAGGTCTCTGGCTACAACTGACCTGGATTCTAAGCCTACAATGGAAATGTCTTGGTCAGTAAAGGTTGCTGACATGGTTTTGATCATGTCACCTACTGAGTGCCTAATGTCTATAAACATATGGGTTTAGCACCATATGCCCAACAAAGGGGCTTTTTTTTACTTCTACGTCTGGTCATGGCTGGATTAAATGCAGCCCTGGGTCTATGTAGGCTGGTGCGGGAGGTCTGAAATTAGACACCTATAGATCAAGTGACTTTAAAATCTTAACCCATAAGAATGAAGATCATAAATAAATGCCTTGTAGCCTAACCCAAAAATATGTGTACTACAGGCTAAAAATGTTAACACTAGAACAGCTTTGAAGTAACATTGTCAAAGTTGTAAACTAAGGAGGTACTTCATGCCAGCTAGGCCAAAAATGTGTGCACTATGGGGCCAAAATTGGGCTAAAAATGTGACCACTAGCAAATCTTTGAGGTAACATTGCCCGAGTCATAAACTAAGAGAGAACTTCATGTTAGCCAGAGTTCCGTTGACTTTAACCATTTGTAATGTCACAGATAGGGGTCGGTGTATGTGTTGCTACGGTTACGTAACTACACATACACCGGAGCATTGGTTTCTTGTTCTTGTTGCGAAGGCACAGAGCAAGGGTGTCCACCATCGTCGAAAAAGCGACGGAAGGTGAATTCGAAAAATGCGTGCTCTGGATGCTTTCCGTTTTCTGTCTTAGAGTTGGCCTTTTTCGATCCGTCTGAGTCGTTTGCTTGTAACTTGTCCGGATCGACAGGATCAAAATTGGATGTGTCCGTGAGGAATTTAATTGTGGGCTTCAGAGGCGCCGGTAATCTGCGCAGTCCTTCGAAGTTGACCCCTGTGAAGAACTTATGTTCTTTGACTTCTGTGGCACCGTTTCGGCCGAGTCTAGTTTCTGGGCCTTGAAGCAGCTGACCAATGAGGTCTGTGGTTACGGGAGAGATGTTGATGCAGTTGGGAACCATCAGCGTCTCTTTCCAGTTTATCACCTGTAATTGTCAAAGATGGAAAGGTATCAGAACATCAATTGATATATCCTAGTCGAGGGCATGAGATATGATGGAACATGATTGCCCATGTCAGTTGGCAAAGCATATGATTATGAATAATGAGACACAATGAGAATAAGAGCACATCCATCCATCCATCCATCCACCCACCCATCCATCCATCCATCCATTCATCCATTCATTAAGTAGCATGTCCTTTTCAGAACCTCGCTCCCATAACAACTTTCCAGAAAACTTATCGGTCATAAGCAAGATGTTCCACATCCGATACACCCATCCAGAGATCATCCGCCACATCCTGTACCCATCTTCTCTTTGGCCTTCCTTTCTTCCCGGGCAATTACCCCTCCATGATTGTTTTCTCCAAACTTTCAAGACGTTTCAAGTGAACAAAATATTTCAATTGTCTTTGTTTTATGGTGCTCAGTAGCCAACCTTCTTCAATATCCAGATCTTGTTGTATGGAGGCATTTGTTCTTTTCTGTATTCAAAATATAGTCAGAAAAAGAGTTCTTGCATGTTACATAGAACCAATTTTAATATACGACTGCGAATCATGGACAATTAGTAAACAGACGAAAAAATCCCTGGAAGCCTTGGAGATGTGGTTTTATAGAAGAATGCTGAAAATTAATTAGACAGCCAAAAAGAGCAATCAAGACATTTTAACGGAAGCTGAGTCGCAAACACAACTTATCACACACATCAGAAAGAGGCAGTCATCGTTCTTTTGGCCACGTTATGAGAAGACAAAAACTTGAACATATTGTGACAATCGGAAAGATTTGCTGAGAAATACAAGACAGAGTGAGAAGATTCTTGACGGTCTTGTATCATGACACGGAAGGGAGTCAACACACGAATTCATCCATGACATTGGAGATTGCAATTTGTGGAGAGGCATGATTGCCTACGCCAGCCGGCAAGGCACTGGATGATGATGATGAAAATCTCTCTAGACGTTAATACTGATTTCCTGCTGTTGAAAGTGTCTTTTGGCCATTCCTAATCTCTTGCTGATTTCTGTTTCACTTCTGCTATTATCTGTGATTGTATGTCCAAGATAGGGGACGCTTGTTACTTGTTCTAGTATCTGCCCTTAGTACCTTGCCTTACCTTACTACGATAGCAATGCTAAAATACAAGAAAATCCAGGAAGCTTGATCCAGTTAACACATGTCAGAAGGAAGTTGTACGTGGCCTAAATATCGCTGTAAACAGGCACAACGCAATTACGTCTAACACACAGAAAACATTAGACAACGCAGAAGAATAAGGTAGGCTTTATTCACAGTGTGCTGCAAATAATACTGAGCGTTATTCACAGCCGCAAGATTTAAGTGCGGCTCCCATTGAAAATTTAAATCATTTTTTATATATAGTTTATACATTTAGTTCAGTATGCAGTTCCTGACCCTAATCCTAACCTTGAAAAGAACGCTCCTTTTTCTATGGCCATTTTCAAACATTTCTGACGGTCACATGACCAGCCGCGACTGCGAATAACACTGAGCTATGGGAGGTGCTGCGAATAATCACTTTGGAAGAATAAATACAGGAAAAATTTCAGTGGCTGGAAATTTGCATTACTGACCTTATACTGTGTTTCTGCTGGCGAGGGGGCGTAGAAGGGCGGTTGACCAATCACCATCTCGTATAGAATGACACCAACACTCCACCAATCACAGGCTTTTGTGTATCCTGTCAAAATATATGGACACACCTCTTAAAATAATACATCTACTTTCTATGCACAAGAAATAAAACATTGAAAATGAAATAAAAAGAACATGTTTAACATATATTCAGAAATAGTAATTCTAATTGAGTGGGAAAATGACATAAAAAGGAATTTTAACAATAAGCAGAATACACAAATAAAAAGGAGCTACGTTTGGGATTCAAGAGGACAAGTCAATCAGCCATCACACCTGGCTTAGAGAGTTTGAAGAGTGCGTCTGTAAGAAATGACAAAGATCATACTATGGATAGAGAGAACATCACAGGATCAGAGTGATCATATAAGCATCAGAGAGATCACACACAGGATAAGAGAGATCACAAGCAGGATTAGAGAGATCACACACAGGATTAAAGAGATCACACACACAATTAGAGAGATCACACAGAATTAGAGAGATCCCCACAGGATTAGAGAGATCACACACAGATTAGAGAAATCACACACCAGATTAGAGAGATCACACACATAATTAGAGAGATCACACAGAATTAGAGAGATCCCCACAGGATTAGAAAGATCATCACAGGATTAGAGAGATCACACACAGGATTAGAGAGATCACCAATAACAACATACTCATCAATAGAAAGCTGTTCATTGCTGTGAGGAAAAAAGAAAGATTCTACAGTGGTACTTTGGAGTGTGTCTGTGCCCCAGTGAGAGATAAAGGACAAAAAGAGGAGGATGGTACTTTGGAGAGAGTTTGCCCCCAAGTGAGGGACACAGGGCGAAAAGAGGAGGATGGTGTGAAGGTTTAACACACAAACAGCAGTATCAGATACAGGACTTCCTTCATGCCCATCCAGATCAGAGCAACTATTCTGCTCTGAAATTATGTTCCCTTTGAATCTTACTGAAAGATCTCATCCACATCTCTCTCCACAACGCTGGAGTGGCAACAGTGGACACCCTCTGATGCATCATTGGGCAAATACGAAACATGCCCCATGGAAAATCAATGACAGGGCTGGAGAACCTCTACATGGTCTCTACTGCCTGGGGTAGGAGGGGTCACTAAAAGAGCAACTAAGCCGAAGCAATCCGTTATATATAATTTGCTGTTACCTAAACGCAGCAGCACCTCTGGAGCGATGTAGTTTGGTGTGCCCACTAAGGAATGTGCTAGGCAGCGTTTCTGTTCCCGCTGGCGCCTCTTCTCCAGCGGCTTGAGAATTTCTCCGTGGCAGGGGTCATCAAGCTCACAGCTGACATCCATAGAGTCCTGGCAGACATGAGCACCGTCTGGTGACAAATAAAGCAGATTATTAACTCAATCAATACCAGCAGACATCCATAGAGTCCTGGCAAACATGAGATCCGTCTGGGGGACAAATAAACGAGGTTATTAACTCAATCAATACATATTTTCAAAGCAGACACCCACAGAGTCTTGGCAGTTATGGGCACCAGCTGGGGGGATAAACGTGGTTGTTAACTCAATCAAAACACCGTGTCAGAGAGATCACACACAGTATCAGAGAGATCACACACTGTGTCAGAGAGATCACACACATGATTAGAGAGATCACACACAGCATTAGTGAGATGGCACACTGTGTCAGAGAGATAACACACAGTGTCAGAGAGATAACAGACAGTGTCAGAGAGATCACACACAGTGTCAGAGATCACACACAATTTCACAGAAATCACACACATTGTCAGAGAGATCACACATTGTCAGAGAGATCACACATAGTGTCAGAGAGATCATACACAGTGTCAGAGAGATCACACACAGTGTCAGAGAGATCACATACAGCATTAGCGAGATCACACACAGCATTAGAGATCACACACAGCATTAGAGATATCACATACAGTGTCAGAGAGATGACACACAGTGTCAGAGAGATCACAGCAGTGTCAGAGAAAGCACACACAGCATTAGCGAGACCACATACAGCATTAGAGAGATCACACACAGTGTCAGAGAGATCACATACAGTGTCGGAGAGATCACATACAGCAATAGAGAGATCACACACATGATTAGAGAGATCAAACATAGCATTAGAGAGATGGCACACTGTTTCAGAGAGATCACACACAGTGTCAGAGAGATCACACACAGCATTATAGAGATCACACACAGTGTCAGAGAGATCACATACAGTGTCGGAGAGATCACAACAGTGTCGGAGAGATCACATACAGCATTAGCGAGATCACACACAGTGTCAGAGAGATCACATACAGTGTCAGAGAGATGACACACAGTGTCAGAGAGATGACACACAGTGTCAGAGACATCACAGCAGTGTCAGAGAAATCACACACAGTGTCAGAGAAAGCACACACAGAATTAGAAAGATCACACACAATGTCAGCGAGAACACACACAATGTTAGAGAGATCACACACAGCTTTATAGAGATCAGACACAGTGTCAGAGAGATCACACACAACATTATAGAGATCACATACCGTGTCAGAGAGATTACATGCAATGTCAGAGAGATCACACACACAGCATTATAGAGATCACAAACAGTGTCAGAGAGATCACACACATGATTAGAGAGATCAAACACAACATTAGAGAGATTGCACACTGTGTCAGAGAGATCACACACAGCGTCAGAGAAATAACACACAGTGTCAGAGAGATCACACACAGTGTCAGAGAGATCACACACAGTGTCAGAGAGATCACACACAGTGTCAGAGAGATCACACACAGTGTCAGAGAGATCACATACAGCATTAGAGAGATCACACACAGCATTAGCGAGACCACATACAGCATTAGAGAGATCACACACAGTGTCAGAGAGATCACACACAGTGTAAGAGAGATCACACACAGTGTCAGAGAGATCACACACAGCATTAGCGAGATCACACACATCATTAGGGATATCACATACAGTGTCAGAGAGATCACACACAGTGTCAGAGAAAGCACACAGCATTAGAAAGATCACAGTGTCAGTGAGAACACACACAAAATTCAGAGAGATCACACACTATGTCAGAGAGATCACACAGTGTCAGAGAGATCACATACAGTGTCAGATAGATCACGCACATCATTAGAGAGATCAAACACAGTGTCAGAGAGATCACACACAGTGTCAGAGAGATCACACACAGTGTCAGAGAGATCACATACAGCATTAGAGAGATCACACACAGCATTAGCGAGACCACATACAGCATTAGAGAGATCACACACAGTGTCAGAGAGATCACACACAGTGTAAGAGAGATCACACACATTGTCAGAGAGATCACACACAGCATTAGCGAGATCACACACATCATTAGGGATATCACATACAGTGTCAGAGAGATCACACACAGTGTCAGAGAAAGCACACAGCATTAGAAAGATCACAGTGTCAGTGAGAACACACACAAAATTCAGAGAGATCACACACTATGTCAGAGAGATCACACACAGTGTCAGAGAGATCACATACAGTGTCAGATAGATCACGCACATCATTAGAGAGATCAAACACAGTGTCAGAGAGATCACATACAGTGTCAGAGAGATGACACACAGTGTCAGAGAGATCACACACAGTGTCAGAGAGATCACACACAGTGTCAGAGAAAGCACACACAGCATTACAGTGACCAGACACGGTGTCAGAGAGATCACACACAGCATTATAGAGATCACATACCGTGTCAGAGAGATCCCACACAGCATTAGAAAGATCACACACAGTGTCAGCAAGATCATACACAATGTCAGAGAGATCACACACGGTGTAAGAGAGATCCCACACAGCATTAGAGAGATCACATACAGCATTAGAGAGATCACATACAGCATTAGAGAGATTACATACAGCATTAGAGAGATCACATACAGTGTTAGAGATATCACATACAGCATTAGAGAGATCACATACAGTGTTAGAGAGATCACATACATCATTAGAGAGATCACATACAGTGTTAGAGAGATCACACACAGCATTAGAGAGATCACATACAGCATTAGAGAGATCACATACAGCGTTAGAGAGATCACATACAGCGTTAGAGAGATCACATACAGCATTAGAGAGATCACATACAGCATTAGAGAGATCACATACAGTGTTAGAGAGATCACATACAGTGTTAGAGAGATCACATACAGTGTTAGAGAGATCACATACAGCGTTAGAGAGATCACATACAGCATTAGAGAGATCACATACAGTGTTAGAGAGATCACATACAGCATTAGAGAGATCACATACAGCATTAGAGAGATCACATACAGCATTAGAGAGATCACATACAGCATTAGAGAGATCACATACAGCATTAGAGAGATCACATACAGCATTAGAGAGATCACATACAGCATTAGAGAGATCACATACAGCGTTAGAGAGATCACATACAGCATTAGAGAGATCACATACATCATTATAGATATCACATACAGCATTAGAGAGATCACATACAGTGTTAGAGAGATCACATACAGCATTAGAGAGATCACATACAGCATTAGAGAGATCACATACAGTGTTAGAGGGATCACATACAGTGTTAGAGGGATCACATACAGCATTAGAGAGATCACATACAGCGTTAGAGAGATCACATACAGTGTTAGAAAGATCACATACAGCGTTAGAGAGATCACATACAACATTAGAGAGATCACATACAGCGTTAGAGAGATCACATACAACATTAGAGAGATCACATACAGTGTTAGAGAGATCACATACAGTGTTAGAGAGATCACATACAGCATTAGAGAGATCACATACATCATTATAGATATCACATACAGCATTAGAGAGATCACATACAGTGTTAGAGAGATGACATACAGCATTAGAGAGATCACATACAGCATTAGAGAGATCACATACATCATTATAGATATCACATACAGCATTAGAGAGATCACATACAGTGTTAGAGAGATCACACACAGTGTCAGAGAGATCACATACAGCATTAGAGAGATCACATACAGCATTAGAGAGATCACATACAGCATTAGAGAGATCACATACAGTGTCAGAGAGATCACATACAGCATTAGAGAGATCACATACAGCATTAGAGAGATCACATACAGTGTTAGAGAGATCACACACAGTGTCAGCGAGATCACACACAATGTCAGAGAAATCACACACAGTGTCAGAGATCACACACAGTGTCAGAGAGATCACACACAGTGTCAGAGAGATCACACACAGAAGTATAGAGTTCACACACAGCATGAAAGAGATCACACACGGGATGAGAGAGATCACACACAGTGTCAGAGAGATCACACAGTGTCAGAGAGATCACACACAGAATTATAGAGTTCACACACAGCGTCAGAGAGATCACACACGGGATGAGAGAGATCATACACGGGATGAGAGAGATCATACACGGGAAGAGAGAGATCACACACGGGATGAGAAAGATCACACACGGGATGAGAGAGATCACACACGAGATGAGAGAGATCACACACTGGATGAGAGAGAGATCACACACTATATGACAGAGATCACACACGGGATGTCACACGGGATGAGAGAGATCACACTTTACTCGTTATGAATTTATCTCCATGATATTTATTCATAGGTAAGGAACCCAAGACAGCTCTAGCAAACGGTAGGAGATTTACTTGACCCTAGAAAATTACTGGCAAGATCAAAGGGAAGAGACCAATGAGAAGACAGAGAAGTAACAACCTGGATGGCTTGGCCTCATGGCATGGTCGAGACAGAAACACGGAGCTGATCCACGACTCTGGTGATCGAGTGAGATGGCAAAACATGACCGCCTATGCTTATCGGCATGGCACATGACGGATAGAGAAACATACTGCTCTTGAATCGTGAAGGAAATTGAAGGAACGGCGCTAGTTTGTCGCGAGATTGCCATGAGTTAAACAGATAAATATACCGACGTTTGCTGGGCGTGTATTTTCTAGGCCCACAACAGCCGTACTGGAAAAACAGCACAGGTTACATCAGGTCAGCCCATATACACATTTGGTGGTGAGTGAGGAGGAAGTGAGTGCGCTGAATCAGATATCACTTTGACAAGTCATAAACACATCAGACGGAAATGGCTGCTGGGATTGTCACCACTGAACAGAAGCTTGACAGTTGTCAACAGTCAGAGACAAACCGGAATTGGCAGCGAGAGACAGGAAAACAGTGCATCTGTCAATTCTTGGTTTCCGGCACATCGAGAAGTTGACGGGGTTATTTGCAACTCTTTGTTGGAAGTAGACATAAACTTGCTGGCTTGTTTTGAAAATCTTAACAATTACTGACAACTTTGACAGGACTAAAGCCAGGAAAATAGATTCTTGCAAATGGCTGATATGTCCAAATAACACCTGTGTGGGGGCGAAAAGGATAACGTCACGTGGACAACTTGGGTAGTTTGCCATATAAACTCGAGTTGAGATCAACTAGGGTGGACTTGAATAATGCTCTAGTCGGAGTGAGGGCACTGCAGCGCCTAGTGGAAATAATATCTACCGTGTGTTAATTAGTGACTTAATTTTACACGTGCCTATATGGCAGATGTAGATATGATTTATAGGACTGCAGTAGTGCCATTTAAGGTATAACTTATTATAATATATTCGTTATAATTACTTTAGGCAGTAGCCTTGTTAAACTATAGTGTGATGATTAGCACTGTTAGTGGAAACTAGCTAGATTAGGGAAGTGATACTTGGCTCTGTTAGCTAGAATAGATTAGTGAAGTGTTGATAAGCTTTACTAGTTGAGTAATGAAGGATAATTGGGATCCTCCCGTAGGTGTCCCTGGTGGGCGGGGTTCCGCATTCTGTTTGCTGATATTTTTTCTTTGTCATAGCCTGATTCGACTCTAGGTGGGTAGCTAATCTGCTCTATGACTAAGTCTAGTTAGCTAAAGATCATTAAGCAAGGTGATAGGCTTACACTCAGCCGAAAGGATCAGTGACTAGTACTATCACCAGATGTGTTGTTTCTATCCTAGGTTCCCTACCAGATCCAAGGAAACTCAACAAGTTTTGGGAAAGACTTAAAAAACCCATTCTGAAGAACACCAGTTCAAGAGTCAATAACGTTGCATACAGAAAGCAACTAAAAGCTAAAAGGACGTTGATTCACCACACATAGTGATGATTACAGATGCACCATACAGCATCAGACAGTAGTAACTACCGGAGAACAATCTAATAGTTACCTAGTGTTATATAATCTCGTGTAATAGAACACAAGACATTATACTTGAGGCTAGATAGACACGAGTGAGGATCCAGTACAGTAACAATTAACATTAATGACTGTGTACACACTGCAAAGACTTGTGCAGTTTGTTTAGGAACATTAGGAACGGACATTGTGTAGAGTGCAACCGGTCCCTGATTAACTCTTAATACCACCGGTGTCTATTTCGGATGTTCATGAAATTGGATTACCAGAGGTCTACAGAGGCAAAGCATTATCCGGCAAGATGGTTCCGGCAACGGGTGAGACGTACTTGTTCTGACGTAACGTGCTGTGGTCTATCTTTGCTGTGATCAGCTGACTGAGTTGATGTCTGAGAGACAGAGTCTACACACTTTATAGAACACGTCACACATTTTCTTCACATACACGTCGCATATACATTACACTTTTATTTTAATAAATTACTCTTTATTAATTTCTAGAAGCAAGAGTTGTTGAGTATGTTGCGTTGGGGAAGTATGAGAAGGGGGCATAGTACGACAGTGTGAGAGTGATAGGAAAAGGTGTCCATAGGCTGATGGAGTGTGTTGGACGGAAGCTGGTGGATTCTCCAGAATATTGAGAGGGAAAAAATAATATTATAATGTGGGTGTCGGATCTCCTCACTCCAGAGACGACACTTTAAAGGAGGACACGACATTATTGGGGGCTCGTAAACGGGATATTTGGACAGTGGGATCTCTCGTAAACGGGATCTTTGGACAGCGGGATCTATCGTAAACGTGATCTTTGGACAGCGGGATCTCCCGTAAACGGAATCCTTGGACAGCGAGATCTCCTGCAAGCAGGAACCTTTGACAGTGGGATCTTCTGACAACGGGGTCTTTTGACACGGGATCCTTAGTTATAGGAGGGAGATATCAGTTTGGAGAATCCAGCTAGAGTGAATGTGGATAGGGGTTAGGACTAATATCTTACCTGTTCACACTTCACACGTCTGCATAGGTCTGTGGTCCTGATTCTACTCTTGTCACTGAGTGAATGTACTGTGTGTGGTAATATCTAGATTTATAGTACTTGTTCATATATCGGTATAGTAATTTGCAGTTATATTGTACTAGACCTGCTAGCTTACCTCTCTGTATAATGGCCACCCCTAAACTTAGCACAGTTAGAATTAAAGGCAAAGGGGGAAGAAATGGGATTGGCTGGGTCTTCTCTAACGGATTACATACAGGAAGTGGAGAGAGAGTATCGTCAAGCAGAAAGGGAAGATCGAAAGGCCGAGTTGGAATTGAGAAGGATGGAATTGGAAGCTGAGCAAGCAGCTAGGAAATTGGAAGCTGAGCAAGCAGCTAGGAAATTTGAAGCTGAACAAGCAGCTAGGAAATTAGAAGCTGAACAGGAAGCACAGAAAAGGGAGCACGAGTACCGGATGAGGGAACTCGAGTTGAAGAGTCAATCTAATGGAGAAACTGAGGGAGCAGTTGGAGGTTCCTCCATCCCAGGATCAACACCAGTAGGTGGACATGGGTACCATGCTATGAAGTTTCCTTTAGCGGTCTACGAGGAGGACAAAGAGAAGATTGACCAATACCTTCAACGCTTCGAGGCTATGTCAGTTGCTATGGGTCTGGAGCGTAACAAATGGAATCTTAAGCTATCCCAGGGATTACGCGGGACGGGATACGAGGTTTATACTCGCCTGCCACCAGGACATGAGAACAATTATGATGAGTTAAAGACGGCTCTGCTGAAACGATTCGAGGTTACGTCACATACCTACCGGAAAAAATTTCGAGCAGCGAAACGAGAACCGGGAGAGTTGTTTGCCGCCTACAGTTTGCGTCTTAAATCTTATCTCCATAAGTGGATGGATTTGGCTGGGTTCGCACATGACTATGAGAGTCTGGAAGAGCTCATGGTGGTCGACCAGCTGAAGAAGCAAATGTCTAAACCTCTCAGGACGTTCCTGGGAGAACAAGGAGCGGAACGTATTGACCTCGTGACTAAATTAGCAGAACGGTTCGTCGAGGTACATGGGGAGGCAGGGGAAAACCTTTCCACCAACACCAAAAGTCAAGAGAAACATGACAAGAAGAAAGCCAAAAACTCAGGAACCAAAAAGTGGGAACCTTATGTGCAAAAATCAGAGGATAATTCAGAGAAGAAGAAGGAGGGAAGCAAGAGCACTTCAAGCTCTACACCTAAACGACCGTGGTCGGAGAAGTGGTGTTCAATTTGTAAGTCACCCTCTCACAATACGAGGGACTGCAAATCGAAGGCTAAGAACCCTCACTTTGCAGCATGTCAAGTGACTTCCAAGGAGGTTGTCACGGAAAATGCCAAGGTCAACAAGGAAGCTCGCCACCAGGAGAGCTCATTCAAGTCCGACAATAGAAAATCTAGGACAGGGAAATGGTGCAACCAATGTCAGTCAAACACGCACAATGCTATTGACTGCAGGGGAAAGTCAGGAGACACTCAATTCGTCGTGTGCTCAGGGAAACCTAAGGTGGAGCCCACCGAACAGGTCGAGGCCGAGGAAGAGACTCCAGACCAGGAAAAACCACCTGTAGTGGAATTGGTAGAGGTTAACGGTCGTCAAGTGGAGTGTTTATACGACACAGGACTGGACGGGGAGGCCGTGATTTCTGCGGATCTGGTACATCCAGAACAATTCACAGGTGAAACATTGGATATACAGCCTGCACAGAAGAGTGCTGTAACCATGAAGTTGCCCATTGCTAATGTGGAGATTCGGTCAAGGTACGTCACCGGCACCATCAAGGCCGCTGTATTGACCGATCCCATTTTTCCAGTCATCCTAGGTTGCCGGTATGTCTTTCTGGGAATGCCCAGGGAGCCAATCCATATGGGAGCAATGCAGACTCGCTCTCAGACGAAAACGGAAGAGGCAGACGCAATTGTGACTAACCCAATGCCGGGGGAGCTACGAACTGCCCAGAGTGAGGATGATACTTTACGTCCTTGCTACAAAAAGCTGCAGAAAAGTGCTGATCCACCAGGACGGGGGCAGTACTACATGAAGAATAGGATACTCTACAGGAGAGCAGGAAGGGGAGACAACCTATACGGTCAGTTGGTCGTCCCGAAAGCTCATCGGTCCCCGATTCTTCATATGGGGCATACCATCTCCTTTAGTGGACACATGGGTATTGCCGCCACCATGCAGCGGATTTCCTGCCACTACTATTGGCCGGGAATGACAGATGATGTGCGTCGGTATGTGAAGTCATGCCCTGAGTGCCAGAGGGTGGCACCGAAACACTGGACAGCACCGGTGATGTTGGGTGAGATGCCCATCATGAACTCTCCTTTCGAGAGGGTAGCCATCGATATCGTGGGTCCACTTCCCAGGACTAGGAAGAGGAACATGTATATACTCACAATGGTGGATTGCTGTACAATGTGGGGTGAGGCTATACCGTTGACCACGATTGACTCGAAAAGAGTGGCGGACGCACTGATGGAGGCCTTTACCAGATTAGGCTTTCCGGATCAAATTCTGACGGACAATGGATCTCAGTTTTGTGGAAAACTCATGGAGGAGGTATTTAGGGTGTTTCACTCTAACCACATACATACCAGCCCTTACCACCCTCAAGCCAATGGACAAGTAGAGCGTTTCAACGGCACGTTGATGACAATGCTCAGGAAACTAGCGCAGGAAAAACCTGATAGGTGGGATGAATATATCCCAGCAGCACTCCTTGCCTATCGGGAAGTTCCTCATGGCTCAACAGGACTACCACCCGCTACGTTGCTGTTTGGTCGTCCAATCAAAGGACCGTTGGAAGCCATGTTGAGGAGTTGGACTGAAGAGGGGACGTCAGAAGAAGTGATCTCATCCTATCAATACGTGGAGGAACTGAAAGAAAAACTCCACAAGGGATGGACTCTGGCAAATCAAAACTTGAAAAAGGCCAGGAAAAGACATGCGGCTTACTACAACCGTAGGTCTAAAGAAAGATCTCTAGAGGTAGGAGATAAAGTCTTGTTGTTACTCCCAACGGGAAACAACAAACTGGAGATAGGTTGGCAAGGACCATTTCCCGTGGAAAGGGTAATATCCAGAACCAACTATCAAATCCGGATCCGGGGAAAGTCGAAGATTTTCCATATCAATCTCTTGCGGAAATACGAAGAGAGACCCGGAGACAAGGCAGCTCACCTCATGGCAATGGCAGTTGCAGTGGAGACAGAAGTGGGAACCAGCGAGGGCAGGGAATATCCCTTAGGTACACCAGGAAACCTATAGGGATGTACAAGTGAACCCTGATCTGACCTCCCAGGAGAGGGAAAGGATAACCCAGGTTCTCAAGTCTCATAAGGAGATACTGACTGATAAACCAGGACGAACGAGGTTGGTGGAGTTCGAGATGACTTTGACCACACAGGAGCCGGTTCGCCAAAAGGTTTACCCAGTGCCATTCTCTAAAGAAAAGGCCCTGGAGGAGGAAATAAAAAAACTGCTGGAGGATGACGTGATTGCACCATCCACATCCCCATACAATGCGGGGGTAGTTTTGTTACGCAAACCAAGTGGAGAACACAGGTTGTGTATAGATTACCGACTGCTGAACAGTCATACACAGTTTCAGGTGGAACCTTTGCCGAATCCAACTCAGTTATTCGCTAGGCTCCATAAGGCTCGGTACTTTTCAAAGGTGGATCTGAGTCGGGGGTACTATCAGATACCAGTCAAACCGGAGATTCGACCACTGTTAGCTTTCAGTACACCCAGTGGACACTACGAATTCAAGGTCATGCCCTTTGGACTCAGCAATGCACCTAGTGTGTTTACACGCATGATGAGGACTTTACTAGATCCGTTACAGGATCCGTCCATCATCTCATTCATGGATGATATTCTGATTTCCAGTGACAGCTTGGATGACCACTTACAATCCTTGGAGAGAGTGTTTAATAGACTCAAGGAAGCAGGGCTTACTGCTCGTCCAACCAAGTGCATGATTGGTTACCAAACTCTGGAATTTCTAGGTCACACCATCACTCCAGGACACATTGTTCCAGAAGAGAAGAACCTGGAGAAAATCAGAAATGCACCAAGGCCAAAAACGAAGAAGGATGTGCGATCTTTTCTCTCGTTGTGTGGGTTCTACCACAAATTTATCCCACATTTCACTGAACTGGGAGCTCCGTTGACGGAAACCTTGAAAAAGGGATTACCGGACCAAATCATTTGGACACCAGAATGTGAGAATGCCTATAGTCAGTTAAAGGAGGCCTTGGTCAGCAAACCTGTATTACAGCTCCCTGACCTTTCCAAACCATTTGTGTTGAGAACGGATGCAAGTGCGATTGGAATTGGAGCCGCTTTGTTACAGGAAGGAAAAGACGATGCTTCGGTTTTGAAACCTGTGGCATACGCAAGTAAGAAACTTCTACAGGCGGAGAGGAATTATTCAACCGTCGAGAGAGAATGCTTGTCCCTCGTATGGGCAGTGCAAAAATTTCAGCCATATTTGTATGGAGTTAAGTTTCGGGTTCAGTCGGATCATCAGCCCCTGATGTTCCTGGCGACTTCTCAGAAGCTCAACGCACGTTTGATGCGGTGGTCGTTGTTACTTCAACCGTATAATTTCACAGTAGAGTACATTCCTGGGAAGGAGAATGTTGGAGCGGATTTCTTGTCAAGACACCCAGCTCCTGAAGAAGAGGAATGAATTATCTGGATTTAACTCATGGTGGAGGAGAGTGAGATGGACTACTCTCTTAAGAGGGGGCCTATGTCGCGAGATTGCCATGAGTTAAACAGATAAATATACCGACGTTTGCTGGGCGTGTATTTTCTAGGCCCACAACAGCCGTACTGGAAAAACAGCACAGGTTACATCAGGTCAGCCCATATACACATTTGGTGGTGAGTGAGGAGGAAGTGAGTGCGCTGAATCAGATATCACTTTGACAAGTCATAAACACATCAGACGGAAATGGCTGCTGGGATTGTCACCACTGAACAGAAGCTTGACAGTTGTCAACAGTCAGAGACAAACCGGAATTGGCAGCGAGAGACAGGAAAACAGTGCATCTGTCAATTCTTGGTTTCCGGCACATCGAGAAGTTGACGGGGTTATTTGCAACTCTTTGTTGGAAGTAGACATAAACTTGCTGGCTTGTTTTGAAAATCTTAACAATTACTGACAACTTTGACAGGACTAAAGCCAGGAAAATAGATTCTTGCAAATGGCTGATATGTCCAAATAACACCTGTGTGGGGGCGAAAAGGATAACGTCACGTGGACAACTTGGGTAGTTTGCCATATAAACTCGAGTTGAGATCAACTAGGGTGGACTTGAATAATGCTCTAGTCGGAGTGAGGGCACTGCAGCGCCTAGTGGAAATAATATCTACCGTGTGTTAATTAGTGACTTAATTTTACACGTGCCTATATGGCAGATGTAGATATGATTTATAGGACTGCAGTAGTGCCATTTAAGGTATAACTTATTATAATATATTCGTTATAATTACTTTAGGCAGTAGCCTTGTTAAACTATAGTGTGATGATTAGCACTGTTAGTGGAAACTAGCTAGAGTAGGGAAGTGATACTTGGCTCTGTTAGCTAGAATAGATTAGTGAAGTGTTGATAAGCTTTACTAGTTGAGTAATGAAGGATAATTGGGATCCTCCCGTAGGTGTCCCTGGTGGGCGGGGTTCCGCATTCTGTTTGCTGATATTTTTCTTTGTCATAGCCTGATTCGACTCTAGGTGGGTAGCTAATCTGCTCTATGACTAAGTCTAGTTAGCTAAAGATCATTAAGCAAGGTGATAGGCTTACACTCAGCCGAAAGGATCAGTGACTAGTACTATCACCAGATGTGTTGTTTCTATCCTAGGTTCCCTACCAGATCCAAGGAAACTCAACAAGTTTTGGGAAAGACTTAAAAAACCCATTCTGAAGAACACCAGTTCAAGAGTCAATAACGTTGCATACAGAAAGCAACTAAAAGCTAAAAGGACGTTGATTCACCACACATAGTGATGATTACAGATGCACCATACAGCATCAGACAGTAGTAACTAAATGAGAACAGTCTAATAGTTACCTAGTGTTATATAATCTCGTGTAATAGAACACAAGACATTATACTTGAGGCTAGATAGACACGAGTGAGGATCCAGTACAGTAACAATTAACATTAATGACTGTGTACACACTGCAAAAGACTTGTGCAGTTTGTTTAGGAACATTAGGAACGGACATTGTGTAGAGTGCAACCGGTCCCTGATTAACTCTTAATACCACCGGTGTCTATTTCGGATGTTCATGAAATTGGATTACCAGAGGTCTACAGAGGCAAAGCATTATCCGGCAAGATGGTTCCGGCAACGGGTGAGACGTACTTGTTCTGACGTAACGTGCTGTGGTCTATCTTTGCTGTGATCTGCTGACTGAGTTGATGTCTGAGAGACAGAGTCTACACACTTTATAGAACACGTCACACATTTTCTTCACATACACGTCTCATATACATTACACTTTTATTTTAATAAATTACTCTTTATTAATTTCTAGAAGCAAGAGTTGTTGAGTATGTTGCGTTGGGGAAGTATGAGAAGGGGGCATAGTACGACAGTGTGAGAGTGATAGGAAAAGGTGTCCATAGGCTGATGGAGTGTGTTGGACGGAAGCTGGTGGATTCTCCAGAATATTGAGAGGGAAAAAATAATATTATAATGTGGGTGTCGGATCTCCTCACTCCAGAGACGACACTTTAAAGGAGGACACGACATAGTTACAGGCCTTACCCCTACCAACGACCCCTAAACTTTCTCCGTAATCCCGTTTATCCACGTGGGGTAGCGCAGCGCGCGAGAATTGGTAGCGGTTCTCGCCGTGTTGTTTACTTATGGGATAGGTGAGCCGGCCGCTCAGAAAGCAATGGCAAACTACTGAGCGTAATCTTGCCAAGAAATCAACAACAGTGATAAAATGCTGGTGTTGACAGCGATGTCGTGTAAAAGAAATATGCGAAAAAAACGACACCTAAGCCGGTCTCCCTGGCTCTAGGGCTTAGCGACTTTCTCCGTAATCCCGTATATCCACGTGAGGAACGTAACTTGCGCGAGAATCGGTAGCGGTTCTCGCCGCGTTGGTGACTTAGGGGTATATGAGCCGGCCGCCCAGAAAGCAATGGCAAACAACTGAGCGTAATCTTGCCGAGAAATCAACAATCAGTTGAAAGATGCTGATGCTGACAGTGATGTCTTGTAAAGGATATGAGAACTCCCCAAAAAACGACACATAAAGGCATTCGCGGAGAGAGATCACGGAGGACATTGACAACATGCCCCATTGAGTTCGGACTGGTATGTAACAATATGAGGATGTCAACATATATACAATACATATCCATTCCAGTCTGGGTCGACGTGGTAGCACAAATCATTTTTACAAATCCGCCCCTTTGTGGACTCGAACCCTTCACCACGGGACCGATAGACGAGCGTCTAGTCACTGCGCTGCAGCGCTTCCCAAAGAAATGTAACGCGAAACAAATGTATCTCTTTATTAAAACAATGTTTTCCCGTAGTGAATTTGAATAATGAAGACGCAAACAACAGACTGCAAGATTTATTGCCTGTCACAACATTTCGCTGCATCTCGTCAGGTACACGCTGCAGAAATCATGCAACATAAAGTAAAGCAATAAGATACATCCTTCAATCTAAAATATACGAGAGGGGCTTCAAATGAAAACCTTAAAAGTGTGATAGAAATTACAATAACCATGCCATTGTCTTGTGACATGTCAATATTGTTGTTAAGGAAGGCAAGGGTGTTAAGCATATCACATCACGGTGCAGACGAAAATGTGACATCATAAGGACAGTTTATAGATGACCGCCCCACTTTTGACATCCACCACAAAGAAGCAGCGTTCTGTTATCTGTTTTTTGGTCAATAATGTGGTGAAACCTATAGAAATTCGTCGGCGAATTAAGGTCCAGTATGGCGATGCAGCCGGCTTCCTGGCCTAGAGGTTAGCGACTTTTCTCCGTAATCTCGTATATTCTCGTAAGTAACGTGACGACGGTGAGAATCAGCAGTGGTTCGAATCGCGTCGGTAACTTACGGGGTATGTGAGCCGGTCGTTCTGAAAGCAATGGCAAACTACTGAGCGTAATCTTGCCGAGAAATCAACAATCAGCTGAAAGATGCTGATGTTGACAGCGATGTCCTATGTAGGAAATGCACACATTTATTTTATGGCGATGTATGCCTGTCAGTCCAGCAAGTGTATGGTGGAGTAGGACATTTCAAAAGGACGTGACTTCTGTGACACACTGTTCACGACCGGGTCAGACACACCGAGTAGTGACCCCAGAGTTGTTACACGACCAAGAGAATTTTTTTTTTCTACAGGAATCTAAGCACTTTATCGGGGCTAGAGGACTTGCACTGAACGCAGTAATGACGACACCGAAAAATGATACATTTGTTCTTTACTTTTTCAGAATATATTAATATTTTAAAAAAAAAACATTTAAGGTTTTAATTTGAAGTTCCCCCCGCACAACACACATATCCACACGGTAATCTGAATTATCTATCACATTTGTTTATCTCGGTTTCCGCCTTGTTGATGTTCTTGTTTTGTGTTTAATTGTTGTTGGAATTATTTGTGGTGAAGTGGTAAACCACCTACCACGCATTGCCCAAGGCCGTGGGTTCATTGTCGGTCTCGGTCATTCGCTTGGTGGGTGCATTTTTTTTAGAGATCTCTGGGGATGGACGCTGGAGCTACGGAGTGCTGTTTTGGCAAGCCGCTGTGCGGAAAATGACCAAATAATACGGGGATAAAACTCACTGCAATGAAGTCTTCCTCTTGTATTTAATTCAGTGCCAAACAAAAAATAGGCTGGGACAAAACACAAATGTGTGGCTGAAAATAGGAACATAGGAACAATAGGATATATAAGCCCATGACAGATACGGGAAGTCGCTGAAGACGATTAATCATCCCATGGCACTGAATCGGTTAAACATTGTTAAACCTGATTGTTTGCTGGCTTGTTATGCTAACCTGACCAAGATGTGAACCTGTCTGTTTGTTGACTTGTTATGCTAACCTGACCAAGATGTGAATCTGTCTGTTTGTTGACTTGTTATGCTAACTTGACCAAGATGTGAACCTGTCTGTTGACTTGTTATGCTAACATGACCAAGATGTGAACCTGTCTGTTGACTTGTTATGTTAACCTGACCAAGATGTGAACCTGTCTGTTTGTTGACTTGTTATGCTAACTTGACCAAGATGTGAGCCTGTCTGTTTGTTGACTTATATTGCTAACCTGACCCAGATGTGAACCTGTCTGTTTGTTGACTTGTTATGCTAACTTGACCAAGATGTGAACCTGTCTGTTTGTTGACTTGTTATGCAAACTTGACCAAGATGTGAGCCTGTCTGTTTGTTGACTTATATTGCTAACCTGACCAAGATGTGAACCTGTCTGTTGACTTGTTATGCTAACCTGACCAAGATGTGAACCTGTCTGTTGACTTGTTATGTTAACCTGACCAAGATGTTAACCTGTCTGTTGACTTGTTATGCTAACTTGACCAAGATGTTAACCTGTCTGTTGACTTGTTATGCTAACCTGACCAAGATGTGAACCTGTCTGTTGACTTGTTATGTTAACCTGACCAAGATGTTAACCTGTTTGTTGACTTGTTATGCTAACCTGACCAAGATGCGAACCTGTCTGTTGACTTGTTATGCTAACCTGACCAAGATGTGAACCTGTCTGTTGACTTGTTATGCTAACCTGGCCAAGATGTTAACCTGTCTGTTGACTTGTTATGCTAACCTGACCAATATGTGAGCCTGTCTGTTTGTTGACTTGTTATGCTAACCTGACCAAGATGTGAACCTGTCTGTTTGTTGACTTGTTATGCAAACTTGACCAAGATGTGAGCCTGTCTGTTTGTTGACTTATATTGCTAACCTGACCCAGATGTGAACCTATCTGTTTGTTGACTGTTATGCTAACTTGACCAAGATGTGAACCTGTCTGTTTGTTGACTTGTTATGCAAACTTGACCAAGATGTGAGCCTGCCTGTTTGTTGACTTATATTGCTAACCTGACCAAGATGTGAACCTGTCTGTTGACTTGTTATGCTAACCTGACCAAGATGTTAACCTGTCTGTTGACTTGTTATGCTAACCTGACCAATATGTGAACCTGTCTGTTGACTTGTTATGTTAACCTGACCAAGATGTTAACCTGTCTGTTGACTTGTTATGCTAACCTGACCAAGATGCGAACCTGTCTGTTGACTTGTTATGCTAACCTGACCAAGATGTTAACCTGTCTGTTGACTTGTTATGCTAACCTGGCCAAGATGTTAACCTGTCTGTTGACTTGTTATGCTAACCTGGCCAAGATGTTAACCTGCCTGTTGACTTGTTATGCTAACCTGACCAAGATGTTAACCTGTCTGTTGACTTGTTATGCTAACAGAGAGTTAATAAATTACTGGGCTATTTTACAAGAGAGTTAGTTAATTACTGGGCTATTTTACAAGAGAGTTAGTAAATTACTGGGCTATTATAATAGAGTTGTACCAATTATTTGGCAAGGATATAGAATAAAATGTTCATTCAGATAATATATTTCAACTTACGCTTTGTTATTTCATGGATTTGTTAATTATGTCTTTTGTATAGTTAATTATGTCTTTTGTATAGGTCTTTGTGGGTGGCGGTTTAGAGGTATCTCCTATCAAAGGAGAAGTAAGGTGCTTCCTTCTCTCCATTAGCCTACGGGACACCCTTGGGCAAGGTAGAGTACCCGTTTAGCCCACCGATCAGGGATACATTAAGCTATGTGTGCAGCTGTCAGACACTTGATGATTATGGTCTCCAATTTCACTATACTGGGCAGAGGGTCTCTTTTTGGAGACAATGTCTATGGTCATCGAACAGTACGGTCACTGCCAAGAAGGAAAGCAATGACAAACTACCTTCTTTACAGACACCTAGAAAATCACGTCAATTAACCATGACTCTGGTGATCATGTGAGATGGTGAAACATCACCACCCATACTTTTCGGCATGGCACATGATGATGATAGTTTTTTTTTATAACTGTGCTATCCATCGTCATTACCATGAGTATATTTTCAATCTTTAACCAATGACCTCCAATAATTAATATAACAATCTTCAAAGTTAACAACCAGACAGGGGAAATTATCTCCAGCAACCTACCTTTCTGATAGTACTTGGAGTTATGTGTCCACCTGAAGCCAGTACAGAGGCCGAAGTCTGTCAGTTTGATGTGACCATCTTTGTCAATGAGGATGTTGTCTGGCTTAATGTCCCTGTGGATAAAGCCCATGCGATGAACACTCTCAATGGCTAGAACCAGCTCCGCGATGTAAAACTGGGCAAGGTGTTCGTCCAGAATCTCCTTTCGGATCAACAGGCCCATGAGGTCGCCTCCAGGAACATAATCCATCACAAAGTACAGGCTGTCGCTGTCTTGGAAAGAATAATACAACTTAACCACCCACTCATTATCAGCCTCTGCCAAGATGTCCCGCTCAGCCTTCACGTGAGCCACCTGGTTTCGCTGGATCACATTCGATTTTTTCAGGGTTTTCATGGCATACAGAGAACCTACATCCTTCTTTCGAACTAAAGCCACTTCCCCGAAAGCCCCGACTCCCAGCGTCTGGATCTTCTCAAACATGGTCGAGTCCATTTTGGCACGTTTCAAGCGAATATAGTTGGACTCCTTCTGGTGTAACATCTTTCTCATTTGTCGAGCTGCCTCTTCTGACAAATTCACTTTTGCCATTTCCTTTTCCAGCTGCAGCCTCCTATTCATCCTCTGAGCATGAGACTTCAACACATTCTCCACATGCTGCTCCATATAGAACTTGAAAGCTTGAGGGGAGTACATTTTCACTTTGGTGTCACAACGCAGTCTATCTCTCTCATGAGCATCAGATTTACGCTCCGGTAGGGGAGACATGCACCTGTGTTTCTCTTGTGCATTGCAGTTTGAGCATTTAGTTGTTGGAGAGTTCTGCCCTTGAGTAATGCTACTTGTGTCTGTGTCCATCTCGTCTGTTTCTGATGGTGCCGTATTTCTTACCATCTGTGGGAGGGTCAGGTGGGGGCATCCTCCTGTTTGAGCACTCATGTTATCTACAGTTTGTTGTCCGGGACTGTTTGTGTTTGAATGCAAGGATATAGAGCTATTTTCTGAGGTGGGCAAGGATAATGGTAAAGAGGAGCTGCTTCCCAATAGAGAAGTGCCTGGAGATGATGGTGGGGATGAAGAGCAACAGCTGTGAGCTTGGTAGACATTCGCTGAGAAGTATGACGGTGGAAGATGCAGAAAATGTGTTTGTAAACCAGCTTGTGATGAATTATCTTGATGCCCGATGGGCGGTGGAGGTGGAGGAGGTTTATCTTTGAGTGGAACTCGTGGAGGAAGTACAGGTGGGTTTAAATGAGGAGGCATCCCCATGTTGATGATGCCTCTGCCTGGGTAAGGTGGAGGAGGTTTATCCGGCAAATCTGAGTTTGTTGAGGGTGAGGAGGTAGTTGACATCATAGACATGGGAGACTGGTTTGTGGCTCGAGATACCGGTGAGTCTGAGCGCGATGTAGATAGGGTTGAATCACCAGGAAACTGTTGGTACAAGGTCCCATTCTGCATCTTTAATGCGTGTACATGGTTCTGTGAGAAATGGCTCTGCCAGTGATTGTTCAAGGTTTGAATCGTGGGCTGGCCTGCCGTGACAGCAGCTTGTTGCTCTATTGTGTAGCTTCCACCGTTACGAATGATGTGTGACCCATTGTGAGGAGACTGTGTGACTGGCATGGGCATGTCTCTTCGTGTTAACTGTCCAGTGCCCAAAGTTTGCTTAAGGTGTTGATGATTTGGCAATGGGGATACGCAATTACTCTGTGTGTGGACTTGCGCTGGGTGACCAGAAGGAGCTCCTGCACTAAGGTTCAGATTCTGCGTTTGAAGCCCCACTGGGGCAGTGGCTGTTTGGGGCATAGCAGGGGCAGTGGCTGTTTGGGGCATAGGTTTGGTGACCTCTTTACTGTGAACGGAGGGCATAATTATCGGCATGTGGTTTAATCCCATGGCCATGCGAGTTGCTGAAACTGCTGTGGATGCAACTGACTGTACTACTTGTGTGGTCTCTGCTGGGACTGATATTATCTGGACTTCCATTCCTGAAGGGACACAATGAACATCCTGGAGATGATCTCGATGAGCCGCAGATGGACCTCCCGTTGCTCCACCGCTCAATCCTATCGCTGTAGTAACCTGATACCGAGCTTGGCTGTAAGGTGGGGGAGGAGCTTGCGTGTGGCCTTGCAGCATGGCTGAGGTGCCATTAGATGCTGCAGGTGATAAGCCAGGTTGAGAGTGATTCACCTGTGCTCCGAGCATGAGATTCTGAAGCTGCTGGGACAGCTGATGGCTGGGAACAGTTGAATTACCGTTACTGCTGGTGTTCAAAACTGGCTGCTGTGGGCTTAAAACAGGAGCAGGACTAACACCTCTTTGGTTGACTACGGTCCGAACACCTCCATTAACTTGTCCTGCTACCTGCTGCTGATGTTGTTGCTGCTGCTGATGTTGTTGTTGCTGCTGCTGTTGTTGCTTCTGCTGGACATGATAGTAGGGCTGGCCTGGGGACATTCGTTGGATCAACTGCTGCACATGACCCTGGGGGACCACATGGTTCTGACCAGGCACCAACAGAGCAGGTTGCGGCATTCCTATTGTCTGACCTTTGCCTTGACTTACTGTCTGGTAGTAAACTGGGCCCTGACCTGAGACAACCTGCGGGAATAATGAATATCAAGTTAATACAACAATAGACATGAACGAGACAAGTTTATGAACAACTACACAAATCACAACGGCATGACTGTAAAACTATAACTAGAAAACACACCAAGTGTAGAAGACAGCTTTATATGAATGAACACAAGGACAAAAAGCAGTAGGTGTTGCAGTGGCAAGGGCTCATCAGCCAACAAAAACAAATAACTTCAACAACAGACAAATGTGGAATAATGTACTGTCATTCTGATGCAGGGAATAATACAATGAGTCAATTATCTGGCAGGTATAGTCAATTATTTGGCTATTATAAAAGAGGGGTAACCAATTATTTGGTTATTACAAAACAGATTTAGTCAATTATTTGGTTATTATAAAAAAAAGAGTCAATTGTTTGCCTATTATAAAAGAGAGGTCATCAATTATTTGCCGGTCTCTGTGGCTAATGCTTGCGGATGTGATTCGTGAGTCTGCTTACTTGCGTTCGAAACACAGCTGCGACAGATTTGGCAGCAGACCGCGTCACTGGGTCTTAACATGTTGGTATGGGAGCCGGTCGTCCCAAAAGCAATGGCAAACTACTGAACGTAAACTTGCCAAGACATCAACAGCAGTAAAATGCTGGTGTCCTATAAATAGAATATGCAAAAAAAAACAAACATCAATTATTTGCCTATTATAAGAGACAGGTAACCAATCGTCTGCATACAGTGTTATCCCATTTTTATCAGTCTCTCTCTCTCTCTCTCTCTCTCTCTCTCTCTCTCTCTCTCTCTCTCTCTCTCTCTCTCTGTCTCTGCAGGGTGGCCAAACGCCTGCTGTAATTATTTCACAGAGCATGAACTCCATGGCTCTGGCTATGACCCCTAGTGGTCTCTTCCCCATTCCCACCCCCACCCACCCTCTACACTCAAAAACCGATAACGAACCCATAAACCACTGGGCATGAAGTATATGGCCTACCCACTTTGCCACTGGGACCCCAAATATGCAAACCAAACTACAATCTGTCTCTAATCAATCAAGAGAAACAATATATATCATATACCTGCTGGCCAATGCCGTTTGGTGCTATAGAAACGCCAGGGACATCAATGGACGTGGGCGGTGTCTGACTCTGTGAGTTGTAGTTAAACTGCGCCGTGATTGGTACTCGTGGTGGTATTGGGGGCGGAGTCTGCAGCCCATTGGTTAATACTTGACGCTGCTGCTGGGAGGGGGAGGAGTTCACACTAGGGCTGTCCGACCGCACACTGTTTGTTTCAGATGCGGCCAGACTACTGTTTCCAAAACCAGGTCGCTGATTATGCGAATATCCAGCATACCCTGTAAAGAACATACACAGATTATGAATATTTATAAATTACTTATATAATGTGAAAGTAGAGGTTGTATTCTCTTGTTAAAAATATAGACCCATTTATCAAAGATTGTTACAAATTTAGGTCATTCTACTACAGACTCTGCTTAAGGACCTTCCCCAGAAGATCCAATAGGACATTCTACAAGGATTCCGTATGACCTTTAACTACAGATTCATTATGACTTTCTACTGACAGTGCAACACGACCTGAAATTGTTTCAGCGTGACCTTTAATTAATTATAATGAACGACCTTCTGCTATAGATTCAGTGTGACCTTCAACTAATTATAATGTATGACTTTCTGCAAAAGATTCAATGTGACCTTCAACTAATTATAATATATGACCTTCTGTTAAAGATTAAGTGTGACCTTCAACTAATTATAATATATGACCTTCTGTTAAAGATTAAGTGTGACCTTCAACTAATTATAATATATGACCTTCTGTTAAAGATCAAGTGTGACCTTCAACTAATTATAATATATGACCTTCTGTTAAAGATCAAGTGTAACCTTCAACTAATTATAATGTACGACCTTCTGTTAAAGATTAAGCGTGACCTTCAACTACTTTTAATGTACGACCTTCTGTTAAATATTCAGCGTGACCTTCAACTAATTATAATGTACGACATTCTGTTAAAGATTCAGTGTGACCTTCAACTAATTATAATGTACGACCTTTGTTAAAGATTAAGTGTGACCTTCAACTAATTATAATGTACGACCTTCTGTTAAAGATTAAGTGTGACCTTCAACTAATTATAATGTACGACCTTCTGTTAAAGATTCAGTGTGACCGTCTACTGATTATAATGTACGACCTTCTGTTAAAGATTCAGTGTGACCTTCAACTGATTATAATGTTCGACCTTCTGTTAAAGATTCAGCGTGACCTTCAACTAATTATAATATTTGACATTCTGCTAATGTTTCAGTGTGACCTTCAATTAGTCATTTGTCGCGGTTCCATCTTCACGGCAACGGGTCGTCCCCATTATGCTCCCTTCCTGTGCCTATGAATATCACACAAAATGCTCCTCACTGCCCCATGTGAAAAGTGAAACAAACAGGAGTATCGACAAATCAACAGCCCACGCTGCTACACTGTGCATAATGCCGCTGCTAGAATGCCAACCCAAATGTCCTCCGCGAAGAATACAGTTCATCGTCGATGGAAGCGGCAGTCACTAGAAAACCATCAGCCAAACGTTACTGTATAAGACAATCCAGTCAGTTCAGCGACCGGCCGCCATCATTCCGAACATGCAATTCACGCTACAAACAACCGCGGACAGATGTAAAAACATTCCACATACAATTCATAGCTCACAGTGTCGCGCCACGCACTCAACCCAGTAGCAGGGCGACGAAACCATGCACTGAAAGTCCAACATGAGGAAAATGCGAATACAAACCGTAGCCACAAGCATAAACACTCCAGAGGCCTTAACCGTTCAACTAATTATAATGTAAACTTGCTGCGGTAGATTCACCGTGACCTTCAGCCAAGCATTATGTATGACCTTCTGCTGAGGGTATACTGGAAATTGCATGACTTCAAACTCTACTAAAGATTGTGAAGGTCCTTCTGCTATGGATTCTGTGACATCTGTTACAAATGCTGCAGGACCTTCCACTAAAAGATTCTGCTTGACCTTCTGTTATAGATTATGTGACCTACCACTTATTTTTGTGACTTTCTAGTACAAAGTGACCTTTTACTACCGATTCTGCATGATCTTCGACTACAGAGTAAATGTGACCTTCTGCTATACATTCTGTATGACCTTATCCTACAGATTCTTTGTGATCTTCTGCTACAAATCTGTGCTCTTATACTATACTGATTTCTGCATAACCTACAAAAAACTCCGCATTATCTTTTACTACAGATTGTGTGAGCTTTTACAACAGATTGTGTGTGACCTTCTACTACAGATTTTATGTGGCCTTCTACCACAGATTATGTGTGACCTTCTACCACAGACTGTAACCTTCTATTGTTGATTATGTGTGACCTTCTACTACAGATTATGTGTGACCTTCTACTACAGATTATGTGTGACCTTCTACTACAGACTGTAACCTTCTATTGTTGATTATGTGTGACCTTCTACTACAGATTATGTGTGACCTTCTACTACAGATTATGTGTGACCTTCTACTACAGATTATGTGTGACCTTCTACTACAGATTATGTGTGACCTTCTACTACAGATTATGTGTGACCTTCTACTACAGATTATGTGTGACCTTCTACTACAGATTATGTGTGACCTTCTACTACAGATTATGTGTGACCTTCTACTACAGATTATGTGTGACCTTCTACTACAGATTATGTGTGACCTTCTACTACAGATTATGTGTGACCTTCTACTACAGATTTTATGTGGCCTTCTACCACAGATTATGTGTGACCTTCTACTACAGATTATGTGTGACCTTCTACTACAGATTATGTGTGACCTTCTACTACAGATTTTATGTGGCCTTCTACTACAGATTATGTGTGACCTTCTACTACAGATTATGTGTGACCTTCTACTACAGATTATGTGTGACCTTCTACTACAGATTATGTGTGACCTTCTACTACAGATTATGTGTGACCTTCTACCACAGATTATGTGTGACCTTCTACTACAGATTTTATGTGGCCTTCTACCACAGATTATGTGTGACCTTCTACTACAGATTATGTGTGACCTTCTACTACAGATTATGTGTGACCTTCTACTACAGATTATGTGTGACCTTCTACCACAGATTATGTGTGACCTTCTACTACAGATTTTATGTGGCCTTCTACCACAGATTATGTGTGACCTTCTACTACAGATTATGTGTGACCTTCTACTACAGATTATGTGTGACCTTCTACTACAGATTATGTGTGACCTTCTACTACAGATTATGTGTGACCTTCTACTACAGATTATGTGTGACCTTCTACCACAGATTATGTGTGACCTTCTACTACAGATTATGTGTGGCCTTCTACCACAGATTATGTGTGACCTTCTACTACAGATTATGTGTGACCTTCTACTACAGACTGTAACCTTCTATTGTTGATTATGTGTGACCTTCTACTACAGATTATGTGTGACCTTCTACTACAGACTGTAACCTTCTATTGTTGATTATGTGTGACCTTCTACTACAGATTATGTGTGACCTTCTACTACAGATTATGTGTGACCTTCTACCACAGATTATGTGTGACCTTCTGCTACAGATTATGTGTGATCTTCTGCTACAGATTATGTGTGACCTTCTACCACAGATTATGTGTGACCTTCTACCACAGATTATGTGTGACCTTCTATTGTTGATTATGTGTGACCTTCTACTACAGATTATGTGACCTTCTATCTGTGTGACCTTCTATTGCAGACTGCATGTCCTTCTACACTAAATATTATGCATGGTCTTCCACTACAGTATCTGTGACCTTCAACTACAGAGTATGTGTGACCTTCAACTACAGAGAATGTGTGACCTTCAACTACAGATTATGTGTGACCTTCTACTACACATTCTCTGTGACCTTCTACTATACATTCTACAAGATTGTCTACGGAAGATTACGCATTTACCTGTACTACAGATCCAGCATCACTTTATACTACAGATTCTGAATGATATTATAATACATATTGTAAGTGACCTACTACAAATTATTCTGCATGGCCATTTCTACATATACTGCATGAGCTTCTACTACTGACTCAACACGGCTGTATAGTGTAAACTCCACAAGACCAGTAGGTCACTGTGCTCGAATGACTGCCCATGTTTCACAATCCACTCTGGCAACTAGCACCATGAAACAATCCACTGAAGGGACAAGCCTGTTTTTCTCTCTACTAAACTCTGGCAGCCGGTCTCTCTGGCCGAGGGGTTACACCACTTTCTTCGTAATCCCGTTTATCACGCAGAGTCTCGTAGCGGGTGAGAACTGGGAGCGGTTCGTCCTCCGCTGGTGACTTGCGGGATAACTGAGCCGGCCGCTCAGAAAGCAATGGCAAACTATTGAGCGTAATCTTGCCAAGAAATCAACAGACAGCAGAAAGATGCTGCTGTTGACAGCGATGTCCTGTAAAAGGATATGCGAATTTAAAAAAAAAAAAAAAAACTCTGGCAACTCGCACCATGAAACAATCCACGGCATGGACAAGTCTGTTTTTCTCTCTACTAAACTCTGGCAACTCGCACCATGAAACAATCCACGGCATGGACAAGTCTGTTTTTCTCTCTACTAAACTCTGGCAACTCGCACCATGAAACAATCCACGGCATGGACAAGTCTGTTTTTCTCTCTACTAAACTCTGGCAACTCGCACCATGAAACAATCCACGGCATGGACAAGGGAAGGCCTGTTTTGCTCTCTCCTAAACTCTGCAGTGAAAATGATAAATTCCAAACAATTCATGCATGAACACAATTAACACAAATCTGGGAAACGGCATATTTTGGCAGGGTGTCAGCGGGAGGTAAAATGTTTTGTATGCTCGGGAGAATCCGGTAATTCGGTTTTACATTATTACCTGGTGAAATCGTACCCTGTATTTCTACCCGTGTTTACGGTTATATTGGCTTAGGGTTTCGAATTGTGGTCTCCAGTTCATTTAAACTGAATTCCACTGCAGAAGTGGGATGAATAGATGATATATTTACTTCATGTGTTTGCAAAATAATGAAAGGTGGATACACAGACAAATAGAAATACTGAGAGAGAGAGAGAGAGAGAGAGAGAGAGAGAGAGAGAGAGAGAGAGAGAGAGAGAGAGAGAGAGAGAGAGAGAGAGAGAAGGACAAGGTGAGTAAAGAGAGAGAGACACACAGACACAGAGTAGAGAGAGACGGTGAGAGAGAATCTCTTTACTTCCACCATTCTTTCTACTTCCACTGATCTCTCTACTTCCACAATTCTCTCTACTTCCACCATTCTCTCTACTTCCATCATTCTCTAAGCATCCACAAATCTCTACACTTCCACCACATTTACTGCTTCCACCAATCTCTATAATTCCACCACTCTCTCTACTTCCACCAATCTCTAAGCATCCACCAATCTCTAAGCATCCACCAATCTCTATATTTCCACCACATTTACTGCTTCCACCAATCTCTATACTTTCATTAATCGCTATACTTCCATCAACCTCTATACTTCCACCAATCATATATCTTCTACAACACCTCACCTCACCTACTCCCCTCTTCTCAACTTCCACCAATCACATATCTTCTACCGCCCCCTTCCTCTCATCTTCCACCAATCACGAATCTTCTACTACTCCACACCTCCCTCCCCGTTATTCTCTACCTCCACCAATCACATATCTTCTACCTCCCCAAATACTCTCTACCTCCACCAATCAAATATCTTCTACCTCCCCCGTTGCTCTCAACTTCCACCAATCACATATCTTCTACCTCCACCAATCAAATATCTTCTACCTCCCCCGTTGCTCTCAACTTCCACCAATCACATATCTTCTACCTCCACCAATCAAATATCTTCTACCTCCCCCGTTGCTCTCAACTTCCACCAATCACATATCTTCTACTACCCCCCCCCCCCCCCCCCTACCACCACTGCGGTACAGAACCAACCATCACACACCCTTCAACATCAGCTGCCGCAAACTGAGCACTAATGACTTTCCCCGGAGTGCAATGCTGGCGGCACAAAGCAACAGGACTCAAACATCACCACAAGGACAACAACTCACCGGCACCTGTAAGGCCAGCTCCTAATTTCTCCTCCATGATGAAAAGCAGCAGACGGAGCGCCGCGTTCACGTTGTGGTTGCCACTGAGTTGTAGCGCCCTGACCGCAATGTCCTGGGGAAATATAAAGCAATTATCTCAACGGACTTCCATACTGAAACATCCATACATGCTCTCTGCTTTCTGGGGAAATAGAAAACAATTACCTCAACGGACTCCCATACTGAAACATCCAAATGTACATGCTCTCTGTTTCCTGGGGAAATAGAAAACAATTACCTCAACGGACTCCCATACTGAAACATCCATACATGCTCTCTGCTTCCTGGGGAAATAGAAAACATTGACCTCAACGGACTCCCATACTAAAACATCCAAATGTACATGCTCTCTGCTTCCTGCGGAAATAGAAAACAATGACCTCAATGGACTCCCATACTGAAACATCCAAATATAGATATGTCCACAAAGCAACACGTAATAAATAACATATTCATCATCATCGTCATCATCATGTGCCAAACATCCAAATATACATATGTCCTCAAATCAACAGATAATAAATAGCATAACACCATCATCGTTTGTGCAGTGCCGATAAGCGTGGGCGGTCATGTTTCGCCATATCAAACTATCACCAGAGTCGCTGATCAACTCGGTGTTCTTGTCTCAACTATTTTCTGTCGCCAAGCCACCCAGCTGTTTACTTCTCTGCCTTCTCTTTTTTTCTTGTTCCCTTAATCTTGCCAGTTGTCCCAAGTTCTCCAGTTTATTTCTTCTCATAACGTGCCCAAATTATCGTGACTGTCTACATCTAATTTCTCTAATCAGTTTACGATTTTCATTTATTTCTCGTACGACTTGCAGCATATACCAACCACTATGCTACCAATGTCCAACGTGGTCATTATCCAAATCACACGTACGCAAAACCCAAACCCGCGAGATGAGATGTCCCAGACTGAGTCAGAAATGATGCTATCAGACAGACAGTCGAGAGAACCAGTAAGAAATTATGCTATCAGACAGACAGCCGAGAACCAATAAGAAATGATGCTATCAGACAGGCAGCGGAGAACCAGTAAGAAATTATGCTATCAGACAGACAGTCGAGAGAACCAGTAAGAAATGATGCTATCAGACAGGCAGCGGAGAACCAGTAAGAAATGATGCTATCAGACAGACAGTCGAGAGAACCAATAAGAAATGCTGCTATCAGACAGACAGCCTAGAACTAGTAAGAAATGCTGCAATCAGACAGACAGCCAATATCTAGTAAGAAATGATGCGTTCAGACATACAGTGATCAACACCTTTTGCCACATGTAGTGAAAGGCAGAAGATCAAATGGTTCTCCTATATCAAATTATTGGAGATATCAAGATATGTAGAAGAATGGTCGCCCACGCCAGACACTTGATGATGATGATGATGATGATGATGATGATAAGCTGTTTGTTTTTCCCAAGCCGACACTAAGTCTGTAGTATTTACATCTATTTTTACCATCAATCAGAGGCGTCGTTGTGCCATAGATTCCACGCTTTCTCACATTCTTGTAAGCAGTAACACTAAAGTACATAGAGCAAACCCTGGAACCGTGAACTGTACTGGAAAGTACACGATAAATTTCCGGATACTGTCTCCGTTCTGCAGTTGGATGCGCCAAATAAACTGAGGTCAACATTCGATAGAGGCATTAATTAATGAATGCGACGTGTATCTTGTGTCATCTGCTCCGTTCTTTTGCGACTATCGTCCGTCCTCTGCCCCGTCCTGTTGAGTGTATCTTACGTCCTGCTTGAGTGTATCTTACGTCCTGCTGAGTGTATTTACGTCCCGTTGCATATATCTAGCATAGTGTTGCATGTATTAGATATCTTGCGTCCTGTTGCATGTATCGTACGTCCTCTGCTCCGTCCTGTTGTGCGTATTTCACGTCCTTGTTGAGTGTATCTTACGTCCTCTGCTCCGTCCTGTTGCATGTATCTTACGTCCATCGTGTGTATCGTTACGTCCTCTGCTCCGTCAAGTTGCATGTATCTTATGTCATTTGCGTGCATCTTATGTCCCCTGCTCCGTCCTGTTTAGTGTACCTTACGTCCTATTGCGCCTATCTTACTGTCCTGTTGAATGTGTTTTACGTCCTCTACCCCTTCCTGTTGCGTGTATCTTACGTCTTTTTCGTGTATCTTACGTCCTCTGAACCGTCATGTTGCGTTATATTAAGCCCTGTTGTGTGTATCTTACGCCCATTGCGTGTATTTTACGTCCTCGGCTCCATCATGTTGCGTGTATCTTAAGTCCTGTTGAGGGTATCTTACGTCCTGTTGTGCATATCTTACGTCCTCTGCCTCGTCCTGTTGTGTGCATCTTATGTCCTCTGATCTGTCCTGTTGCGTGTATCTTATCCTCTTCCTGCTCCATCCTGTTGTGTGTATCTTGCTTACTCCCTCAGCTCCGGCCTGTTGTGTGTATCTTACGTCCGTTGCGTGTATTTTAAGCCTCTTGTCCGTATTTTACGTCCTGTTACGTGTATCTTACGTCATCTGCTCTGTGCTGTTGCGTATATCTTACGTGCTGTGGTCCGTCCTGTTTCGTGTATCTTATTCCTCTGCTCTGACATGTTGCGTGTATCTCACGTCCTCTCCTCAGTCTTGTTGTATGTATCTTATGTCCTCTGCTCCAACATGTTGCGCGTATCTGACGTCATGCTGTATGCATCTTACGTCCTGTTGCGTGTATCTTACGGCCTGTTGCGTGTATCTTACATCCTCTGCTCCGTCTTGTGTGTATCTACGCTAAAAATGTTACCCCCCCCCCCTCCTCCCCACCCCAACTCTGAACAGCATTCTTTCGAGAATGAACGAACGAATGAACAAATGAATGAACTTTATTTTCAAAGGGTTAAGAATTGGGTACGCAGGTCCGTCTAACATACTCCAATCTGATCGCTCTCCTGTCATAATATGAGTTCAAGCAAGCACATTAAATAGTAGGAATGAAACGGAAAGAAATAATATAACACACACACACACAGCACACACACACACACAACACACACACACACACTCACACACAAGACACATAATATTTATATTATAAATACAGCGAGTATTAGAAGTGAAGGACCCCGAGTTCTGCGGAGCAAGCCCTTACAAGCTGTACAAACATGTTTACACTTCAGTGGGTACGACGGGTATGCCAGGAATGTGCCAGCTGAAGGTACGCCAGCGTTAGCGAGTACCAAAGTACTGACAATAATCGATTCCCGTGTTTGCGCCTGCCGTCAAACCCGATTACTCCTCCTTACGTTCTCATGGCGGATGCGTTTCAATGGAGGATAGGACAAGAGTAGAATCTGTTTCATGCAGAGGTTTTCCCACAGCTAAGGGTGTGAGGTCGGAGCCTTCTTTTTTTTTATTTTTATTTTGCCCTAGCTCGCTTTGAACTCAAGCGTAGTCCATACACACTACTTCTAGAATTGCTGAACTGAATTTTGCGTGTGGATTAGCTTTCCCTATTAATTGTGTCCCTCGCCATTAGGCGAAAACATCCGACTTCAGAGGTACTTGTTTGTAATTTACGTCCCCAAGTCAAGGACGAGAGGTCAACATTTTAGTCCAGCTGTCCGGTGTAGGGGTTGAACCTTTTACCTCGGCATCAGCACACCGGATGTTTAAGAACACAGTTCTTATCCATTCTGCCGTGCTGACCTATGTTGGCGTCTGTGGTTAAGGGGGAGAGAGCACGATTCGCAATCCCAAACACCACGCTCGAAATCAGCAGCAAGCGATTTGGAAGCAAACCGCTTTGTGTTGATTTTTAACAATAGTAGGAGCGTCGGTTGTTCAGAAAGCAATGGCAAACTATTGAACGTAAACTTGCTTAGTAGATCACAAATAGATAAAAAATGCTGGGGTTGAATGCGACATTCTGAAAAGGACATCCATCCATCATGTGCCATGCCGGTAAACGTGGGCGGTCATGATTCGCTATTTCATTCGAGCACCAGAGTCGTGGATCAGCTCAGTTATTGTCTCGACCATACCACACGACCAAGCCATCCAGGTATTTATTTCTCTGCCTTTCCCTTGTTCTCTTCCCGTCGATCTTGCCAGATGTCACCAAGTGGTCCAAGGACATGCAACTAACTTTTAAAACAGATGTGTGATTAGGGCTGTGGCTTAGTGGCAGTAATCGTGTTGTACAATTCCCGAGTCAGAGGTTCGAAATTTGCCTCATACCATTTGGAGGGGGCAGACCGCCTTGCGTTGATTTCGATGGTATAAGCGTCGGTGGTTCTGAAAGATATGACAAATTTTTAATAAAAAATCACGTCCTTTGCAGGCCATTACGGCCAACTCCAAATCAATGTTGATTATCTAGCCCCCCCCCCTTTTTTTTGGGGTGTATATCCTATTTGCAGGACATTGCAGTCAACACCAGCATTTTCAGCAGCTGTTGATGTCTTGGCAAATTTTACTTTCAGTAGTTTGCAATTGCTTTCTGAACGACCGGCTCACATACCTTCCGTAAGAAACCAACGCGACGCGATCCGCTGCCGAATCTCGCGCAGCTGTGTTTCGTACGTGAGTATACGTGATTACGAACAGCGTCCTTTACTCATTCGCCAGGAAGACCTGCTCTAGGCAAACTAACAGTCAAAAGAGAATGCCGGGGTTGGCTGCGACGTCCTGTAAAGGATATGCAACTAACTTTAACTTATTCAGAGAGGGTCAGCAGAGGGCCTGGTCGACACTTAAACGTGAGGAGGAGAATGCAAGCGGACGTTCAATGAGGCGCTCACTGGTACCACGAGTCAGGGAACTCAGTTGGCTTCTGAAGAAAGGGACGAAGCACGAGTGGCAATGTCCGGAGTGCTATGGTATTGATTCTTGATTGCATATCTCATATTTTCTAAATGTCCGACATCTGCACCTATAGCCTTTTTTTTTTGTTTTGTTCGCATATCCTTTACAGGACATCGCTGTCAACATCAGCATCTTTCAGCTGATTGTTGATTTCTTGGCAAGATTACGCTCAGTAGTTTGCCATTGCTTTCTGAGCGACCGGCTCACATACCCCGTAAGTTACCGACGCGGAGAGAACCGCTGCCGATTCTCGCGCACGTCACGTTACTCACGAAAGTATACGAGATTATGGAGAAAGTCGTGTAACTCCTAGACCAGGGAGACCGGCTACCTATAGCCTAGGATGTATAATTAAGAAAGCCTACTGTCGCCACGTCTGATTCACTTGTCTTCTGTCGCCCTCTATTCCCCATCGAGACAGAGACCCCCAGCCCACTCACCCCACGCCCTCCTACCCTCAGCCCCGTCCACACCCTCCCAATATCATTTATTTCTGTCTCTACTTCTCTTCTCCGTGAGTGTCTATGCGTCCTTCTATTTCTTTTTCAGTCAGGGTCTATAGAATAAGGGTTAGTGATCGCAATTTGACAGCTCCCCGACATAACGACATTAAATCAGCCACAGACGATATGGAAACAGATCACTTTGCGTTGACCCCGATGCTATGAGAGTCGGTCATTCAGAAAGTAATGTCAAACAACTAGACGTAAAATTGTCTAGTAAATCACAAACAATAAATAATAGGGTTGATTGCAACGTCCTGCAAATGACGAGACAACTGTTTCTTTTTTTCCTGGTGGGTTTCAGACAAAGGCCTTTCTAGTTATATTCTCAGGTGTTCTCTCAATGAATGTCCAATCACGCGCCGGCGTTTTTTCTTCACCTCTTGGTCCACGGGTATTTGTCTAGTTCTCTCCATCACCTCCACATTGGTTCACTGGTATTTGTCTAGTTCTCACCATCATCTCCACATTGGTTTACGGGTATTTGTCTAGTTCTCTCCATCATCTCCACATTGGTTTACGGGTATTTGTCTAGTTCTCTCCATCATCTCCACATTGGTTTACTGGTATTTGTCTAGTTCTCTCCATCATCTCCACATTGGTTTACGGGTATTTGTCTAGTTCTCTCCATCATCTCCACATTGGTTCACTAGTATTTGTCTAGTTCTCTCCATCATCTCCACATTGGTTCACTAGTATTTGTCTAGTTCTCTCCATCATCTCCACATTGGTTCACTAGTATTTGTCTAGTTCTCTCCATCATCTCCACATTGGTTCACTAGTATTTGTCTAGTTCTCTCCATCATCTCCACATTGGTTCACTAGTATTTGTCTAGTTCTCTCCATCATCTCCACATTGGTTCACTAGCATTTGTCTAGTTCTCTCCATCATCTCCACATTGGTTCACTAGTATTTGTCTAGTTCTCTCCATCATCTCCACATTGGTTCACTAGTATTTGTCTAGTTCTCTCCATCATCTCCACATTGGTTCACTAGTATTTGTCTAGTTCTCTCCATCATCTCCACATTGGTTCACTAGTATTTGTCTAGTTCTCTCCATCATCTCCACATTGGTTCACTAGTATTTGTCTAGTTCTCTCCATCATCTCCACATTGGTTCACTAGCATTTGTCTAGTTCTCTCCATGAGTTCCACATTGGTTCACTGGTCTTTGTCTAGTTCTCTCCACGAGCATCACATTGTTTCACTGGTAATTGTCTAGTTCTCTCTACGAGCATCACATTGTTTCACTGGTATTTGTCTAGTTCTCTCCATGAGCTCTATTTTGGTGATGTTGTCATTCAATTTAAGTGCTATTTTATATAGGCATCAAGTTCACGAATGTGTGTAGATTATTAATTATCGCGTTAGTCGTTCTCCGGGTTTGGGATCCACACATGACACCCACGGCCCATCTTGATATGCCGGACAAGAGCGTCGGCATCTGTTGCCAAAGTAAGCCCGGCAAACAGGCAGTCCGTCACGCGCCGACATTCCAAACACTCCGATATCTGAAAGCAATTACCCGGCAGATGGAACCACATGAGCGTGGCAAAAACACCATTGCCTGACCTACATATCTGACAAGGTGGCTCGGTCGGGCTGGCAGTAATTTCACAGTCAAAGAGATCAGTGACTGATATTTGGAGGTTTCGTGTGGCAGCCTAGACAAGCACTCCTTGTCATTCCGAAACAGACAGACAACTGACTGAACCGATCCGAACCGATATGTAGAAGGGGAGATAAAAAAAACTTTCCACCTCGTTCAACCAGTTTTATCAGCCTTGGTTACAACTGTAGTGGTTCATGGTGCTGATTTAGTTATTCTTGTCCTCTTCGTCAGTTTCAGCTGACTTTTCGATGTAGCAGAGTTTATGACTGTGAAGTCAGTGGGAGTTTGGCCGGTGGGTTTTCCTTTATGTCAGTTTCTTCCTGCTTCTCCGTTTGTCAGTGATGGCTCCTAGGTCGTCTGATTTGAGTGGATGGAGTCCTTAGAAGGACTCATCCTTTGATTGACTCATCCTTAGAAGGACTCATCATTTGATTGACTCATCCTTAGAAGGACTCATCCTTTGATTTAGTTGCTTTATTTTCTTTTATGCTGGCATTCTTCACGCTTTATATTCGGCACCTGTGGCTTAGTTGATACTGAAACACAGTTTCGCAATTCCAGTCATAGCGAGGGTTCAAAATCGATCGCGGGCAATTCGGAATCAGGTCGCCTTGCGATGATTGCGATGGGATGAGGCGTTGGCCGTTCAGAAAGTAATGGCACTCTATAGAACGTAAAACTGCACAGTCACTCACAAATAGGCAATAGATGCTGGGGCCGACTGCGACGTCTTGCAAAGGACATGCACATGTGTTTTTAATTTAAATAAAGGATAATTTAATCTCAGCACTTTTAAAATCGGTCTCTTACTTCGCTAGACTAAGAAGGACGCATAACATACTAACTCCGCTGGATATGCACATTTCACACTTAATTCTCCAGAGAAACACATAACACATAAAATTCTCCCGAAATGCACATAACACTTAATTCTCCAGAGGTGCACATAACACACTTAATTTTCCGGAGAAAAAAGTCGCTTAAAAGTCGACAGGGTCGACTTCATATTTCATTGCACCGGGTTTTATCCTATATGGCTCGGTCTCTTTCCGCAGCGCGGAAAGCGTCGCACAAAACACGAACTCCGTAGCTCTAGCGACGACCCACAGGAGTCTCCGAAAAATTTCACTGGTGAGCCGAAGGATACGGCCGGAATCGAACCCACAACCTTCGGAGCCCGAGTCGAACGATTTGACCACTTCGCCATGGAGACTCCCTTTCTCCGGAGATGCACATAACACACTTAATTCTCTACAGATACACATAACACACTATCTCGAGAGATGCACATAACACACTTAATTCTCCAGAGATGCACTTAACACACTTAATTCTCGAGAGATGCACATAACACACTCAATTCTGCAGAGATACACATAACACACGTAGCTCTCCAGAGATTCACATAACACACGTAGCTCTCCAGAGATACACATAACACATTTAATTCTCTTGAGATGCACATAACACACTTAATTCTCCAGAGATACACATAACACACTTAATTCTCCAGAGATACACATAACACACTTAATTCTCCAGAGATACACATAACACACTTAATTCTCCAGAGATACACATAACACACTTAATTCTCCAGAGATTCACATAACACACGTAGCTCTCCAGAGATACACATAACACATTTAATTCTCCAGAGATACACATAACACACTTAATTCTCCAGAGATACACTCTTCTTCTTCTTCTTCTTCTTCAGCTTCCCGAGCCATTGAGGTTCTTTGCTGCAAATACAATACACAAAACACACTTAATTCTCCAGAGATGCACTTTACACATTTAATTCTCTAGAGATACACATAACACACTTAATTCTCCAGAGATGCACATAACACACTTAATTCTCCAGAGATACACATAACACACGTAGCTCTCTAGAGATACACATAACACACGTAATTTTCCAAAGATACACATTTTTCCCCCCCGCAAAACCTTTACAAGACATCGCTGTCAACAGCAGCATCTTTCAGCTGTCTGTTGATTTCTTGGCAAGATTACGCTCAGTAGTTTACAGATACACATAACACACATAATTCTCCAGAGATTCACATACCACACTTAATTCTCCAGAGATACACATAACACACGTAGCTCTCTAGAGATACACATAACACACGTAATTTTCCACAGATACACATAACACACATAATTCTCCAGAGATTCACATAACGCACTTATTTCTCCAGAGATACACATAACAAACTAACACCACCAGAGATACATACATATAACACATGTATCACCCTCGGACACACATAACGCATTAGCCCTTCCAGAGATCTCCGTGGCGAAGTGGACCAACCCTCTGCCTTACACTTGGAGTGTGGTCAGTTCGTTTTCGGACCACGCTTCAGATCCAATTCCGATTCCGATTTGTAGAAAAAAAGAAACTTTCCACCTCGTTCAACCCTTCTCAATGACGTTGGTTATAGTTGTAGTGGTTCATGGTGCTGAATACGTTTGTTAAGTTTTTCTGCGCCAGTGTTAGCTGGCTTATCGATTTGTAGAGTTTATGCCTGTGACGTCTGCTGGGGGATTCGTAGGCCGGCAAGCTTTTCTTTGAGTTCGTTTCCTCTGGTTATTTCGTTTGTCAGTGTTGGCCCATGGCTACTCGATTTTGATGTTGCAGTCTTTATAAGGACTCCTTGTCTGACTATTGGTTAGCTTTCCTCTTGCTGTGGTCTTGTGTCATCTTTTTGGAGTTTTTGTATGTGTTATTCTTGCTCTTGTTTTCTGAGGCGATTCATTTCCAATTCCTATTTTTTGCTCCATGTGGACCAGACACCTTCGTACCCCTAGCCTAGTAGTCTAGCTTGTCTGTCCCTCTCATTGAATTTAGCTTCCTGTATTGCAATCGTTTCTTAGATAGTTAAGGTGGGTTCGTCTTTTTAGCCTGGGCTCTCGTTATCTTCATATGTGTTGTATTCTTCTTCTAGGCTCTCTTCACGTGTCGGGCAGTATACTGATTTTTTGGGTTGCCTTGGCTCCGTGATTGGGCTACTAGCTTTATCTTGCTGTCTCTGATTGGTCTGCTGGTTTGACTTTAGCTTGCGTCTTTTTGCCTCCTTTTTTATGTGTTGTCTTTAGCAGCTTTTCGATGTTTTCTTGTTGGGTTGCATCTCGCGGCTTCTCTATGGTCTTTTCCGTAATTTCTGCTGGTTTGTTTTGGGTTAGCTCCCTTTCAGTTTTTAGCCTTTCTCTCTCCGTCTTGATGTCTCATAGAATCTCTTCATTCTTCTATGTCGTCTGGATCATGTTCTCCATATCTTGTTTGATGTTTTGCTGGATCTCCTTTATTTCAGTGAGCAGTTTTTCATTGTCGCTGGTTGGTGCTGCGTCAGTAGTGCCTTGACTTGCTTCTTCAGCTCGTCTATCTGATTTTGCAGTTGATCTCTTTCAGCTTGTGATATGCACGTGGCTGTCTCGCCCCTCTGCATTGCTTCCTTGAATGGTGTCTTCGTGGTAATGGCGAATTTTAACGTCTTTGTGTCTTTGGAGGTACGGACAGCCCAAGTATCTTGCTCCATGCTTGCCGAGGCAGTTGGCGCACTTTCTCTTGTTGTTGGGTGCTCGGAAGTCCGTGTCCTGCTTGGCCAGCGGACACTCCTTGAAGGTGTGGTGATCGGCGCAGTATCGGCAGATGTCCGTCTTACTGCTGACATGTTGTTCTGCTGTGGCCGGCCCTCTGGCATCTTGAACATTGGGTGATTCTTGGTATGAATCTTTCAGGTTGTTGTTCTTTCTTGTCTATCGATACCAGGCTTGGTATTTCGCTGCCATTAGTCGTCACCACCGCCAGCGCAGTAGGGATTTTTGAGTACGTTTGGATCCGCTCCGCCTTCAAGATTCGGATGTTGAGATTCTCTTCTTGTAGCTGCTTCGTGATTTGTTCGTCTGACAGCTCCACTTGAATACGCTTGACAACCCATCTGACTGTTTTTGAGTCGGTGTTTCCGCGACCACGCCGTTCACACCAGGAAGAAAATTCTGTCCGCTGACCCATGAGAATGATCGCTGGAGCCGCGGACCTCGTCCTTTGTGTGATGCCCTCGGCAGACTGCTTGCCGTCATGCGAAGACTGGAAGAGCCATGAGGTAATACCAGGTGCAATGAAGCTGACCCTCTCACATTTAACCTTTAACACCATCTCCACAAGACTAAATCTAGTCTTTTGTATTCCACATTCAGACCAGCCAGGGCCGGTAGCCAAACACACACAAAAGTCCACTGTCAAAACCACTGCTCGTGGCTAGTCGGCCTGCGTTATGCAATTTCCCAACGACTCGTGCGACCATAGACAGCGCTTGTATGCCCTAAGCGGAATTCATGCACAATACAAGTTGATGGAGGAGTTGGTACGAGGATTCTCAAGCTATTGACATAATATCAATGGATGGGGGAACCCTGGCGCCACTGAAATAACATGATTCTTCTTCTTCTTCTGCGTTCATCCGGAGTTTTGTTTTTTTCGGACGTGATTGCGTTGTGCCTGTTTACAGCAAAGCTGCGTTCTTGCGCCGTTAGGCCGACACATCCGACTTCTGCGGGCATTTGTTGACCGGGTTAATCTTCCCGGGGAAATAGCATGATTCATAAACTTTCAAACAAGACACTCTGTTAAACTGGCCATGCCTGGAAGTAACGTGTTCCTTCAGCGAGGGGCTGTCTTCGCATGGGTGCGGGGGAGGCGTTCTATATACTCAAGATAAAACATGTTTTGCATATCCTTTCTTTACAGGACATCGCATTCAACATCAGCATCTTTCAGCTGATTGTTGATTTCTTGGCAAGATTACACTCAGTAGTTTGCCATTGCTTTCTGAGCGGCCAGCTGACACACCCCGTAATGTTACCGACGCGATTCGAACCACTGATGATTCTCACCGTCGTCACGTTACTTACGAGAGTATACGAGATTACGGAGAAAAGTTGCTAACCTCTAGGCCAGGAAGACGACATACTCAAGATACAGACATAAAATAGGACGGCATCTAAAAATATATTTTTTTGCATATCCTTTTTTCAGGACATCGCAGTCAACACCAGCATTTCTACCGTTGTGATCGCTTGGCAAGTTTACGTTCAGTAGTTTGCTATTACTTTCTCAACGGCCGGCACCGATACCAACGCAAAACCAACCAACAAAGTCTGCTCCCAAATCGCGTGCAGATATGTTTCGAATGCGGATATACGGAATTACGAACCGCGTCCGTCAGCTCTTCGCCACAGAGACGGCAAAAATATCCAGGAAAAATTAGGAGAGACGCGTCCAGAAACGCGTACATTAGTGGAGATTAGCAATGTTGTTGTTGTTGTTGATGATGATGATGATGATGATGATGATGATGATGATGATGATGATGATGATGATGATAGACAGACAGACATATTAAACAGGAATGTAGACAGACAGGCAGGCAGGCATGCAGGCAGGCAGGCAGGCAGGCAGGCAGGCAGGCAGGCAGATAGACAGACAGACAGACAGACAGACAGATAGATAGATAGATAGATAGATAGATAGATAGATAGATAGATAGATAGATAGATAGATAGATAGATAGATCTGCACATCTAACCTCCCATGATGGGTCGATGTAAACAGACACACATACACATCCACAACTAACGCTCGCCTGCATGTCTGCGCCACAATCAGTACACACAATCACACATCAACACCTCCTCACAATCCGATTACACACACATATACCCCCACTTTTCCCCCCACCAAGTTCTAAAGCTTACCTCAACCGGACTCGCGCCAACTCCTCCCCACGTGCAAAAACGTTGCCAGGCAACGCGAGCGGCAGCGCAATGGAGTTCTAATAATACTCTTAGGAGTACATGTCACCCTCCCCCACACATTCCTCCTGATCGTATCTTACCTAGTTCTAGCTTCTACCTCTTTGCCTTCTTGCTAGTCTCAGAAACGAGTGGTTTCCTCTCAGGTGACTAGGAAAATACCAGATCACATTAGGTAAGCTGGGGCGATTCCTGTGGGGGGTGAAAATCATCGGGGAATCCCCTGGCCTACAAGTGACGAGACATTTGATCAACCAACACAGAACTGGTACGATCAGTCGATGGCGGGAATGCTCAGGGGGAGTTCGGAGCACCTATTGAGCTGTCTGAGTGTGATGATGATAATGATGATGATGACGATGATGATGATGATGATGATGATGATGATGATGATGATGATCCTCATTAATAATTAATCACAGGCTCGTCGTGTGAGAAGTAAAACGATCTGGCGACATATCGCCACTACCACAAAGACTGGTCCACAAGAAGCAATATCGCGCATGCTCCATGGTGAGCAGGAGAAAAGGCTCTATTCGCAAAGATGGATAAACAGTATAACTGGGGCAGCTCATATAATTATTATCACTAAGTGCCGCGCCGATAAGTGTCAGCGGTCATGGTTGGCCACCTCCCACGGTCAGTCGAGTCATGGATCATGACCCAGTTTATTGACAGGGATAATCTACCCCGCGTGTGGTGACAGGGATAATACCCAGCGCGTGTTGACAGGGATGCTTCCCAGCGCGTGTTGACAGGGAAAACATTTCCAATATTTGTTGACAGGGATAAACTTTCTGACATTTGTTGACAGGGATTGGCTTTCCGACATTTGTTGATAGAGATAGCCTTTCCGATATTTGTTGACAGTGATAACATTTCCGACATTTGTTGACAGTGATATCCTTCAAGGTATTTGTTGACAGTGGTAACTTTCAAGGCCTTTGTTGACAGTGGTAACTTTCAAGGCCTTTGTTGACAGTGGTAACTTTCAAGGCCTTTTTCGACAGTGGTAACTTTCAAGGCATTTGTTGACAGTGATAACATTCAAGGCATTTGTTGACAGTGATAACATTCAAGGCATTTGTTGACAGTGGTAACTCTCAAGGCATTTGTTGACAAGAACAACCTCCCCGAGTAGTTTCACAGACAACTCCGAGGTCTCAATATTACGACGTCATTTACGTCAGTTTAAGCCATACGGGATGTTGGTATCTAAGTCTGCAGCTCAGGGTACAGCAGGCAGATCTCATTGCGCTGCTTTTCACAATTGTAAGAGCGTTTGCTATTCGGTAAACAATTATAAAGTACTGCACGTAAATTGCAAAGAAAATAAGAAACAACCAATACGGTTCTTCTAAATTCGTTCGCTAATACTACGGTTGATTGTGATGTCCTGTAAAGTGACCCCTTTAAACTTACACAGAAAGGCCGCAGGTGGTCAGTCTTTCTTTCCCCGTAGCGAACGTCGAGAACTGACATAAAATCTTCCTCCTACCACGCTCACGTAATTATCAGAGTAACATTATAACCATTACGCCAACTCTTATATCTGACTGATAGAATGGATCGGGTCTCCAGGGACGGAGACATGTGGAGGTTATAATCGCCTACGTCAGCTGGCACAAGAAGCAACAAATACAGGGCCCATTAACACACCTTCAGGCTCATCCGGTATATGGTGCTACACCCACATTTGTATAGACCGATCGGCACACGGTGGATGACGGTGTCAGTGTCCCACAGGACGCCTTGACTACCCAAGATATGTTGGGTATCCATTTTGGGCTGGGTCGCTTGGAAGCCCAGGTCAATTGGGAGGGGGGGGGTCTGAATTCGCCAAGCTGGGGATCGAACCCATGATCTCTTGGACGACAGGCGAGTGTCCGGCCACTAGCTACCTGGCCTCCCAGTTAGCAGGGCACCTGATATATGCGAGTGCGCGCGCGCCCGCCCGCACACATACATATACATATGTGTGTGTGGGGGGGGGGGGAGAGAAGAGAGAGAGAGAGAGAGAGAGAGAGAATTCTTGACACTATATAAATACAGACATAGATAGGTACGTAGGTTGGCAGACAGACAGAAGAATGACGTGTGTACTACAGCTCTAAACACTCGGGCATTCCTTTCATTGCTGCACAGATCGACCACCGCCCGTCGCTATAAGAGTTCAAAGAGCCTATCGACACGATCCAACGTTCTGTCTATCTGTCTTATCTATCTTATATATTTATCGTATATATTTAATCTATCTTATCCATCCATCCATCACCTACCCTCCCTCCCATTCACCCATCCATTCATCCATCTATCTATCTATCTATCTATCTATCTATCTATCTATCTATCTATCTATCTATCTATCTATCTATCTATCTATCTATCTATCTATCACACGCTCACTCGCACGCACACACACACTCACTTACACTTTCTTTTACTCACTCTTTCTCTCTCTCTATCTCTCGCTCTGTCTCTCCCCCCTCCCCCTCTCTCTCTCGCTATTTCTCCCTGTGTCTCTCTCCCTCTTTGTCGCTCTCTGCCCCTCTCTCTCCCTGTCGCTCTTTCCCTCTCTCTCTCTCTCCCTGTGTCGCTCTCTGCCTCTGTCTCTCTCCCTGTGTCGCTCTCTGCCTCTCTCTCTCTCTCTCCCTGTGTCGCTTCGCTCTTTCCCTCTCTCTCTCTCCCTGTGTCGCTCTCTGCCCCTCTCTCTCCCTGTCGCTCTTTCCCTCTCTCTCTCTCCCTGTGTCGCTCTCTGCCTCTCTCTCTCTCTCCCTGTGTCGCTCTCTGCCTCTCTCTCTCTCTCCCTGTGTCGCTCTCTGCCTCTCTCTCTCTCTCCCTGTGTCGCTCTCTGCCCCTCTCTCTCCCTGTCGCTCTCTCTCCCTGTCGCTCTTTCCCTCTCTCTCTCTCTCCCTGTGTCGCTCTCTGCCTCTGTCTCTCTCCCTGTGTCGCTCTCTGCCTCTCTCTCTCTCCCTGTGTCGCTTCGCTCTTTCCCTCTCTCTCTCTCCCTGTGTCGCTCTCTGCCCCTCTCTCTCCCTGTCGCTCTTTCCCTCTCTCTCTCTCCCTGTGTCGCTCTCTGCCTCTCTCTCTCTCTCTCTCCCTGTGTCGCTCTCTGCCTCTCTCTCTCTCTCTCCCTGTCGCTCTTTCCCTCTCTCTCTCCCTGTGTCGCTCTCTGCCTCTCTCTCTCTCTCTCCCTGTCGCTCTTTCCCTCTCTCTCTCTCTCTGTGTCGCTCTCTGCCTCTCTCTCTCTCTCTCTCCCTGTCGCTCTTTCCCTCTCTCTCTCTCTCCCTGTCGCTCTTTCCCTCTCTCTCTCTCCCTGTGTCGCTATCTGCCTCTCTCTCTCTCCCTGTCGCTCTCTCCCTGTCGCTCTTTCCCTCTCTCTCTCTCCCTGTGTCACTCTCTCCCTCTCTCTCTCTCTCCCTGTCACTCTTTCCCTCTCTCTCTCTCTCCCTGTGTCGCTCTCTGCCTCTCTCTCTCTCTCTCCCTGTCGCTCTTTCCCTCTCTCTCTCTCTCTCCCTGTCGCTCTTTCCCTCTCTCTCTCTCCCTGTGTCGCTCTCTGCCTCTCTCTCTCTCTCTCCCCCTGTCGCTCTTTCCCTCTCTCTCTCTCCCTGTCGCTCTTTCCCTCTCTCTCTCTCTCCCTGTGTCGCTCTCTGCCTCTCTCTCTCTCTCCCTGTCGCTCTTTCCCTCTCTCTCTCTCTCCCTGTCGCTCTTTCCCTCTCTCTCTCTCTCCCTGTCGCTCTTTCCCTCTCTCTCTCTCTCCCTGTGTCGCTCTTTCCCTCTCTCTCTCTCCCTGTGTCGCTCTCTGCCTCTCTCTCTCTCCCTGTCGCTCTTTCCCTCTCTCTCTCTCTCCCTGTCGCTCTTTCCCTCTCTCTCTCTCTCCCTGTCGCTCTTTCCCTCTCTCTCTCTCTCCCTGTGTCGCGCTCTGCCTCTCTCTCTCGCCCTCTCTACCTAGCGCTGGCTGGCGTCTACCCGCTGACTCATGCCGTCCTCCCCCCCCCCCCCCCACTGCCTCCTACCGTTGTGATTGCACAGATCACGGTGGTGGTGCCAACACTCAAACACACCACGTTACAGTCGGTGCACTTCCGTATTTCAGCCAGCACAACAATTCTTCCTCTCTTTCTAATTTCATTCCGGCTTTCATTCCACTTTCATTCGGTCTGCTTACACCTTTCATTGATGTGTTTCTATTTCTTTATTTTCTCTTGATGGTGTCTGTCTGTCTGTCTGCCTCTCTCTCTCTCTCTCTCTCTCTCTCTCTCTCTCTCTCTCTCTCTGCCTATCTATGCGTTATAAGGTATGTCTGTCCGTATAGTTGCATGTTGTCTGCCTTACCACCAGTATAATTGTATGCTATATGTCTTATCATCAGTATACTCGCATGGTGTCTGTCTGTCCATCAGTATACTTGCATGCTGTCTGTCTGTCCATCAGTATACTTGCATGCTGTCTATCTGTTCATCAGTATACTTGCATGATGTCTGTCTGTCCATCAGTATACTTGCATGCTGCCTGTCTGTCCATCAGTATACCTGCATGATGTCTGTCTGTCCATCAGTATACTTACATGCTGTCTGTCTGTCCATCAGTATACTTACATGCTGCCTGTCTGTCCATCAGTATACTTGCATGCTGCCTGTCTGTCCATCAGTATACCTGCATGATGTATGTCTGTCCATCAGTATACCTGCATGATGTCTGTCTGTCCATCAGTATACTTGCATGCTGCCTGTCTGTCCATCAGTATACCTGCATGATGTCTGTCTGTCCATCAGTATACCTGCATGATGTCTGTCTGTCCATCAGTATACTTACATGCTGTCTGTCTGTCCATCAGTATACTTACATGCTGCCTGTCTGTCCATCAGTATACTTGCATGCTGTCTGTCTGTCCATCAGTATACTTGCATACTGTTTGTCTGTCTGTCAATCAGTATACTTGCATGATGTCTATCTTACCACCAGTATATGTATGCATGTATGTGTGTATCTCTGACAGCATATCTGCATGTACTGCTTACAAAATTATCACTAGCATCATCACTAAGAACAATCCTGTAGTAATACATTTTCACAGCAATAAATTCCCACTGCATCGGGTAACAAAGTTCAACAAATTCACACTGCACCGAGTACCCAAGTTCAACAAATTCACATTCCACCAGGTCACCAAGTTCAACAAATTCACACTGCACTGGGTAACCAACTTAAAAAAACATTCACACTGCATCGGTGCACCAAATTAACTAATTCACATTGCACCGGGTCACCAAGTTCAACAAATTCACATTGCACCGGGTAACCAACTTAAAAAAACATTCACACTGCACCGGGTCACCAAGTTCAACAAATTCACACTGCACCGGGTCACCGAGTTCAACAAATTCACACTGCACCGGGTCACCAAGTTCAACAAATTCGCTCTGCACCGGGTCACCAAGTTCAACAAATTCACTCTGCACCGGGTCACCAAGTTCAACAAATTCACACTGCACCGGGTCACCGAGTACAGAACGGCCGATAAAGTACCTAATGCTCCCACAGATTTTTTCCAAGCCACTGACTTTTCCCGCCAACTGTAACGTGTGAAGGAACAATGCATTCCACCGGAGCAAGATTAATGATCTGTGACTAAAAACCACATTTCTTTGGGTCATCAAATATTGTTTGGCTGTAAATAAAAGCCACAAAGAAGTTGAAGTCAGAGTGTTGGGAGGTCATATCAAGCACAGAAAAAACAGAAGCCACAGGAAGGTACGGGGAAAAAAGTGGACTAACAGTATGGCTTACTGTGGAACCCTCTGTTACGTATCAGCGGGATGTTGTTGTTGTTGTTGCTGTTGTGTTACTGATGTTGTTTGTGTTGTCGTAGCTATAAATGTTGCTTGTTGTTGGTACTCATGTTGTTGTTGTTACTATTGTTTATGTTATTGAAATTTTTTTTACGGCGAGCTGCGTTGTGGTAAACGCTCCCAAGGTGGCCAGAGGAAACGCTTTAAGGACACTGAAAATCTCACTGAAAACTTTTGGAATTCATCTTGACATCTGGGAGACTGCTGTCAAAGACCGAAATTCGAGGCGTACATCGTTACATAAGGGGGCAGTCACTTGTGAAGCAACCAGGACTGCAAAAGCTGTGAAGAAAAGGCTGGACAGAAAAACCACTGCAGGAGATTCTCATCCTGGAATGTCAAGCATTCTTTGTCCACATTGTCAAAGAACATTTCGAGCCAAAATAGGCCTTATCAGCCATCTTAGAACTCACGGCTCCATACTTTCAACCCCACTGGATGAAATGAATGGTCATCACCATTCTTGATGGACAATATAGTATGTTATTGATGTTGTTTGTGTTGTCGTTGCTATAAATGTTGATGTTGTTGGTACTCATGTGTTGTTGTTGTTGCTGTTGCGTATGTTATTGATGCTGTTTGTGCTGTCGTAGCTATAAATGTTGATGTTGTTGTTGTTGTTACTGTTGCTTGTGTTATTGGTGTTCTCTGTATTGTCGAAGCTGGAAATGTTGCTGTTGTTGGATTAAGTTGTACCTATATATATATATATATATATATATATATATATATATATATATATATATATATATATATATATATATATATATATATATATATGGTGTGGATATCAGGCCACACGTTTCGACCGCGAAGGACACAAAGGAGGAGTTCTAATACTTACACGAAATATAATACCTTGCAGCGAAGTATTTGTGATCTCTGACAACCAAACGGAAATTATAGGTGTTGATATAATGATAAAGGACGTGAAAATAAGAATCTACAATCTGTATAGCCCAGCAGATAAGGACCTTAAACTCTCAAACATGAAAATAACTGACACAAACTGCATTATTGTCGGAGACTTTAATAGCCGTTCAGAAAGATGGGGATACCCAGATACTGACAAAAGAGGAGATAAATTGGAGGACTGGGAAATAGACTCAAATCTCCATCTACTCAACAAAGCGGATGACACACCGAGCTTCTACTCCAGAAGATGGCTTACCACTTTTACTCCAGACTTAGTTTTCTGCACAGGAGACATCCTCCACAAAATCGACCGCCATGTGCTGGACCAATTAGCAGGTAGTGACCACAGACCAATCAAGCTTGTAATGAATATGGAGTATGTTCCACGGGAACAAAAGCCCTTGCCCCGCTGGAATTACAAACGAGCAGATTGGGACAGATTTGCCATACTAACAGACAAATATTGTGAAAACATAAATACACAATATGGCAACATAAAGTAAATGGTGGAAAGTCTAAACAGAGCGATAATACAGGCAGCCACTGAGTCCATTCCTAGAGGAGCGAGGAAAAATTACAAACCATACTGGACTGAAGAACTACAAAGTTTGGAGGACAAAGTTGAAGATGCCAGGAAGACAGCAGAGAGAGAACAAACAATTGAAGCGAATATCTCTCTCAAAGCCATCTCAGCAAAATATAAAAGAACAGTAAATCAAACAACAAGAGATTGTTGGAGGGAAAAAACAGAAAACCTGAATTTTGACAGGGATGGAAACAAACTATGGAAACTAGTGAAAGCCATGAACAATGAAGGACCTAGAAACAAACAAATAACAATTAAACAAGGAAATGCCTTACTTACAGGAAAAAAGGCTGCAAATGCACTAATGGAACACTATGCAAATGCAAACCACATTGATATTACAACCGAACAGAAGAAAGCAATCAAAGACAAACAGATACATCATAGAAATACAGAGACAGCAGCAGAATATATGATGGCAAATCTAACAATGGAAGAAATGGAACAGGCAATGAATACCCTAAAAAAGAAGAAATCACCAGGAAAGGATGGAATCACAAATGAAATGCTAATAGGACTAGGCACCAAGGCAAAGAAGAAACTACTAGCAGTCCTAAATAACAGCTGGAAGAGAGGAATAGTCCCACAGGCATGGAAGGAAGCTATACTAATACCAATCCCAAAGAAAGGAAAAGACCTGGAAGAACCAAATGGCTATCGACCTATCAGTCTACTTAGCTGTGTAGGAAAATTAATGGAACGCATTATCAATGGCAGGCTAACATGGCATCTGGAAGAAAACAAACTCTTAACACCACACCAAGCAGGATTCAGAAAGTACAGATCCACTGAAGATCAAATAACCTATATAGCTCAGGAAATAGAGGATGCCTTCCAAGAGAAAAAGCACACACTAGCAGTCTGGATAGATTTAGAAAAAGCATTTGATAAAGTATGGAAGGAAGGACTGAAAGTAAAACTGCAAAACATGCATGTTTGTGGAAAAATGTATAAATGGATCAGCCACTACCTTGAGAACAGAACTGCCAGGACAAAAGTACAAGGACAAACAAGCAAAATGATGCTGCTGGAGCAAGGTGTCCCCCAAGGAGGAGTTCTTTCACCAACATTATTCCTAGCATATATAAATGACATCACAGAAAATTTTCCAGCCAGAGTACACACATCCTCCTTTGCAGATGACCTAGCCATATGGACATCTGAAGAATATATTAGTACAGCTAACAGCAGAATACAGCAAGCCTTATTAGCGCTAGAGGACTGGTCAAAATCATGGCTAGTGAAGATAAGTGAGGAGAAAACAACATGCACAGTGTTCTCCCTCTCAAATAAAACTCAGCAACCTAAGCTGGTATTGAATGGAAAAATATTGCGCCATGAAGAAATTCCAAACTATCTAGGAGTCACCTTTGATCGTCGCCTGACATGGAAGACACAGGTTGAGAAAAATCGAACAAGAGCAAGGCAGAGAATGGCAATCATGAAAAAGCTTGCTGGTACAACGTGGGGAGCAGATGAGAAAGTTCTCAAGAAGTTATATACTGGACGGGTGAGGCCAGTACTGGAATATGGCATTGCAGCTTGGGCAACAGCAGCTAAGTCAAACTTTAACAAAATAAGTAGAGTCCAAAACCAAGGAATGCGAATCATAACTGGAAGCCTGAAGACAACGCCTATTAATGAACTAGAAAAGATCACTTGTTTACAACCAATGCAGGATAGAAGAGATAGCAGAGCCCAGCAACAAGCAGAAAAATTTAGAAGATTGACAGACCACCCTATGTATAAGAGGTTTAGTGCTTTTGGAAAGGGAAGACTGAAGCGTAGCAACTTTGTAGAAATTGCAAAACGAAGGATTAGGGCAGATCCTACACTTAACATATCAACAGTCAAGCCCATATACAATGCACACAAGTTCCCAGCTTGGAAACAGCAGCAACTGCCTGAGATGATAGAAAACATTCCTGGTATTGAGAAAAAGAATACTCAGCATGAAACCGAAAGAAGAGAAATAACCCTAAACTACATAAAAGAACATTACCCAAGCAGGAATTGGACCCATGCATATACAGATGGATCAGCCAAATATTCAATAGAGAATGGAGGAGGAGGAATTCTCCTAAATTTAAAAAATGGAGTGAAAAAATCACATTCAATGGCAACTGGAAAATTTTCAAGTAACTTCAAAGCGGAGGTAGAGGCTCTGAAAACTGCAGCAGAAATGCTCCTGATGGAGGAAAATAAAGAGAAGCAAATAGCTATCTTCACAGATGCAAAGTCAGCTGTCTCAATACTGAAGAGCAATAACAGCACAGAACTAACTGACCTAAGAGCAGCACTCCATGGTCTATGCCAGAAATCCAAAAAAGTTGTAATACAGTGGATCCCATCACATTGCAGTATACCTGGAAACGAAGAGGCTGACAGACTGGCAAAAGAGGGCGGACAACTACCACAGCCTGACATAGACATAACCTATAATGAGGCAAAGAGGTTGATAAAAAGCACTTATAGAACCAAATGGGAATCAGAGCATCCAGGCCATCAGAAGGATGATGCATATTACAAACTCGACCGAAGAGAACAAGTAGCAATCTTCAGACTCCGCACAGGACATAACAGGCTGAAATACCACTTGTTCAATAAACTAAAGATAGGAGATACTGATGAATGTAATTGTAGAACTGGAAAAATGACAGCAAAACATTTGCTGCAGGATTGCCCAACGTATGCAGAACAGAGAAAGATATGTTGGCCCACACCTGCTTCATTTGAGGACAAGCTCTATGGAGATATCAACAAGCTAAAGTTGACCGCAGCTTACTTTAACTACATACAGGTTGACATTTAAAGGTGCATGAAGACCCAGAGGCATGAAATGGAATATTGCTTGGATAGCAAATCCATTATGTGGAAAGTCCAAATCGAAAGCTTGCTGTGTGGGCTTCAAAAAAGGTGGAAAAGTGTCCTAGTGGCACGAAATGGAATATTGCTTGGCTAGCAAATCCATTACGTGGAAAGTCTGAATCAAAAGCCCATTGTGTGGGCTTCATAAAAGGTGGAAAGGTGTCCTAGTGGCATGTGATGGAATATTGCTTGGATAGCAAATCCATTACATGGAAAGTCCAAATCGAAAGCTCGCTTGTGTGGCTTCATAAAAGGTGGAAAAGTGTCCTAGTGGCACGAAATGGAATATTGCTTGGATAGCAAATCCATTACGTGGAAAGTCCGAATCAAAAGCCCATTGTGTGGGCTTCATAAAAGGTGGAAAGGTGTCCTAGTGGCATGTGATGGAATATTGCTTGGATAGCAAATCCATTACGTGGAAAGTCCGAATCAAAAGCCCACTGTGTGGGCTTCATAAAAGGTGAAAAAGTGTCCTAGTGGCACGAAATGGAATATTGCTTGGATAGAAATCCATTACGTGGAAAGTCTGAATCGAAAGCTCACTGTGTGGATGTCATCTGCAGACTGCATACTTCTGGTTTCCGGAAGAACAGCCCATGGTGAACGGAAGGCCCAATATACGGAAGTGAGGCTAAGCAGCCATGTGCAGGACGTGACGATTCCTTGGGTGAGCCCAGTACCAGAGCACTATGTATCGGCTCTGCAAGTATGGAAGCCTCCTTGGATGGCGGGGAATGCCCATGGTCTGCCCCTGCCTTCCCTTGAGGGCTGACCAGGATCTTTGGCTGTTCTATATGGACCAGCTGGGATAGGGGATAACACCACAACAGTGAGAGTCAAACGTCCCAAGAAACCCCCGGGAAGGTTAACCCGGTCAACAAATGCCCGCAGAAGTCGGATGTGTCGGCCTAACGGCGCAAGAACGCAGCTCTGCTGTAAACAGGCACAACGCAATTACATCCGATAAAAAACTCCGGATGAACGAAGAAGAAGAAGAAGAAGTTTCATTAGCCTCTTTCAGGCAGTCATTGTTAGTTACTCTGTCAGTCCAAGGAATTCGGACAATTCGTCTCAGGAACCACATCTCCGTTGCTTCCACGTTCTTCCTAATTTGTTCATTTACATTTCAAGATTCACAGTCAAACAGAAAAACAGCTTCTATATAGCACTTCAGCACTCTCTTTCTTACATTCAATGCATAAGATATTCTTCAATTTCTGAAATTCAGCTTTTGCTTGCTCTGTTCTGCTCTTAATCATTGCTGTGCATCTGCCATTTGATGTTATAAAAGCCCCTAGGTATTTAAACCTATCCACTTGGTTAAGAATTTTCCCTTCTATTTTTATTTCACATTTTGGTGTCACCGTTTTCTTTAATATCACAAATTATTCAAATTCATCACGGGAAAACATTGTTTTGAATATCACAATTGTTACTGTTTTCTTTATATTCAAGGAGAGTCCGTTCTTTGCACTCTCTGTTATTACAATGACAAACAATTGTTGCAGATCTTTTGCAGTATCCGCCACCAATACTGTGTCATCTGCATAGCGTATATTGTTTATATTATACCCTCTGAATAGTATATAAGTGAGTTTGTCAGACGGACAGACAGATAGTCATACTATGAGCGAGGGACAGACGGACAGTCAGATAGTCATAATATAAGCGAGTTTGACTGACAGACGGAAAGACAGATAGTCATAATATGAGCGAGTTTGACAGATGGACAGACAGTCAGATAGTCATAATATAAGTGAGTTTGAAGGTGGACAGACAGTCAGATAGTCATAATATAAGCGAGTTTGACAGACGGCCAGACAGATAGTCATAAAATGAGCGAGTTTGACAGACGGACAGAAAGTCAGATAGTCATAATATAAGTGTGTTCGACAGATGAACAGACAGTCAGATATAAATAATATTAGTGATTTTGACAGAGAGACGGACAGACAGCCAGATAGCCATAATATAACAGAGTTTGACAGGCAGACGGGCAGACAGGCAGACGGGCAGACAGTCAGACAGTCATAATATAAGTGAGTTTGACAGATGGACAGACAGTCAGATAGAAATAATATTACTGAGTTTGACAGACAGACGGACAGACAGTCAGATAGTCATAATATAAGAGTTTGACAGACAGACGGGCAGACAGTCATAATATAAGTGAGTTTGACAAACAGACGGACAGACAGTCAGATAGTCATAATATAAGTGAATTTTACAGACAGACGGACAGACAGTCAGATAGCCATAATAGAATTGAGATTGACAGACAGGCGGACAGACAGTCATATAGTCATAATAAGTAAAGAACCCTTTCCAACACCTTGGGGTGTTTTAGTTATATGGTGCTAACCCCTTGTCTATATAGACCAAGTGGAACACGATGGGTTTTGATTGATTGATTGATTGATCTAGGAACCGACATCACAGCATTCGGGGTATTCCCTTAGGCGCTCTGTCGCCATCCTCAGCAGCCAGCGAAGAGTTCCAACACTAGTAGTTCCAGTAGCAATCTGATTATATGTCCGTCTCGCCTTTCCTCTGAGCGTCGAGCCTCGGCCAGATCCCCTCGTCATCCCTCGCTGTCGCATTCTTGCCAGACCATGATGATCCATTTGCTCCTCCGAGGTGTGCACGTGCTCCCACAAGGCCGCAATCACGTCTGCCTTGTCATGCATCGATACTCCACCAAGTTTTGCAGAGCCAGCCAATCTGTCCGCCTGTTCATTCCCCAGCACACCGGCATGCCTCGGAGAAAAGATCCAGGTGATGCTTGCCACCCGTGACCTCCGAAGCGAAGCAAGCCACTCTGCACGAAGCATGCCTGTCCTTACCTTCCTCGGCATGCTTTCTGAGTCAGTTACAATCACGATGTGTGTGTATCGCATTCTCCATCCAGCGGAAAGCTGCACTGACCGCCTCCACCTCCATTCTTAAGCTAGATGTTGTGGTACACGATAGGTGATGTGGTCAATGTCTCGCCTTTTCTTCTCATAACTTTTCTGGTACCAATTTGAGGTTGGGGTGAGATGGGGGTCTAGGCCATATCGAAATACATTCCCGCCGTGAGGAGGATTCGAACAGTTGACTACAGGGCTAGTAGGTAAGCGTGGTAGCCACTGCACCACAACAGTTCTCTGATCTACTTAGATACACAGGTAGGAAGTTAGGTAGGTAGATAGATACACTGCGTCTGATAAGTGTATATGTAGATGATAGACGGCCTGGCGGACGGACGGATGGACAGAGAAAGAGAGAGACGGAGAGCACACTTGAACCGTTAGAGAGGCGCTTTCGTCATTTGTACTCGGAAAACAACAACAGGCTTGGTCCATGATGTGAGGTGACGAACATCACCGCCAACGCTTATCGCTATGGCATGTGAGGATGATGGTCATCATCGTGTAGAGACAACAGGTTCAAATCCCTCGTGTGCCTTCAGCTTTCAATGGTCACATTGACTACAAGTCGGCACTGTGCTGTAGGTGTAGTGGACGTGTTTCGCAATTCCCCGACACATCCAGTCGAGGGTTGGCATCAGCTGCAGGAGACTTGGAAGCATACCGCCTTGCGCTGATTTCGATAATATGAACGTCGGTTGTTCAGAAAGCAATGGCAATCTATTAACGGGTACAAATTACCTTGTAAATCACAAACACCCAAAATAAATGATGGGTTGATTGTGAAGTCCTGTAAAGGTCATGCAGCTAACTAACTAAATCACCTGAACACGACAACATTCCTTTCCTCACTACGAGCACCAATCAATACCCACGAATCTACTTCCCACAGTTCATACACTATCCTTAGCATCCAACTACAACCTTGGTATTTGCTTAAGATTACCGCACCGAGTTATTTATAGACCGCTGATTGGGTGGCCCGCGCGGCGTGCAGGTTTGTGGACAAATCCCGACGGTACACCTTCACAAACCTAGACAATTGACATGTTTTGGCGATGACTCACGTGGAAGCGGCGGTCGGATCAAAGACGTTCAGGTAATATCAGCGAATGTCGACGTGGTAGACGGGCACGGGCTGAATTGTTTACGTTAAGCACGTGGCGATTTTTTGTTAATGCGGAGATGTACGTTGATTTGAAATCGAAAGTACAGTAGCTGGAAAGTGTCGGTCGAGTCTGGCAGGATGTGGTGGTTTGAGAAGGTATTTATTTTACTCTAACCTGCACAGTTCGCGGCGACTGCACTAGCCAGGCGGCCTTAATTCCTCAGCCTCAAGGCACCCACCCCTGTTATACAACCGCAAGGTACTTCTTCTTCGTTCATCCGGAGTTTTTGGTTTTTTTTCCGGATGTGATTGCGTTGTGCCTGTTTACAGCAGAGCTGCGTTCTTGCGCCGTTAGGCCGACACATCCTACTTCTGCGGGCATTTGTTGACCGGGTTAACCTTCCCGGGGTCAAGGTACTATATTGGCAGTACATGACAAAATGACTTAGAAGAAGAAGAAGAAGAAGAAGAAGAAGAAGAAGAAGAAGAAGAAGAAGAGAATCAGAAGAAGACCCGTTTTTCGCGCTCATCCGACATGTTACTACCCGAGAGATCAGGGAGACGTGTGCTATCATTATACAGCAGTGGTTCTTGGGAAAAGTCTTTTTTTTCTGCACGTTATGAGGAGAAAAAAAAACGGCTTGAAAACTTAGTGACAACTGGCAGTCTTGGAAAAAGAGCATGAGAGCGACAAGGACCGGACGGCCTAGCCATACGGCACAACTAAGACAAAAAGACAGACCTTGTGCAAGAATGGTGATCGTGTGAGATGGAGAAAAATGATCGCCCACATTGATCGGCATGGCGCATGATACATGCATGTATACACATGAATACTCAAATATTTGTAAACCTAGCATACATACTGGCTCAACGCCATGCGAGTTCTTCTTCGTGAATAAAAGGTAGTTCAAGACACAACAATCACGAGCACAGACAATTACCTCATCAAAGCCATACTGCATTATGTTCTGCACTTTGTTCATGCTACTCTCCGCATCACTGGCGGCCGGAGAGCTGGCAGAACTGGTTGTACTGCTGTTATCACTGCTTCCTCCGCCGCTACTACCACCGCTAGCACCACTACTGGACCCGTTGATGGAGTTCTGATACGGCCGCAAACTATCCCGAATCTCCGCCAGCGCTTTGTGATGCTGGTTCTCGCGTCTGGTCATCTTGCTGCCTCCCGAGGACTTCTCCGCGAGGGCCGGACTGCCTTGGCATAGCTCCGGCTTGAGGTGTACATTGGAAAAGTCGCTGCAAGCTTCCAAATCATGTTTACGAAGATGACTTAGGCTATCGCGAATTTCATTCAACATCTGTCGGTTATTCCCGACAAAAGTAACCAGCAAAGGCCTTCTACCGCCCGCTATTGGTCGTTCGTTTTCCTTGCGGATCATGTGACAATTATTTCCACGAACCGAAACTCACCAAATAAATAAATAATTGACTGCATCTGATATTCCTCAGGTTGGTGCAAATTAAGACTCATTTGGTTAATTAATTTTTTTTTTCTTATTTTTTTTTTTCCTTCTTCGGAAATTAAGAAAACTTGATGGAAATAAAGTTTACCATCAACAATGTTGATGGTAAGTCTTTACCGCATCCTCTCTTGGAAGCTTTGTGTAACTACCACGGCTTTGGAATCTGGGAGTCCTGAAGAATTCGGCAATTACCTCTCGAAATGAAACATGTTAATCCGGGTATTTATTCCATGCTTGTGTGGTAACCAATTAGTGGCGACTCTGTTGTGTATGTCGTTGACAAGGTGGTCAGCCTGTAGAAACCTGTGAACGGTAGAATCAAATATAAAATATGTATTAAGAACGTGGGTGTGAAATATGTATAATGCAATTAATTATTAATACCTAACAGGCTTTCTTTCCTCTTTTTCCCGGTGATTGATTGATTGATTGATTTAGGAACCGACATCACAGCATTCGGGGCATTCCCATAAGCGCTCCGTCCCCATCCTCAGCAGCCAGCGAAGAGTTCCAACACCAATAGTACCAGTAGCAATCTGATTATATGTCCGCCTCGCCTTTCCTCTGAGCGTCGATCGTCGGCCGGATCCCCTCGTCACCCCTCGCTGTCGCATTCTTGCCAGTCCATGGTGATCCATTTGCTCCTCCGAGGTGTACACATGCTCCCACAAGACCTTTTTCCCGGTGATATGGTGAAGGGGTTATAAACACAATTTGTAACCCCCCCCCCCCCCACCCCCATACCGTGTTCTAAACACAGCTGCGGACGATTTGGAAGTAGACTGCCTTGCGCTGGTATTGTATATAATAGTACCGGTCATTCAGAAATTAATCGCAAACTACTGAACGTAAACTTGTCAAGAAATTACAAAGTCAAAATATTCTGGGGCTGACTGCGACGGCCTGTAAAAGGATATGCAACCAACTTCCTCTTTTAAGTTGGATTACAGAGATGGTCAAAAAGTGTTGTCTAATGTGTTCTTTGAAATCTTCTTTCTGACGTCAGCAGTTGAGCATATAACATCTTCTTTCTGATGTTCAGTGTGTCCTTAGATATCTACGTCTTATATTTCAAGGGCTGGACAAAGTGCAAAATCATGCACTTAGAGTCACCACGGGAGGGATGAGATCAACCCCTATAGTGGAGACGAATTCAAGAAAATTCCAAGAGCTGGGCAAAGTGCAAAATCATGCACTTACGGTCACCACGGGAGGGATGAAATCAACCACTATAGTAGAGACGAAGAAGATGGGGAGGACTCAAGCACTGAGAGAGGCACAGATTTTTAAAAATGCTAATACAAGCAGAAAAGTCCCTCAGTTTGCCAGGCCTCCCTATAAGGAACAGATTTGAAGACCTATCTAAAGGGTGATTGATGTGAGGTAGCTTTATCCACAAGATTCTGCAGACAAAGCATTGATCTGCCCACAGTTGGTATCCCCATGAAAACTATCTCAGGACGAACTCCACGGAGAGAGGAACATAGACTACCACTAAAATCCAGACAAAAGGTAAAGGAATATTCGACAAGGAAAAAGCAGAACAGTGTACAACGCAGAACAGCCACTCTCAGTTTTCTTGATGAAGAATAGTCCCAGAACCTCCGGGTCCGAGTCTACACAGATGGATCAGCACAAAATGTTGTTCGAAATGAAGGAGCGGTACTGTGCATAGAATATCCAAACAATACTAGGGATATGGCCAGAGTACCAACAGGAAAGTACTGCCACAACTATGATGCAGAAGACCAGGCAATCAAGATAGCAACAGAGAAATTACTGAAAAACAATTATGATACACTGTCTGTGGTGCTGTTGACAGATGAAAAATCAGTACTTGAGGCTGTCTAGTCTGGGAAATGCCAGCACTACGACACTGCATCTGATCTAGGCAGCCATCGTGACGTCACCATACAGTGGGTACCACTACAACACTCAATCTGATCTAGGCAGCCATCGTGAGGTCACCATACAGTGGGTACCACTACAACACTCAATCTGATCTAGGCAGCCATTGTGAGGTCACCATACAGTGGGTACCACTACGACACTGCATCTGATCTAGGCAGCCATTGTGAGGTCACCATACAGTGGGTACCACTACAACACTCAATCTGATCTAGGCAGCCATTGTGAGGTCACCATACAGTGGGTACCACTACGACACTGCATCTGATCTAGGCAGCCATCGTGAGGTCACCATACAGTGGGTACCACTACAACACTCAATCTGATCTAGGCAGCCATTGTGAGGTCACCAAACAGTGGGTACCACTACGACACTGCATCTGATCTAGGCAGCCATCGTGAGGTCACCATACAGTGGGTACCACTACAACACTCAATCTGATCTAGGCAGCCATTGTGAGGTCACCAAACAGTGGGTACCACTACGACACTGCATCTGATCTAGGCAGCCATCGTGAGGTCACCATACAGTGGGTACCACTACGACACTGCATCTGATCTAGGCAGCCATCGTGAGGTCACCATACAGTGGGTACCACTACGACACTCAATCTGATCTAGGCAGCCATCGTAAGGTCACCATATAGTGGGTACCATCTCGGTGTGAAGTGCCTGGAAATGAGAGAGCTGATCAACTAGCTATGGAAGGATCAATATTAAAGCAAGAGTATAATCGGCACCTAGACAGCGCAAGGTACAAGAGGAACTATATGAGATGAAAGATGAGATGTACATGTCACCTCCTACCAAAGGTACAAGATGAACTAGATGAGATAAAAGATTATAAACAGGCACAACGCAGTCACATCCGGAAAAAAAAATCCGGATGAACGCAGAAGAAGAAGAAGACTGCCACACTTCATACCACAGGTATGTCGGTTACAAAAGCGTCCCAGAGGCATGAAATGGAATATTGCTTGGATAGCACATCCATTACGTGGAAAGTCCGAATCGAAAGCTCACTGTGTGGGCTTCATAAAAGGTGGAAAAAGTGTCCTAGTGGCACGAAATGGAATATTGCTTGGATAGCAAATCCATTATGTGGAAAGTCTTAATCGAAAGCTCACTGTGTGAATGTCATCTGCAGACTGCATTCTTCTGGTTTCCGGAGGAACAGCCTATGGTGAACGGAAGGCCCAATATACGGAAGTGAGGCTAAGCAGCCATGTGCAGGACGTGACGATTCCTTGGGTGAGCCCAGTACCAGAGTGCTGTGTGATGGTTCTACAAGTATGGAAGCCTCCTTGGATGGCGGGGAATGCCCATGGTCTGCCCCTGCCTTCCCTTGAGGGTTGACCAGGATGTATTTGGCTGTTCTATATGGGCCAGCTAGGATGGGGGATAACACCACAACAGTGAGATTCAAACGTCCTAAGAAACCCCCGGGAAGGTTAACCCGGTCAACAAATGCCCGCAGAAGTTGGATGTGTCGGCCTGACGGCGCAAGAACGCAGCTCTGCTGTAAACAGGCACAACGTAGTCACATCCACACAAAAAATCCGGATGAACGCAGAAGAAGAAGAAGATAAAAGATTAGATGTACCTGTCACCTCCTACCAAAGGTACAAGATGAACTAGATGAGATAAAAGATGAGATGTACCTGTCACCTCCTACCAAACGACCCGAATCATCAAATCATTCAGAAACCCACTAACAATATTTATACCTATTGGTCTGCCTTTGAGTTTATCCATAATAATTCTATTTGAAATACCTCAATAACTATTAGTTGATTTAGCTGTTTCCTCGCCAAACAGGTCCTACTTAATTTTAAAATGTAGCGTCTTCCGAATAAATTATTGTGTTTGTCTTTTTCGAAATTAGCTACCGACGACGTGGGAGCTTGCAGATCGCCCGCAGTTGGTTTCGAACACATGGCTCGGTATGTCGGGGAATTATGAAACTCGCTGTCTAGAAAATAAACTTGGTTGATGGCAACGTCCTGGAATGGACATGCAACATTCCACAGATTACACAATCAAAAGGTCAAGCCAGGGCAGGACAACACAGCACGAACTGTGTAGCACGGATTTGGACCTAAAGGCATCACGATATCGTGTCTTCTTCTGTTCTTATCTCCCAATGAAATATAGGCCCTCAACCAACTCGCGCCAAGCTGTTGCCATTTCTTTCAGCTCCGCCCATGCTCTCCCTATATGGTTCACCTGTCCATAATTCTCTTCTCCGCGTGTTATTAGTTCTGCCTCTATTTCTTTGACACTGTGAGATACAGACAAGATACTTTCTAATTATACTATTAGATGTTCTCTTGCCATGTGCATTTGAGGACTGGCGCCGCAGACAGCAGATCATATACTCCAAACTGCCCAAAATACGACCTACACCAGTGGTTCTCAACTGGTGGGGAATTCCTCCCTAGGGGGGAGTTTTAGGATTTCGGGGGGGGGGGGGGGGGGGGGGGGGGGGGGGAAGTAAGATGATTTCAAGATCGCATTAATACAAAAACCAATTACTTGATATTGTTTTTCCCCTCCATACTCTACGGTTCTGTACTTCTCATCCTCATCATCAAGTGCTGTGCCGACTGCCGTAGGCGTTCATGACTCTCCACAGATCTCGATCTTTGGTTTTCTGGATCAACTCTGCCATTGATATTGTTCCATGCCACCGTCGCAATCCATCCAGCATCATTTCTCGTGGTCTGCCTCTGCCTCCCTTCCCCTCGATCTTTCCAGTTGTCACAATGTTCTCCAATGCCTCTCTTTTCATCACATGACCAAAAAAAGCTATTTGTTTCTTTCTTATTGTTGTATATAATATTCTAGTTTCGTTAGCCACTTTAAGGCATTCGTTGTTAGTTACTTCTCGCCCTTCTGAAATTCGCTTTATGACGTAAGTATACCCGCAAATCACGTTTTATGTGGGCGTCAAATATGTGTTATTAGTTAGCTTCCATTTTTACGTATACTAGGTAGGGGCGGGATAGGGGAAATTTTTAGGGAGGAAATACGAAAGAGTGGGGCACGGTGTGACATTCTGAACGTATGGTGAAGGGGTGCAGGTGGGACAATACAACACACAAAAGGTTGAGAACCACATAGACCTAAATATCTAGGTAACTTCTGTCTAGAGGGACGACAGTGGAAGATAAACTCTATGGACTGCTGAGTGAACTAAACAAGACAGTGACATTCATACAAGCGACAACATTGTAGATAGACACATTTTAAGCGAACGAAAGAACAAGAGGAAGATCTTATTGTGTGTCCTGTCCAGCCGCAGCGCCCGTGATTCACTATTTGTCTAGTTCTTTCCATTATCTCCACATGATGATTCTGTCAAGTCGGTTTAGCCCTATTCTGCACAGACACCGAAAAATTACATTTTGTATTGTGTCTGTAATTGTTTTAGTCTGTCTCTGGTCTTCTGCCCCGTACTAGGGCTGGTTTAACGCCAGTATACCAACACTATTAAGAAGACACAGATTATGGTCGTCACTGGGAAGAAAGAAATACCACAATGTAATATACAAGTATATGGGAATGCTCTTCAACAAGTGAATAGGTACAGTTATCTCGGAACAGTCATAACATCTGATGGGAGATGCCTTGAAGAGATTAGAACAAGAATTGCCATTGCGAAGGTGGCCTTTTGCAAGATGAAAAACATACTGATCAATAAAAAGATATCAATTGAAACGAGAAAAAAAGTGTTCAGGTGCTGCATAGAACTTGTGCTTTTGTATGGATGAGAAGTGTGGACAATGAATAGACAAGCTGAAAAACATCTGATGGCTGTGGAAATGTGGTTTCTGAGGAGGGTGCAAACAATGCCATGGACGGGCAGAAAAACCAATGAACAAGTCATGGAAGAAACAAATGAAGATCGTAAACTGATTGGAGTCATTAGACGTAGACAGTCAAAATTTTTTGGGCATGTTGTGAGAGGAGATGACAGTATACCATAACAAGCGATGATGTACAGACCAAATGGAACCAGCAGAAGAGGCTGACCATGTAAACTATAGACAGAGGGAATAAGAGAGTCCAAAAGAATCTCGATACACGAAGTCCATAAACGGGCACTCTCTCGCTGTTTATGCTTCACCTCGACACCGCAAGGTACAAGAAGGATGAGATGAGATGAGATTATATAAGATGAGATGAGATTATATGAGATGAGATGAGATTGTATAGATGAGATTATATGAGATGGGATTATATGAGATAAGATTATATGAAATGAAATGAGATCAGATTATATGAGATGAGAGTATATGAGATGAGAGGAGACTATATGAGATGAGAATCTGTCTAAGGTTTACATTTAGCCAGGGGAGAAATCTGCCCGGAGTACCTATTTAGATTTCCAACGCTGAATGATTCTTAACACAAGCATCGTGCACACGGACCCTCCTAGTTTTTCGCCGTTATCGGGGCAGGTAAGGCGTCCAATATATTACCTAGTGATCTGAGTAAAAGAGCCTCGACTTAGTTCAATATCCATATCTTGATTATACCCGGTCTTCTTTAGCAGAGGCTGCTATCTCCGAGATACGCGTCCCATAAAACTGACCAATGTTTGCAGCCTGATCAACACACACACACACACACACACACACACACACACACGCGCGCGCACAATGTGAAAGAGGACTTTGCTCTACTACTAACAGGTCAAGCGTCCGTGGCCAAGCCGTCTGCCCTACACTATGAAGGTTGTGGGTTCGATTCCGGACCTCTACAATCGGTTCACGGACGCAGTTTTTTCTGAGACTCCTGAGGGTCGTCGCTGGAGCTAAGGAGTTTGTGCGACGCTTTCAACAGGCCGCCCCATGGAAATAGACCGAGCCATCTGGGATAAAACCCGATGCAGTGAATTCATTCATCTCGCCATTAAACCCCTTTAAACAGTAAGGGAATTAGAACTACTGGGGCAATTTAGAATATAAATATAACTACCATGTTGAATTGTATTTGCAAGAGTATAAATATAAGTATTTATACGCAGAGATGTGTATTTATAGCTTTATCTTAGAGACTAGGAGCAACTGAATGTGAAGAATTTCGTACAATCAACCTCATAAATAATTTCACAAAACTTAAGATAACGAGAAAAACACCACGCTTCAATTATAACGAGAAATGAGAAAAATTTCATACGTCAATTATAACGAGAAATGAGAAAGAAAAAAAAAACGCCACGCTTCAACTATAACGAGAAATGAGAAAAACACTGTTTTCAACAACAAAAATACGCTTGCCCGTGTGTGGCCAGGGCTATAACGGGGAGGCAAAGATTTGTTACATTGTAAACCTGAGCGTGTCGTAAAAGGCAACTAACGGGGGTTGGTCCGAGACTGATTGAGCCACACCGTGGATAAATTAGACCGGAAATCTCACCTTTAATGAACTGGTCTACAAAGGGGTTGTGGGTTTATGCTCTTAAAGAAGAGAAGTTAATGGGCCAATGTAACACTAGTTAGTTGCATATCCGTTACAGGACGTCGCAGTCAACCCCAATATTTTTTTATGTGGCTATTTGTGATCTCTTGGCAAGTTTATGTTTAATAGTTTGCCATTGCTTTCTGAAGACTGATACTAACACCAATGTATGAAAACCAACGCAAGGCGGTCTGTTGTCAAATCTCCCGGTATGCGGGATTGCGAATTGCGTGCGATATCCATTCGCCACGACGCAGGCACTAATGTAACACTAGACAGAAACAGAAAAGTCTAAAGTATTACACGTGTGAGGCAGGTGTTAAAGTGACATTTCCTTTGAGGCTAGAACAGCTAAAGTAATTAGGATATCGTCGCTGGCTAATGTAAGAATTGGCAGAAGGCGAAGGGGAGAAGAGGTTACGGCGTCCACCTCCGGCTCGTGCAAAGTTGGTCACCATGAAGCGAGTTGAATTGCTTCTGTTTCGTCAAGCTTGAGGCTCAGTACATCCGACTTAGACAAGCAATTTTTTTCACGTTTGCTTCCCCCTCCTTTCCTTTGACTTCCCCCTCCTTTCCTTTGACTTCCCCCATTCTACTTAGAAGACAGCAAATTTTGTGCCTCACTACATCTGGTCTCTATCCCTTGACCTGTCTGACACGGGAGACTCTACCAGTGGGCGTGCTACCGTCGCCATAGCTCTTGTGGGTTACTGAGCACGCTATCTCCTCTACCACTTCCAGGTGGAGACACGCCAGTGAGAGATAGGGTTGGGGTTCGAGGTTCGGTTCACGATGTGAACTGTTGAACTGTGAACATTTTGACAAATAAGAAAAAGATTGGCATACACGCTTTTTCAACCCCACACCATCCGCACCTCGCAAATCTTTTTATCATGGGGTAGTGGATCGAACGTCTAGCTTTCACCGGTAAGGGCTAAAAAAAAAGAAAAAAAAGAACTCTGAGGCAAGCCCGAACTGGACGCTGTCCATGTAGAATGTCCAAACTTGAAAAGTTGCCCACAAAAGATGGTTTTCTCGCCGAAATCAATGCACACTGACAAAACTATATGCCAGCCAAAATTCACACTCATCAGTACAGAAATTGAAAATGTCACAAGCTTTAAATATCTTGGCTCCGTCATCAACAACATTATCTATGCTGATATATCAGTGTTGAGAAACAGCGATCGTTGATACGTTGAGTATTCTTCTCGGGAATCTCATGTCCGTTGCTGTAATTTTTCTTTTCTCTTTTTCTGTCATTGTCCAAGTTTGGCATTGGTAGCATTTAGCTGAAAGGAAGATTGTGTTGTAGCATGCTTGTTTGGCTTTGGTAACACACAGCTGGTATAGTAATTTTACAATCATAAAAGAAGACAATCGACTTATCAGCTACTTATGGTAATTAACTCTTTCTGCCCGAAGCAAATCACTATGTCAAAATGAGACTATTATTCGTGTGTACCAAACAACGCGTTATGTGTGACCTTCTTTCTACTTTTAGTCACAACAAACTAAAGAAATCTGGCAAGGTATTTGTTTTCTACGAGGTGGATATATGTGTCCATTGTAAAGGTATTATCTTGTGAGTTTGTTTGGTTGTCATTTTTAAGAGGAGAATAGGCCAAGAAACAGCTGGATTCTAGTAAATGACAAGTACCTTATGCAACAACTCACTTTCACTGAATGTCAGAGAGTTCTGAAATGTTATTTGAGAACCTGTTTTGTTATACGGCAGTGAATCGTGGAGCATTAATGAACTAATTAGGAAAAGCTTAGATTCGGCGTAGATGTGGTTCCTGAGACGCTATTGCGAATATATGAAAGAACTAACCGTGGCTGCCTGGCAGAGATAACTGATTCAGTGCCAAATTAAGAGTAAGTTTGACCAAACATGGTGCATAATCAAATGAACAAGTATTATAATGTAAATTTCCGCTCATTAAGCATTGACATTTTTTATACAATGAAACAAAACAAATCACACGATAAGTCTAGTATGGCGATGTATCATCCTTCTGCACCAATGGGAGGTCAGGTGTGACGATATATTATCCCTCGGCAATCAGCTAATCAAAGTTACATTTTCTAAAAGCTGCATGTCATTTACATGACGTCACAATCATCCCTAGTAACTACTGGCTATTTGTGATTTACTGGGCAATGTTATGTTCAGTAAATTGTCATTGCTTAATTAAAGTAGAACATTATATACAACAACCAGAAAGAGATAAATATTATTCTTTTGTTACATAATGAGAATAGCGGCACTGGAAAAAACTACTGGACAGATCAACGGGGCATGAGAAAGAGGCAGGCCAAAAGAAAAATGATATGGATGGACTGCGACGGTTAAATATAAACAGAGTTGATCCAGAACACCGCGGACAGAGATCTGAGGAGAGACATGAACTCCTGCGCCAGGTGGCAGTGCTCGTGATGATGTTAGGATTACTCCGTCTGGGACATCAGTTGTTTCCTTCTAAGACCGAATGATTTCATGATTGAAAGTATGAAATCTCTGGGTCTGCATGGATTAAAATGATTATCCCCTGGTACAGGAGTTACAGCAACAATATGGTTAGGGTGTGTTGCACGGTTACAGCCTGAGGGTCGATTTCATTGCATCGGGTTTAACCATATCTAAGGCTGGCTCTTTCCGCAGAACGGTAAACCGGTTGCCGAGAGTATTGCGCATTTCACAAACGCACGAACTCCGCGATGCCTCCCTGTCATCACCTCACCTAAAGATAGAATTAAAGGGCTGCAACTCTAGCCCAAGAGAGACAACCGAGTTGCCTCTGACTAAGAAAAGTCCAGAACCTTATCGAAGGTCAACCCTCGAGTTCATGGGTCCGTGGACACTAATGTGGCCCGCCTGAAGCGGGGTCCACGAGGAACTCGAACAGGGTTACCGCCCGTCGAATAGCGACACGCGGAAAACCATCAGAGGACAAATGGACTGAGACCAGGCAACAAGTGTCTGCCTGAGAGGGACTCGTTAGCTCTTTGAATAGAGATAGAACATAGGCTAGATAGTGTGCTAGTTTGTTATATGAAATGTTTGATGTTCTATAATCTGTGATATGATGATGATGTAAAGCGCGGGCTGTTTAACCCACTGCGCCAACTGTAGATTGCCACAATAAATCGGCTATATCATAGCGAACGTATTTATTGTTTGTATTAATTAACACCTGTGTGAACCCATTAAGTTACCTAGACAAAGTAAGACGTCAACAGGTTTTTGGGGGCTAGTACCGGTTTTGACATAATATGTTATGAAATAACTGTAAAATGTCATGTAAAATTATTTATTCATATCACATTGTTTGGTTACAATAGAAGAAAATTGTTAACCATAAATTGTTCAACATATTTAGTAGCTATCTAGCAATAGAATAAAAGTAATCAGATTAAGCAGAGTCCCTCAACAGTCTCAAAACAAAGTCCATACCTTATACCAGCAATATTAGTGGTCTGTTAACGATGTATAACTGTGTAACATAACTATGACATTTTTGTTTTTTTTTTTCGTTGACCGTGACTAATGTTTCTTGCTCTACGAGCAGATTGTGCCGCAAAGAATACCGTGGGCAACACATGTGATTTTTTTCAAGCCACTAAGGTGTGTGACAGAGAGGACCGCGTGCAACGCAGTGTAACTTTTCCCAGCAGTGACGAAAGAACGACAACATCGAGCGCTACTATTCAGAGCTAAGTTTCAGATCATACTCATTGTAAAGTCTAAGCTGTGCTTCCCATTTTCATTATCATCAATATATTATTGTATTTCATATTTATTTGTTCGGATATTCATGACCTTGCCACCATTATAACTTTGCATTTTGAGTTACACATTAATAAGCAAGGTAGGCAACCAAATTTTTCTACACACCAAAGTTTTTGATAAGGGAAATAACTCTATAAACATTACTAATAAATAAAATCCAAAATGTCAAGCTTAGATAAATGCATTGAGCAGGGAATAAAATTAGGCTATAAAGAAGAGAAACTGTCAGAATGGGCACAGAAAACACATGCAGATAACATTGCCCGTGAGGAAAGAGCAATTGAACGAGAGGAAAAGAAACTGCGAGAGGAAAGAGAAGCAGAGGAAAGAAAATTGCAACAAGAAAGAGAGACCGAAGAAAGAAAATTGCAAAGAGAGACCGAAGAAAGCAACTACAGGCAGCTGAAAAGAAATTGCAAATGGAGCTCGACGCAGCGGCCAAACAGGCCCAATTGAACGCTGATACACAGTTGAAATTGAAACAGATGGAAATAGAGTCCAACACAGAGATATCAATAAACAAATTAAGAAATAAAGAAGAGGAACAGAAATATAGTAAATATAAAGGTCTCGTTAAGGCTTTCTGTGCAGGAGATTCCATCTCCGCCTATTTAGAAAATTTCGAATGTCTCATGGCCTACCATAAAATCATTAAGGCAGATTGGGCGTTTATACTCATGAGAAACCTGGCTCTCGAGCCGCTTAAAGTAATAGAAACAGTACCACAAGAGATGCGAAAAGACTACGAATACCTCAAACAACGCATTCTCCAACATTTTTCGTTAGACACTGCAGGGTACCAACAACAATTTGCAAAATTAGCTCCCCAACCAAACCAAACATTCATAGATTATGTTAGTACAGTACAAGACATATGCACTAAATGGATAAACTCGGCGAAAACCAACAATAGCCACGATAAACTTAAAGAACTAATCATCATAGATAAAATTGTGAGCACCATCCCCACACCGTTTGCAAAATTTTTAAAACAGATGGATTGCAAAACCATCCAAGAAATTGAATCCAAAGGCAATGCATTCTACACAGCAAACAGGGATATATTTCAACTCAACATTAGCCACAATGACACAGCAGCTGCAGTAATAAATACTAAGTACTCCAAGCAAACACAAGGCAAATTTAAACCGCGATCCAACAGTGATAAAGTAGCAAAATGCCAGTATTGCAGTTTGACACACAACGCTTACGAAATGTGCGACAAGTCACCGAACTATCCCACCACCTAAAAATGATGGTGGATAAACAGAAAGCAAAACGTAACGCGTACCAAAAGGCTGTAAAATGTTACTTTTGCAGAAGCTGGGGACATTATTCACGATATTGTGAAGGTCGTAAGTTACTGAAGCAAGCTAACGCTGCATTAGTAGCAACGTCTTCTGATGATGAGACGGATTCACTGATTGAAGGTTATAATCAGCATGACAATGAAAGCGAGCTTGGTAATGCTGTACATATAGTTAACACCATTGTAGATGAAACATGTAACGCTTGCACGAAATTCCAACTAGATCCATCATTACCATGTGGCCACACGATACCTATTGCAAATGAGACAGCCAACGCTGCTTTGTCAGCCACAGGGAAGCTAACATTTTTGACAGGCTTCGTGAACAAGGAAAAAGTGCTCATTAATCCGCGATACCGGGGCAACGCTCTGTGGGGTAAAGAAAACATTAGTCAACACCACAGACTACACAGACAGACATGTTAACTGTCGCACATTTTCAGGTACGATAGAAAGATACCCCCTTGCGATGGTCGAAATTCAAACACCATATATATCAGGACAACTTTTGTGCGCTGTCCTTGAAGACCCAATCGCAGATATCATACTTGGGAATTTACCTAACATCCATCCATGCTCTGACAAAGAAATTAAAGACTGGGAAGAAAAACACGGTATCCACCACACAAATACCGATATTAAAGAGAAACACCATGTTAATTTGTCTCAAACTGCCAAAATACCAAGGGAGACAAACACTGAGGTTATTCAAAAAGAATTTACCGAGGTGTACAACGCAGGGGCGGTCGAATCTTTTAACGAGACGACCGAATTAAAACCTCGAATTGAGGTCACTCCCATGCTACAAAGTACCAAACCTGTAAATGTGTTACAAAACACACACGACACAAACGCCATTACACGACAGACAACCCACAAAACCAACACGGACCAACTACAACAACCATTAGAAACATTCGCACCCAACTCAACTAACATCAATGTTGGAAAAGAACAGAAATGTTCAAAAACATTTGTATCAAAACCATGTCACAGATTGAAATTGCTTGTATTATTATTGTATATTTTATGTAACAATTGTATTGAAACCTCTTGGCACGGATCTCTTGAAAGTATCAGAACAATTTCTGGACTTGAGTACAAAATTTCAGTACATGGAAAAGTGGACATATTCAATTTAAATGGGTTGAAACTAGACTATGCTAAACAAGACACGGAAACGAGTAGACAAATGAAACGAACTGATGACAAAAACAAAAGGACAATCACCCAACTGAATGACAGTCCGTCCTATGCCAGACATGACAATGAGACAAATGAACAGACGCAACAAACTGTTGACAAAGACAAGACGACAATGTCCCGACAGAATGACACTTTGACAAACGAAGCATCATTAACGACGCACTCTCACGACAACAAAAACGACGAAGAGATATGGACATTACCGACATTCTGTGATATCGACAACGACAACAAATTTGACGACATAAACAACGAAGACATATGGACATTACCGATGTTCTGTGTTAGCTACAACAACGACAAAACTGACGACATATTGACTGTTGACCTTGACGACGACGACAATGACATTGAAGACAATTTACAAACAGTAGCACCGGTGATAAATCAGACGGACATAGACGATACTGAAGTCCCTATACCAATCATGACTAACGACGGGAGCATTGACGACATTCATATCAGTGACACATTAACACAGCGACAACGGCAATACAATTTGCCTATCCTGGATAACTACAAACCTATCCTTTCTAACAAACCTTGTATTATCCTGGTATTAAACCACTTATTGCATTTTATGATATCTAACTTCACTTCTCATCTACTTACCCTAAAACAAGTCTTCAACCAAATTTCTCTTTTCGGACTTACTATCAAACCTTCCAAGGTTGAAATAGGTTACACAGAAATAGACTTCCTCGGTCATAGAATTTCTCAAGGTAAATTATTGACTGATGAGAAAATTGTTTCCAAGATTTTGAATCTAGAAGTACCTACTACAAAGAAGCAGATTAGGAGTTTACTAGGTCTCATTAATTATTATTCCAAATTCATTCCACATTGGGCAGAACTCACCTCAGTTTTTTCTGATATGTTAACTAAAGATCATCCATCGAAAATTTGTAAAAGTACCAGCTTAGATGATGCAATGTGTAGATTGAAACATATTTTTTCAAATCCTCCAGTGTTACGATTACCCAACATAAAATTACCTTTTATCTTAACCACAGATGCAAGCGCCATAGCTATAGGAGGTTGCTTGATGCAGGAAGTCGACGGAATTAGACACCCTATTCTCTACGTGAGCAGGAAACTGAAGAAGGCTGAAACTCGATATGCAACAATTGAATTGGAGTGTCTAGCCCTATTGTTTTGTATACTGAGGCTCTCGAAGTTCCTTTTAGGGAGCCACTTCCTGGTTCTCACCGACAGTTCACCATTATTAGTCCTTAACCAAGGGTCGCCCAAGAACCACAGGTTACAAAGATGGCGTTTATTGCTGGAAGATTATGATTTTGAAATACGCCATATCAAGGGCACCGATAATATTCTGGCCGACATTTTATCACGCCAGTCAAATGCGCCAGTAGATTGACACTACTCAGTCAACCACTAGCCATATTATATACTGTGATACTTTTATACCGTTTCATATAAGTGTACCTATACACCGCCTAAGTTCTCTTAGTGATTAGTTTATTACAACACCCATGAACACGGTACTTCAATAGCTATACCATCAAGTGCCTAAACTCTATTACTAGACCATCAAGAAACAGTAACTGTGTTTATTTCAACCAGTAAGATCAACCAGAACAAACCATGAACACTGTAATATTTCATACGAAACATGGAAAAGAACCCATAATTTACTGTTGCTACAAACGTTGCAAACAGCCGAAATAGTACGACATCAACTACAACACGCAAGAGACAGCTATACGAACTTTAACATTTATAGCAAAACACAGGAACAACAGGACGGCAACACGCACATCATCGTTGGAGTTAATTAATTAGTTAATTTAATTAAATATGTATTATATTTCCATTATTGATGTATATAAATTGTGTTAACCTGTAATTTGTACATATTCTACTTTAATATTACAGGCGGTGCCAGTCAGAGGCTAAGAAAACCCGTCCTATGCAATTGTCTCTATATAAATTATAACCTAGTTTTCCTTCATCGTACAGAAAGTACGTTTTTTTTCTTAAAGGGCGAATATCGCCTAGCCCATTGTTTCCAAGGGCAATAACATTTACCTTAACTTAAATTATATATTTTAATCGAATACTATTGTGTTTGAAAGACGAATGAATGAATGTGTGAAAGGATTAAATAAGAGAACGATACACTTGGCGGACAAATTGTACGCAACACATATTTATTGTAATTTGTCTGCGTTTTTGATGTAAAAGTACATAACTTGTCTAAATTGTGAATACATGTATAGAACTTAGTTTAGGATTAGCTTAGTTAGTAAATAGTTAACATACTTAGGTTAGCATTTAGGATATAACTAAGCATCACTACTTGGAATGCCGGATCATGTAGTGCACACAGTGCAAGGATTCATGATTGAGGTTATCCCAACTCGTGACGCTTGGAAATACACCATCCAGTCAGCACATACACAAACCTGAAAACTCAACACTTTCAATTTAAAATACAGTCACTTTATTAGAGACATCAACTTATTAGTCAAACACACTAACAAGCCAACAGGGACACATGTAGTCTGAGGGGGATAAGAGAACATCGTAACTACATATTTAGCATTGGATGACATACGAGAGTAAAAGTGTATTAAAATACACTCAGGAATCAAGATTTGAAAGTGTACTTAACTAGCCAGGACTTCGGTCCTGTTAACTCTCTTTAACCAGAGATTAATTGTCTGGGCACCAATAGGGTGCGTGAGAAGGGCGAGTTGTCAATACAACTATTAAAACGCCACGTAACTTCGGTCTGATAAGCATTGTTAAGGACACAGGAGACAGAGTGATCTCTTTAGCAAATCAGAGAAGTAGTGTATGGTAGAATACATGAGTTACTAATGCCATTAGGTAGTTTACCAAGTTACTGTCCACCAAACTACAAACCCTAACTTTAGATGAGTCGATGACAGAATTAGATTAAATCTAATTGACCAATAACAAGCCAGATCAGGAGGGGAGAGGGGAATCCTGTCATCACCTCACCTAAAGATAGAATTAGAGGGCTGCAACTCTAGCCCAAGAGAGACAACCGAGTTGCTCTAGACTAAGAAAAGTCCAGAACCTTATCGAAGGTCAACCCTCGAGTTCATGGGTCCGTGGACACTAATGTGGCCCGCCTGAAGCGGGGTCCACGAGGAACTCGAACAGGGTTACCGCCCGTCGAATAGCGACACGCGGAAAACCATCAGAGGACAAATGGACTGAGACCAGGCAACAAGTGTCTGCCTGAGAGGGACTCGTTAGCTCTTGAATAGAGATAGAACATAGGCTAGATAGTGTGCTAGTTTGTTATATGAAATGTTTGATGTTCTATAATCTGTGATATGATGATGATGTAAAGCGCGGGCTGTTTAACCCACTGCGCCAACTGTAGATTGCCACAATAAATCGGCTATATCATAGCGAACGTATTTATTGTTTGTATTAATTAACACCTGTGTGAACCCATTAAGTTACCTAGACAAAGTAAGACGTCAACACTCCCCCCCCCCTTCCTTTCCCCCCCCCCCCCTTACGGAGCAACGGAAATACTGCACTCGTGATCTGGAGCATGCAGCCGGACAGCGAACCCACGACCTTCAGAGCGTGAGTCAGTCGACCACTTTATCGCGGAAGTATATCTTGTACAGCAACGGTATAGACATTCCATGGCTGATGTTATACTTATAACTACTGCTGCTGCTGAAGCTACTACCACTACTACTACTACTACTACTACTACTACTACTACTACTACTATTACTACTACTACTACTACTACTATTACTACTACTACTACTATTACTACTACTACTACTACTACTACTACTACTACTACTGCTGCTGCTGCTGCTGCTGCTGCTACTACTACTACTACTACGACTATTGCTGCTACTACTACTACTACTACTACTACTATTGCTACTACTACTACTACTACTACTACTTTGCTGCTGCTGCTGCTACTACTACTACTACTACTACTACTACTACTATTGCTGCTACTACTACTACTACTACTATTGCTACTACTACTACTACTACTACTACTACTACTACTACTACTACTACTACTACTATTGCTACTACTACTACTACTACTACTACTACTACTACTACTACTACTATTGCTACTACTACTACTACTACTATTACTACTACTACTATTGCTGCTACTACTACTACTACTACTACTACTACTACTACTACTACTACTACTATTGCTACTACTACTACTACTACTACTACAAATACTACTACTACTATTGCTGCTACTACTACTATTACTACTACTACTACTACTACTACTACTACTACTACTATTGCTGCTACTACTACTACTACTACTACTACTATTGCTGCTACTACTACTATTGCTGCTACTACTACTACTACTACTACTACTACTACTACTACTACTACTATTGCTACTACTACTACTACTACTACTACTATTACTACTACTACTATTACTACTACTACTACTACTACTACTACTACTATTATTGCTGCTGCTACTACTACTACTACTACTACTACTATTGCTGCTACTACTACTACTATTGCTGCTACTACTACTACTACTGCTGCCGCTATTGCTACTGTTGTCGCTACTGCTGCTGTTACAGCTTCTTCTATTATATTATGTGAACAACAAAAATAACTACTACTACTTCCACTGCTGCTACTATTTCTACTTCGACAAAACTACTACTATCGCTACTATTACCATTGCTGCCGCTGTTACGGCTACTACTACTATAACTACTGCTGCTGCTGCTACTACTACTACTACTACTACTACTACTACTACTACTACTACTACTACTACTACTACTACTACTACTACTGCTGCTGCTGCTGCTGCTGCTGCTGCTACTACTACTACTACTACTGGTATTACTACAAATACTGCTACTACTACCACAGCTACTACTACTACCACTGCTACTACTATTACTACCACCACCGCCACCAACATTACTATTGCAGATGTTACTACTACTAAGTCTTACTCAGATACCGTAAAACTGCCGTTCAGGTATTCTAGCTAGACTATGGCATAATAGATGGGGTAGGCAGTTCCCCTCCTCCCCACCTTTCTCTCCTAGACATTCGCAGAATATTATCCGGTGCTAACTCTATGAAGTTGGGTCGACTATAGAGATGTACCGATTAATATTATAATAATAATTATGCCATTAATGGATACTGAACTACGACAATTCTCTTGATAACCCAGCGAATAAACCACTATGCCGCCACGACTTCTACATAACGCGTGGAATGGTTAACAAACCCACGATGAGATAGAACAGAATGAGTTAAAATAACAACTGCTTGGAATAGAAGAAAGAGTTACACTGCAAATAAACCATTCATTAAATGCCCTAAAGACGTGTTCATCTGGTCTCTTTAAAAGACCCTCTGGGTACCCCAATGTCCTACTTTCCTTGTTGCTTGTTAGCTGTTGTTTCTTTATTCTGCGAAATTCCTGCTACCACCTGCATCACATTCCAAGCACAGATACTAGATAAGTTTGGGTAGGTCACACTGCAAGAAATGCGGGTTCTCTTCACGCCAGCCACACAACACCGTCTCTCATCTTCTCTACCTCTATTGGCCCGTTACATTTATCGTATATTTTAACAAGATAATCGCAATCAATTATCTCTAAACGTAATTTATAAGATCACAATAGATTAATATTTCATTTAGAAAGAACTAGATATTTAAAGCATAAGTACTTGCAGCACAAGAAGTAAAAATCCACGGTAAATAGAATCCTCTTGCTCTCTTTCCCTAGCATTCCGCCATGTTGCTCTTTTATAGCAGACGTCGCGATATAAATTCACAAATAAACACAACCAGGGAGGAATATAACAACTTTTAGCAACTGAACTGCGACAAGTACAACTAAATTAATGTAATTTAACATAAATAAACAATATAAATCGCATTACTTACTGCAAATTCGATCCTAATTCGAGTCGCTCGGACTCCCGTATTCCAATGGCGCGGATGAAACTTTACGAGGGGTGAAAGGGTGACATGTGAGGGCGAGTTATTGTGGAAATATTTTCATTAAACTGCTACACTTTACGTGGGAATTGAGCATAATTTATATAATAGACAAATTATATCATTGCATGCAGTTTGAATAGTCAGTGAAATAAATAATATAAAATGTTAACCTGTTGAAAGATGTCAGCCTGCCACCCCTCATCAAAAGTGGGTCAAATTACACATTCCAGGTTGGGGTGATTGACAGAAACCCCGCCTCCTGTGACATTGTTGACATTCCACTGTGATCTGGAGATTTTTTAGGTCAGTTGGACAATTTCTGCTCCTGTCTGTGACGTGCAGTTCCGTAAAACCTTAAGGAAAACAAAGAAAATACAATGGCATTTTGGACATCAGTTATTTGAGGCCGGGCAGAAGCCATTTCTTCAGGCCTACGTGAAATGAATATCTTAAAGAAATTAAACTTGGTACGCATAACTAACCTACTTAACCGCTCTACAAATGTTCTTATTTTAAGTGCTCTACTTTTAGATATAATTACTGAACTCCAGCGAGGCGACAAAGAAATAACGCGGATTATTAACTCCGTGTGTATGCGCCCTGACATGGCCTGTTGCCAGAACGTCACTGGGTCTCAATACTGGTCATAGGGATTTCAAGTGCATTGATTCAGATTGCCTGTTAACTGATTTCTTCTTCTTCTTCTTCTTCTTCTTCTTCTTCTTCTTCTTCTTCTTCTTCTTCTTCTTCTTCTTCTTCTTCTTCTTCTTCTTCTTCCTCTTCTTCTTCTTCTTCTTCTTCCTCCTCCTCCTCCCCCTCCCTCTTCTTCTTCTTCTTCCTCCTCCTCCTCCCCCTCCCTCTTCTTCTTCTTCTTCTTCTTCTTCTTCTTCTTCTTCTTCTTCTTCTTCTTCTTCTTCTTCTTCTTCTTCTTCTTCTTCTTCTTCTTCTTCTTCTTTCTCCTCCTCCCCCTTCTTCTTATTCTTCTTCTTCTTCTTCTTCTTCTTCTACTACTACTACTACTACTACTACTACTACTACTACTACTACTACTACTACTACTACTACTACTACTACTACTACTACTGCTACTGCTACTACTACTACTACTTCTTCCATCCCATCTTTCTTCTTCTTCTTCTTCTTCTTCTTCTTCTTCTTCTGCGTTCATTCGGAGTGTTTTTTCAGACGTAATTGCATTGTGCCCGGTTATGCGCCCGTAGGCCGACACATCCTACTTCAGCGGGCGTTTGTTGACCGGGTTAGCCTGCCCGGTTCATCCCATCCTAAAGTGAGTAGAAGGTAATGTTTTAGAAAGTAAAGGCGGCCGGTGTGATACATATCACATCACCCACCGAGTACCGATTGGTCAATAAATTGTTCCAAAGGTTGCTGTTATGTAGCCGCGGGTGCAGTGTTGGAGTGAGCGCCCAACCTGGCATAAATACCCCATGGCACCTCTGCAGCAAAAGTCCTGGCCTTCAGATGGCGGAACTGTTTTTAACTAACAGGAGAAGGGGCGGCAGCGAGTCTCTGGCGCCGAAAAAATAACCAGAGCGCTCTAGATGTGTATGCACGTACATACATGCGCAGACACGTGTGTGCGCGCCTACACATCTAAACTAGAGTAAGACCACAGTCTGCTCAAGCAAAGGAAAGGTGCTGAAGACGGAGGCAATCAGCCAGGAGGCGCACCATATTAATTAGGATGCCCCGCAATTATGATATTGCTGGTTAAAGGTCGCCATACTTTACTTATGATGCCCACCAATCGCAATCCCTGGCAAATTTGGTAAAGATGTAATTTTTCTGTTGTTGTTGGTGTTTTTTTTATTTTGTTGTTGCTGTTCCATAGCTTTGAACTGGAGCGCTGTCCACGCTGGACTGATGTTTGCTTGTGGATTAGCTTTCCCTATTACCAGTATCATTCCTTGTGATTGTTCAATGTCTTTGATGTCGTCAATTCATTTTATTCTCGGGCGTTCTCATGCGCTCATAGCGGATCTTCTTTGATGTAGGGCATTGGTGGTAGTTGCTGGTGTTGTATGCTAACGAGATGACCAAATCACTTGATCTTCTGTCTTTCAGTATATGCGAAACAAGGTGCTGATCCCACTGTCTATCTGATAACATAATCTCTTATTCGGTCTCGTTAGTTAAGCTGGAAGCTCCCCTCTTTTGCGAACATAAGCATATTTTGATGTTTCAGCATAGGTGTTTGTTGACATATTATCGCACTTGCTTTTCGACATCTGATTTCTATTTTTCTGTCTATTCTGTCATCTTCTGTGATCATACTTTCAAGATATTTGAATTCTTTAACTGTTTCAGAGATGTATCAATTATATACAAATATTTAGAAGTTTTAAAATTAAATACAAATGTTTTAAGACTTCTGGTCCCCAACATGGAGGATGGCGGTTGAGCTGTTAAGGCCTCTGGAGTGTTTACGCTTGTGACTTCGGTTTGCTTACGCATTTTCCTCATGCATGGTTCCGTCGCCCTGCTACTGAGTTGAGTGCGGGGAGCGACACTGTGAGCTGAGAATTTCGTGTAGTGTGCTTTTACATATGTCCGCGGTTGTTTGTAACGTGAAATGCATGTCCAGAAAAATGGCGGAAAAATATTTGCTGGAGTTTGTCCCCAGGAGATGCTGGTGTGGCGGAAAGCGAGCAGGCGGGCAGATTAGCGTCTGTTCCGCTTGGTGGGGAATTCGTGCATGATACGGCAGACGTGGCCGGGGTCCTTTGTGATCTTGTGTATAGTGCAGAAGAACAGACATATCATCACGGGCTGGAGAGAATGCAGACTGCTATTGGTGTCATTGGTAATGGGACTCTTTGTTGGCTGTTGAAGATGAGGATGGAGCACGTATGGGTATGTCCTAAGTGCTGCGATGTTGGTTCTTGACTCCATTCAATTCAGCTCAACTCAACCGGACATAACAAGTCAACAAGTCAATATAACCTGTATAAGTGATCAGATTTGTGTGCAGTATGCGTTGTTTTTTCGAAAGGGAATCCATTGTTCATTATACAATAGTCATACATACACATACTTCAGGTTGTTTGTTTCAACAAATCGTTTAAAATAGTATTTCCGGTTCATCTCATCATCTCAGCTTGTTCCTCTTGTACCTTGCGATGTCGAGGTGAAGCATAAACAGCGGGAGAGTGCATGAAGGATTGATTAATGAGCTTCATATATCGTGATTACTGTGGACTCTTTTTATTCTCTCTGTCCATCGTTTACTTGTTCGGCCTCTTCTTCTGGTTCCGTTTGGTCTGTACATCATTGCTTGCTGTGGTATACTGTTAGTTGGTAGCCTAGTTATATGACCGAATCATTTAACTTGCTGTTTTCTAATTAAATCTAGCGCAGCTATACCCCCCCCCCCCCCCCCCCCCACTTTAGTGCTTATATCATCATTTCTGATTTCCCTCTTCTTGATACATTAAGAAAAGAATTCTTCTCAGGAATCTCATTTCCGTTGTCGTAATTTTTTCTTCTCTCTCTCTCTCTCTCTCTCTCTCTCTCTCTCTCTCTCTCTCTCTCTCTCTCTCTCTCTCTCTCTCTCTCTCTCTCTCTCTCTCTCCCTCTCTTTCCGCATCACCAAATTCACGCCAGTAATGATCGACCAAGCGGACAACAGGCTCCGCATCATTGGAGTCCAGAACTTCTACACTTTATGCAATTTAGTCCTGCCGCACTGAATCAAGCCCTAATGATGTCTCTACAGTACAGACTTGTGAGATAGGATATGTATTAAAAACGGAACCCTATATGCATTGATACCAGCAACAGAGCTTCCTCCTTGAACTTTAATTGCTTACTGTTTAACGTTTTATTTCCCGTGTGGGATACTCCGCTTTAAACAGAGACATTGACTTGTATAGTCATTTATTAATTCTGTTGGATAACAGTTGGTTACTTAGCTTGTGAAGTAGATTTTTCAGGTTAATTATTTGTTGTATGTTCTTTAATTCGTTTTGTTCCTTGTTTGCATTATATTCGTTGGTCTAATTAGTTATATCGTTATAATATTGTCATTTACATATCGATTTGGATTACTGATATTTTGTAAGTTAATGTAATTGTATTTTTTTATGATCTTGTATTTTTGCTTGACTTTGACTAATTTACACTTTCTTCATGGATGAAATGTCTGAGAAGTGGCAACACTGGCTCAATAAGTCAGGAATACGCCTTGGACACTTAAACATTTGCAGCTTATTTAACAAGCTACCAGAGTTATCTTCTATTCTCAATCAAAATTTTCATTTATTCGGCCTTAGTGAAAGTAGGCTTAATGATAACATTTCAGATGAGGACATCTCTATTAAAGGGTACAAAGTTTTCAGAAGGGATCCCTGTAGGAAACAAGAGACAGGCATAATAACCTATGTTTCTAATTTACTAAATGCTCACCGTAGGCTAGACTTTGAAACTTGCGAAATAGAATGTATTTGGTTAGAGCTAAAACTTCAAAACCGCACACCCCTGATAATTGGCTACCTCTATCGAAATCCCAGTGCTGGACACGTCTGGTACGAAAACTTCACTACCATGATGGATGTGGTTTTCGCTTCCGGGAAAGAAATTATACTACTCGGAGACTTTAACATTGACACCAACAAATCCAACATAATATGGGGAAATATAATTGCATCATACAATTTCCAACAAATAGTACAACAAGCTACTAGAGTAACAAAGTCATCTTCAACAACCATAGATCACATTTATGTAACTTGCTCAGACAACATCATAGAATGCACCGTACCCAATTGTGCAATGAGCGATCACTACCCAATATGCTGCACGTGGTCTAAAAAAGGAATTAAAACTCCTAAACATAAACACATAAGTGTAAAATATAGAAGATACAAAAATTTCAACCAAAACGCATTTTTACAGGACTTGCTCAGTTCACCTCTAGACAATGTATATCAGCTTCCTGACCCGGATGATGCTCTGGAATTCTGGATGAAAACTTTTATTGATATTTTTGATAGACATGTGCCAATCAAGGAAGTTCGAGTAAAACACCACGTCAAGTCACCTTGGATCACACAGGAAATACTTGACATTATGAGAGACAGAGATAAAGCACATAAAAAGCGGGATCTCAACGTATACCGTACTCTTAGAAACAAAGTTCAATATACCATACGACGGGAAAAGAAAAATTACTTTAAGAACTTAGTAATGGATAAAACAAATAGTAAGGATATATGGAAGGCAATTAACACTTTGACAAACAAGTATAAATCCCGAAATTCCTTACCATCAAATCATATTACATGCGACCAATTCAGTAAGTTTTTTCAAACTGACATAGACCAGTTGAAGGCTTCAATACCTAATTCTCCTTGCAACTTATCTTTGCTGTCATCGTTTTGCGAGAATAGATGCTCCCGCGATATTCTTTCCGACATACCGCTAATGACAATCACTGAAGTATTCACTTACCTCAGTAACCTAAAAAACACAACCTCATCTGGGTTAGATGGAATCAGCAACCGGATTCTCCGTTGTGCTGCGCCAGTGATCAGTATATCACTAACCTATGTATATAATCAGTGTCTCACCAAAGGCCACTTTCCATCAGCTCTCAAAATCGCTAAAGTGTACCCTCTTCTTAAATCTGGTTCATTGGACAATGGTCTCCCGAACAATTACAGACCCATTTCGTTACTATCATCACTATCTAAGCCACTAGAAAAACACATCCATAAAGTAACATTACAGTATTTAGTTCGCAACAAGCTTATTGTTGACAGCCAATCAGGATTTCGACCAAAGTATTCTTGCCATACGGCCCTAACAAACATGATAGAAAATTGGCACGAGAGTATAAACAACGACAGTCTATGTGGAACTGTGTTTATTGATTTCAAGAAAGCATTTGATATGATAGACCATGTTATTTTAATTAAGAAACTTGAGACAATGAAAATTGGCCCTAATGTAGTCACTCTAATATCATCTTTTCTATCGGACAGAAAGCAAGTAGTATCACATAATAAATCGCTGTCTCAAACCACTACATTCAATATTGGAGTACCACAAGGCTCTATTCTTGGCCCTCTATTATTTGCCATATATATTAACGATCTACCTTTGCATCTTTCATCGTCCTGCGATCTATTTGCAGACGACTGTACAGTGTACACAAACGCTGAAAACTGTATTTTACTGGAGTGGTCTTTACAACAAGAATTAAATAATGTAGTTAGGTGGAGCTATTCAAACCGTATGCAAATTAATATCACTAAAACAAAATCAATGTTATTCTTCTTCTTCTTCTTCTTCGTTCATCCGGAGTTTTTTTTCGGATGTGATTGCGTTGTGCCTGTTTACAGCAGAGCTGCGTTCTTGCGCCGTTAGGCCGACACATCCGACTTCTGCGGGCATTTGTTGACCGGGTTAACCTTCCCGGGGGTTTCTTAGGACGTTTGACTCTCACTGTTGTGGTGTTATCCCCCATCCCAGCTGGTCCATATAGAACAGCCAAAGATCCTGGTCAGCCCTCAAGGGAAGGCAGGGGCAGACCATGGGCATTCCCCGCCATCCAAGGAGGCTTCCATACTTGCAGAGCCGATACATAGCGCTCTGGTACTGGGCTCACCCAAGGAATCGTCACGTCCTGTACATGGCTGCTTAGCCTCACTTCCGTATATTGGGCCTTCCGTTCACCATAGGCTGTTCTTCCGGAAACCAGAAGTATGCAGTCTGCAGATGACATCCACACAGTGAGCTTTCGATTCGGACTTTCCACGTAATGGATTTGCTATCCAAGCAATATTCCATTTCATGCCACTAGGACACTTTTCCACCTTTTATGAAGCCCACACAATGGGCTTTTGATTCGGACTTTCCACGTAATGGATTTGCTATCAAGCAATATTCCATTTCGTGCCTCTAGGACACTTTTCCACCTTTTATGAAGCCCACACAGCGAGCTTTCGATTTGGACTTTCCACATAATGGATTTGCTATCCAAGCAATATTTCATTTCATGCCTCTGGGTCTTCATGCACCTTTAAATGTCAACCTGTATGTAGTTAAAGTAAGCTGGGGTCAACTTGAGCTTGTTGATATCTCCATAGAGCTTGTCCTCAAATGAAGCAGGTGTGGGCCAAAATATCTTTCTCTGTTCTGCATACGTTGGGCAATCCTGCAGCAAATGTTTTGCTGTCATTTTTCCAGTTCTACAATTACATTCATCAGTATCTCCTATCTTTAGTTTATTGAACAAGTGGTATTTCAGCCTGTTATGTCCTGTGCGGAGTCTGAAGATTGCTACTTGTTCTCTTCGGTCGAGTTTGTAATATGCATCATCCTTCTGATGGCCTGGATGCTCAGATTCCCATTTGGTTCTATAAGTGCTTTTTATCAACCTCTTTGCCTCATTATAGGTTATGTCTATGTCAGGCTGTGGTAGTCGTCCGCCCTCTTTTGCCAGTCTGTCAGCCTCTTCGTTTCCAGGTATACTGCAATGTGATGGGATCCACTGTATTACAACTTTTTTGGATTTCTGGCATAGACCATGGAGTGCTGCTCTTAGGTCAGTTAGTTCTGTGCTGTTATTGCTCTTGAGTATTGAGACAGCTGACTTTGCATCTGTGAAGATAGCTATTTGCTTCTCTTTATTTTCCTCCATCAGGAGCATTTCTGCTGCAGTTTTCAAAGCCTCTACCTCCGCTTTGAAGTTACTTGAAAATTTTCCAGTTGCCATTGAATGTGTTTTTTTCACTCCATTTTTTAAATTTAGGAGAATTCCTCCTCCTCCATTCTCTATTGAATTTTTGGCTGATCCATCTGTATATGCATGGGTCCAATTCCTGCTTGGGTAATGTTCTTTTATGTAGTTTAGGGTTATTTCTCTTCTTTCGGTTTCATGCTGAGTGTTCTTTTTCTCAATACCAGGAATGTTTTCTATCATCTCAGGCAGTTGCTGCTGTCTCCAAGCTGGGAACTTGTGTGCATTGTGTATGGGCTTGACTGTTGATATGTTAAGTATAGGATCTGCCCTAATCCTTCGTTTTGCAGTTTCTACAAAGTTGCTACGCTTCAGTCTTCCCTTTCCAAAACAATTAAATCTGTTGTACATAGGGTGGTCTGTCAATCTTCTAAATTTTTCTGCTTGTTGCTGGGCTCTGCTATCTCTTCTATCCTGCATTGGTTGTAAACAAGTGACCTTTTCTAGTTCATTAATAGGCGTTGTCTTCAGGCTTCCAGTTATGATTCGCATTCCTTGGTTTTGGACTCTACTTATTTTGTTAAAGTTTGACTTAGCTGCTGTTGCCCAAGCTGCAATGCCATATTCCAGTACTGGCCTCACCCGTCCAGTATATAACTTCTTGAGAACTTTCTCATCTGCTCCCCACGTTGTACCAGCAAGCTTTTTCATGATTGCCATTCGCTGCCTTGCTCTTGTTCGATTTTTCTCAACCTGTGTCTTCCATGTCATGCGACGATCAAAGGTGACTCCTAGATAGTTTGGATTTTCTTCATGGCGCAATATTTTTCCATTCAATACCAGCTTAGGTTGCTGAGTTTTATTTGAGAGGGAGAACACTGTGCATGTTGTTTTCTCCTCACTTATCTTCACTAGCCATGATTTTGACCAGTCCTCTAGCGCTAATAAGGCTTGCTGTATTCTGCTGTTAGCTGTACTAATATATTCTTCAGATGTCCATATGGCTAGGTCATCTGCAAAGGAGGATGTGTGTACTCTGGCTGGAAAATTTTCTGTGATGTCATTTATATATGCTAGGAATAATGTTGGTGAAAGAACTCCTCCTTGGGGGACACCTTGCTCCAGCAGCATCATTTTGCTTGTTTGTCCTTGTACTTTTGTCCTGGCAGTTCTGTTCTCAAGGTAGTGGCTGATCCATTTATACATTTTTCCACAAACATGCATGTTTTGCAGTTTTACTTTCAGTCCTTCCTTCCATACTTTATCAAATGCTTTTTCTAAATCTATCCAGACTGCTAGTGTGTGCTTTTTCTCTTGGAAGGCATCCTCTATTTCCTGAGCTATATAGGTTATTTGATCTTCAGTGGATCTGTATTTTCTGAATCCTGCTTGGTGTGGTGTTAAGAGTTTGTTTTCTTCCAGATGCCATGTTAGCCTGCCATTGATAATGCGTTCCATTAATTTTCCTACACAGCTCAGTAGACTGATAGGTCGATAGCCATTTGGTTCTTCCAGGTCTTTTCCTTTCTTTGGGACTGGTATTAGTATAGCTTCCTTCCATGCCTGTGGGACTATTCCTCTCTTCCAGCTGTTATTTAGGACTGCTAGTAGTTTCTTCTTTGCCTTGGTGCCTAGTCCTATTAGCATTTCATTTGTGATTCCATCCTTTCCTGGTGATTTCTTCTTTTTTAGGGTATTCATTGCCTGTTCCATCTCTTCCATTGTTAGATTTGACATCATATATTCTGCTGCTGTCTCTGTATTTCTATGATGTGTCTGTTTGTCTTTGATTGCTTTCTTCTGTTCGGTTGTAATATCAATGTGGTTTGCATTTGCATAGTGTTCCATTAGTGCATTTGCAGCCTTTTTGCCTGTAAGCAAGGCATTTCCTTGTTTAATTGTTATTTGTTTGTTTCTAGGTCCTTCATTGTTCATGGCTTTCACTAGTTTCCATAGTTTGTTTCCATCCCTGTCAAAATTCAGGTTTTCTGTTTTTTCCCTCCAACAATCTCTTGTTGTTTGATTTACTGTTCTTTTATATTTTGCTGAGATGGCTTTGAGAGAGATGTTTGCTTCAATTGTTTGTTCTCTCTCTGCTGTCTTCCTGGCATCTTCAACTTTGTCCTCCAAACTTTGTAGTTCTTCAGTCCAGTATGGTTTGTAATTTTTCCTCGCTCCTCTTGGAATGGACTCAGTGGCTGCCTGTATTATCGCTCTGTTTAGACTTTCCACCATTTGCTTTATGTTGCCATATCGTGTATTTATGTTTTCACAATATTTGTCTGTTAGTATGGAAAATCTGTCCCAATCTGCTCGTTTGTAATTCCAGCGGGGCAAGGGCTTTTGCTCCTGTGGAACATACTCCATATTCATTTCAAGCTTGATTGGTCTGTGGTCACTACCTGCTAATTGGTCCAGCACATGGCGATCGATTTTGTGGAGGATGTCTCCTGTGCAGAAAGCTAAGTCTGGAGTAGAAGTGGTAAGCCATCTTCTGGAGTAGAAGCTCGGTGTGTCATCCGCTTTGTTGAGTAGATGGAGATTTGAGTCTATTTCCCAGTCCTCCAATTCATCTCCTCTTTTGTCAGTATCTGGGTATCCCCATCTTTCTGAACGGCTATTAAAGTCTCCGACAATAATGCAGTTTGTGTCAGTTATTTTCATGTTTGAGAGTGTAAGGTCCTTATCTGCTGGGCTATACAGATTGTAGATTCTTATTTTCACGTCCTTTATCATTATGTCAACACCTATAATTTCCGTTTGGTTGTCAGAGATCACAGATACTTCGCTGCAAGGTATTGTATTTCGTGTAAGTATTAGAACTCCTCCTTTGTGTCCTTCGCGGTCGAAACGTGTGGCCTGATATCCTCTGACTGAGAATTTGTGATTGGCGTTGAGGTGTGTCTCTTGAATGCATGCCACATCTATTCTATCTTTATGAAGACGATGTGTTAGGGAGTCTTTCTTCTTGTAAACTCCTTCGGCATTCCACTGTAGTATGTTGAATGTCCGGGGTATTTGGTCAATAGCTCTTAACCTACTCCTCTGTGCCTTGACTCCACAGCACAGGGGAAGGTGACCACCAGTAGTCATGGGTGGACCCCCTCGAGGCAGGGGGCCCGGCACTATCACCGCCTGATGGGACTTCACGGGATTAGCACCATATCGATTAATTTTGATTTGTGACATCATTAATTAAGTTACGTTGCACTGCTTTGTCAAGCCTGTGGCTCAGTACATCCGATTTCGACAAGCATTTATTCGGGATGCTTTCCCTAGCCTTTGACTGTCCCCAGTCTACCTACAAGGCAGCAGGTTTCACGTTGCACTGCTTTGTCAAGCCTGTGGCTCAGTACATCCGATTTCGACAAGCATGTATTTGGGGTGCTTTCCCTAGCCTTTGACTGTCCCCAGTCTACCTACAAGGCAGCAGGTTTGTGTGTCTCTTCGTCTGGTCCCTCTCCCTTGACCTGTCCGACATGGGTGGCCCTACCAGTAGCTGTGCTACCGTCGGCATAGCTCTTGGGGTCATTGGGACGCACAAGCCCCTCTACCTCGTCACGGTGGACACACAGCAGAGGGGAAATCAATGTTATTAACAACCAGACAAAGACTTCAAACTCTAAGCTCACACACATCACTTCAACTTCACATCGATAACATGCCAGTAGAAAGTGTAATTGAGCACAAAACATTAGGCCTAATCATTGATAGAAACCTAACCTTTAATTCCCACGTTCAAGTGCTCATTAAACAAACAGCGAAAAAAGTCTACCAACTCGCCAAAATCAAAAACTTCCTTGATGAGGACACAAGGAAACTATTCTATACTTCTCATATTCAGACACACTTTTACTACTGCTCTACAATCTGGGACGGTTGTTCTAATTCAAACACCAAGCGACTTTACTCACTCCAGAAACGGGCCATGAGTCTAATTTATAGCAAACATTTATGTGACAATCCCAGCCTGTATAAACGCCTTCAGTTACTACCACTCCGCAAACGCCTGCTTTTCAATAAAGCTAAACTAATTCACAAAATCTTGCATCGGAATGCCCCAAATTACCTTTGGCCATTGTTTAAATATAATGCTAGACACAGTAAACGTTTAAATATATTACACATTCCGAAGCCTAGGATTGACTTATACAAAACAAGCTTAACGTACTCTGCAGCTCAGCTGTGGAACAATCTTCCACAAGAAATAAAAGACATCACCAATCCTTATTTATATAATCGCAAATTACTCGAACACTATCTCAGTACGGATTACCTTCCCCCATAATAATAGTGATAATAATAATAACAACAAAACCCTAGTATAACAGCCAGTCCCCTTTTGGTAGGCCAGTATATTCCACATGGCTAATAAATGTATGATCATTATCTAATGTTACTGTGTCGTGTAGTTTTGATGTTCGCATTTTGCCCATGCCTTTATAATGCATAAGTTTTATATTGTTGCTGTTCTCTGTTAGCCTTGAATGATGTGTGAATGAAATATTGTATGGAAGAGAGTGATAGAAGGGCAGAATGTTAGACGGGCCTGCGTGCCCAATTCTTAACCCTTTGAAAATAAAGTTTGTTCGTTCGTTCGTTCGTTCTCTCTCTCTCTCTCTCTCTCTCTCTCTCTCTCTCTCTCTCTCTCTCACTCTGTGTGTGTGTGTGTGTGTGTGTGTGTGTGTGTGTGTGTGTGTGTGTGTGTGTGTGTGTGTGTGTTATTGTCTAGTTTTGGAATTGGTAGCATAGAGTTGGTAAGAAGACTGTGTTGTAGAGTGCTATTTTAGTATCTACGGATACGTGTTTGTTCTTTAGTATTGGCGCCATTTGTCCAATAAGTTGGTCATGTTTCCGTTAATATCATATATTGCATTGTGCACTTGTAGCCTGTCGTCCCTGGGGGGAAGTGGAATCAACAAGCACACTTTTTAAATTCCATATCATCAGCTTGGGCGTCTGCCGGACCCTTGTCTACACACCCCCTTTCAGTCTCTGGATCACCATCTCTCTCACTCCTTACCATAAGACCTTACCCCTTTTCATATTCCTCCAGAACATACCCACACAACTCTGGCTTCTAACAAATGATAAAATAATTTTATAAAGAAAAGTGTCAAGTGTGTGCAATGTATGTGTATAGACTTATGTAGTATAGACTAGTGTGTATGTGAGATGAGACCAGTTAGTTCAGGATCATTCATCATAGTGTCCGGCCATACCACAACACAACATAGCAAGTCAGAGGGACCTCACCGAATGAAGCGTCTCTCCGGCCAGGGGTCGACTTATTCCCGTTGCTCGTGATAGTCTGGATGCCTGGTTACGATTGTTTAATATGGCATAATATTGTCCATGAATTCGGAACACACGATGTACTTAATATGTCTATTATAATCCTGAGACCTACGACACTTTCTCATATCTCACACAATTTTAAAGAAAACTTTATGTCAGGCTGCACAATGTTCCTGAATGTGTCTCTTTACTCTTCAACTTCTCTACATACTATAGTCATTGTTAATTGAAATATTCACAGTTAATAACAAGCACTGTTTAGGGCACTCAATCACTGATAAATTAGCCCTTTTATGATAAACACTCTTGGTTTAGACGAAACTAAGATTTGTGGAACGGTGTCCCCATTGCAGAGGCCATTTAGCAGAACTGCTCTCGATGTGACTGCCATTGTCCACACCTGTGAGATGTCCCTCAGTTCTCAGATAGTAGAACCTGTCGAAAAGAGAACACCCGGTGAGAGCAACCCGATTCAGACCTACTATATGTGAGTGTAGGCCGAAGGCCACACTCAGATATTTATATCCTAATTAACATTGAACTAAACTCTGGCACAAGGTAGAGGAGTTCATCACATTGGCCTGAGACATAGTAAGAAAAGGAAAGACTAAAGGAAAAGCGAAGAAACTCCAGTAGACACCCTACCGGAAGATCCTACCATTGACATTTCCCTTATTCCCCCAACCACCCTCAATCTCACTGAATATCATCCCCCGACATTGGCGTTAACCTGCTGAGTTAAACAATATATTACTCGACCTAGTTTAAGCTACGCATCAGCCGGCTGCGGCCGACGCTCCTAGAATAGGTTCACACAGCGCACCATCACTACACTCGATTCCTAATCTCTATTACTTAACTACCTTATGTAAACTATTCCTGTCCTGAATTGAAACCACAAATTGTCATTATAGACAAATGTCCATCGACGTTAATCGACACAGGACACCGTTGTTTCTTTTCCAAATTGGAACAGGAGAAGCCTAACACTCCAGCTCGGTTTAATCCATTTGGCACACTGATTACAACTTTCTGTTATTTTCAGACAGCCGAGAATTTTGCCTGAATGACTTCACTGATTTGGCCGGCATCCAAGTTAACCCGTCGCTTCCTCTCTCATCTTTAGATCCGGGTAAGAAAAAAACATACCGACGAGTCTCCTTTGATCCGAGGAAAATCTCAAAGAATCCTGGCCGTGTTTGATCCGGGGAAAAGCTTTTCCCCCACCAACAACGAGTGGGGCGGTATGGAGACGACTGTCTGATGCAATCACGCTGGTTCGCAACCCCACTGATTCCGTGACAGCACTGCAGCTGAAAATCCATTTCGAGAAACAAATGCATCCTTCGTACGTTCCGTGAAGATATGATTTAAGTTGGGTTGATTTGAGTCAAGAAGACATCACTGCACTCGGAGTATTCCCATAAGCTCTCAGTCATCATCTTCAACAGCCAGTTAACGGTTCCAATAGTAATGTTGCCCGTTGCAATCCGATTATATGTCCGTCTTGCTTTACCTCTGAGTGACGACTGTCGGCCAGATCCTCTGACCACCCCTTGCTGTTGCATTCTCTCTAGACCATGATAGTCCTTATGTTCTTCTGCATTAATCACATTCTACCAGGAGGCCTTCACAACATCTGCGGCATCAGCCTGGAAAAAAAAAAGATCCAGCCTCTGAATCGATGAGAGCCATTCTGCACGAAACATGCCAGTCTTCACATTTGCCAGCATGCTTTGTAAATCAGTTACAATCACCACATGCGTATACAACTTAAAGCTACAGTAACCGCCTACACTTCCATTCTCAGACTTGAGGTTGTGGTGTCATATGCCAAGCTCTCCTTTACTAGACATCGGCCATTTTCTTTTGCTATGAATCCCCGTGCTCCCCCCCCCCACTTTTCTTTTCTTTTTTTGATTGGGGGGGGGGGGGGGGCGGCTCTTAACACAACGTCTTATAGATAATCACTTCGCCCGGAAGATATCTTGAGGATATGAGGAGCGTTGGATTTAAGATTCAGCTGTGTCCTGTTGCTTCTTCAAAGATTTACAGCTAGGACTCTTGTAATTCTATACGTATGTAATTGTTTTCATGCGATATATTCTTTCAGATGTACATGAGGCTGAGAGAAAGGCTGAGAGGGTTGACTATGGATGGTCTGGGATAGTGGCTTTGTTTCTATAATTTCTCTCATGCTAAATATGTTGTCACGTGTATGTACCTCCATTGTGTCTCAAGCTAGCTTGTGCAATTGTTTATATGTATGTTTTTAAAGGCCTTTCCGTGATTATTTTTAAAAACAGTTTGCTTGTATGGCTTATCAAAACAACTGTTCAGTAATTGTGATACAGTTTCGAGTCGCTTTATTTTGTACTGGGATATATATTGTTTTCAATCATTCCTTTGACCAGACTTGTGTGACCTATATCTTTCACATATCATATTGTATATGTTCACACCTTGTTCTTAAGCGGCTTTACTGAACGCTGCTGTGATGTTATCACATCTTGGTGATTTCCTTTATTTTTTAAAGACTTCATTGACCACTCGACTTTTCACTTTTCCAAATTATTTATTGCGACTCTTTTCATCTTCCTGTTCTTCTTATTTTTAGATTGTTTATTTCCCACTCGATTTAAAAACCAAAAAAAATTGTGTACTGCCCACTCGACTTTTAAAAAAAATGGTTTATTACCCACTGGTCTTTTTTTAATTTTAATAGATTGTTTATTGCCTAATCGACTCTTTGTTTTTCAGCCTTGTCTTGGTTCTGGCCTTTTCTCTGTTGTCATTTCTTTGTTGACATTTTTGTCTCTACCGTCTTTATTGTGGCTGAACCGCTACCCCGGCATCAGCACACCGGATGTTTAAGAACGAGCCCTCTTATCAATTCGGACACGCTGACCTCCGGCGGGCCGTTATGAAAGCAACGTTCTGCACAAGGCGCGCCACACGATGACTGGTGATGATGATGATGATGATGAGGAGGGGGATGTTGATGGTGATGATGATGATGATGATGATGATGATGATGATGATGATGATGATGATGATGATGATGATGATGTTGGTGATGATGATGATTGTCATGGGTCAAACTCTGATCTCTGCTTCCTCTCATGATATTGACCTGACGTTTAACCGCTAGAACTGTATTGTACAATCACATATAGGACAGCCTCACTATGCTGACTCCAACATAAATCCAACAACAAAGTCATTCGAGTGAACTGAGATATAATTTATCGCAGGCAACTTCAACAGCAAACATGAGTGAGTGAGCACATCCAGACTTCAGTCTTTCGCACCGCACTTTCGCTCTTGCTTCTCCGTCGCGCATCATCTCTCTATACTGTGTGGATAGTTGGGCACCAAGCTGGCCACCTGCTATGAGAATGAATGCATAACAAACGCCTACCTTCCACTGTCATATAGCGAATACCAGAGATGCCTGCGACCGTGGCGTCAGTAGAGCCAGTAGTACCTGTAGTCACTTGCCGGACACAAACCAGAGCGACTTCATGTGGACACCGAGGACTGGCAGCAGTATAACAGCCGGTATTCCGTGAATGGAGGTGAAGCACGTCCTAACGCTGTCTTTGCTGGATCACACACTGGCCATCTAACCGTTACAGTGCTAGGTGACGTATTACAATGACGTCTTCATTGCGTTCAATGTATGTGTCACTACGTGCAACGTTTGTGACACTCTGTAACTTGCTCTTGATGCGCTAACTCATCAAATGAATCCTATGCTACTGTCATTTGCTATATGACAATGATGATTTTTCTTCTTCTTCTTTCGTTCGCTTGAAATATGTCTATATCTGCAATGTCGTCTCTTGCATGAATTGAACTGTTTTTTTCAGTTCACACAGTGGTCCATAGAGTTTATCTTCCACTGTCGTCTCTCTAGGCCAGAAGGTTTGCCTAGATATGTTATATTTTGGGCAGTCTTGGAGTATGTGCTCTGCTGTCTGCGACGCCAATCCACATGTGCACATGGCTGTTTCACCAATCTTGAATTTTGTATACATGTGGTTGCGTAATCTATTGTGTCCTGTTCTGAGGCGCAGAATAATGACTTGTTCTGGTCTGTCCATAACGTGGTAGTCATCTTGAGCAGGTTTTGGTGGCTTTCTGACTGATTTGATCATTCTTTTCTTTTGGTGGTATGTAACGGGCACATCAGGCTGTATTACAGTGTAGAGGTGTTACACACAGGTTAGAAGGCACGTGACGTATAGGACATAAGTCTCCGTTGTGTTATAACATTCTTTATTTGTCGAATCGTTCCACTACAGCATAATGATAGTCTACTCAAAATCCGATGTTTACCTTCTTTCCTGCTAGCTGGCCCCCAAGTGACGTGTGTGTCCCAGCCTAGATACACTTCTTCATTCGTGCACACACGTTCACTAGCTATGGTTTTCCCACTAGTCAAGGAATGCGCAGCATTCCTTAACTCTTTACTCCTAAGCTACTCCCTTTACTGTTACAGCTGTTCTTCTTTGGCTCCTTCCTTAGCCAATTGATCAGCTCTGTCGTTTCCGGGTACTCCACAGTGGGATGGTATCCACTGTATGGTGACTTTATGCTGACTGCTAAGTTCAGAAAGTAGTGTCCTTAGTACTGGCAATTTCCCAGAGAGGAGCGCCTCGAGTACTGATTTTGCATCTGTTAGTAGCACCACAGGTTGTGTACCATTGCTGTTATTTAGTAATTTCTCTGTTGCTATCTTGATTGCCTCAATTTCGGCATCATAGTTATGGCAGTACTTTCCTGTCGGTACTCTGGCTGTGTCCCTAGTATTATTTGGGTATTCTATGTACACTCCCACTCCTCCATTTCGAACAGCATTTTGTGCTGACCCATCTGTGTAGACTCGGATCCAGAGATCCTGTGGGTATTCTTCATCAAGGAAGCTGAGAGTGGCTGTTCTGCGCTGCACACTGTTCTGTTCTTCCTTGTCAAATATTCCTCTCACTTTTGTCTGGATTTGTAACGATAGTCTATGCTCATCTTTCCATGGAGTTCGCTCTGGAATAGTTGTTAGGGGGATACCAACTGTGGGCAGATCAGTGGTTTCTCTGCAGAGTCGTTTGGCCTGGTGGATAAAACTACTTCTTTTCAACCGCCCCATAGCTAGGTTTTCAAATCTATTCTTCATAGGGTGGCCTGGCAAGCTGAGGAACTTTTCTGCTTGTATTAGCGTTTTCGTATCTCTGCGCTCACTCAGTGCCTGTGTCCTCCCCATCTTCTCCATTTCCACTATAGGGGTTGATCTCATCCCTCCTGTGGTGACTCTAAGTGCTTGATTTTGCACCTTGTCCAGCTCTTGTAGTGTGGTTCTTGATGCTGAACACCACGCAGTTGACCCATATTCCAGGTGTGGTCGTATGCTCTGTTGGTAAACTTTGCTAAGTATTTTCGTACTGGCTCCCCATGTGGTTCCACTTAGCTTTCTCAGGATGGCTATTTTCCTTCTGGCTTTTGCTACTGCTTTGTTGATGTGCTTTCTCCATGTCAGCTTGCCATCAAATGTTACTCCAAGGTATGTTGGTTCTTTATCTTCTCTTAGGGGTGTTCCATTTATCTGGATGATCCCTGCCTTGTGTTTTGGAGAGAGGGTAAATAGGGTGGTGCTGCACTTGTCAGTGTTTATGCTGACACACCATCTATTTGCCCATGCATCAAATGTATCTACAGCTCTTTGTAGCAATCTGGTGGCCACTGATGCATATTCATTTGTGCTCCATAGAACCAGGTCATCGGCGTACATTGCCGCTTTAATTCCATGCGGTAGGTGAGCAACAAGATCATTGATGAAGATTAGAAAAAGTGTGGGGGACAAGACTCCGCCCTGGGGGACACCGTGACGCAGTAGTACTTTCTTGCTCTTGAGTCCGTCTATCTGTACTCGGGCTCTTCTGTTGTGCAAGTATGCTTTCACCCATTTTTACATTCTTCCATTGACTTTGCAGTTTCTCAGTTTCTTCATCAGACCTTCTTTCCAGACTTTGTCAAAGGCTTTCTTCAGCTCTATCCATGCGGCAAGCACCAGCTTCTTCTCTTGGAATGCATCCTCAATTTCTTGAGAGAGGTAGGTTGTCTGATCTTCCGTAGAGTAGCACTGCCTAAAGCCAGCCTGCTGTGGTACAAGGATGTTTTTACTTTCAATGTACCACTGCAGTCTGTGATTGATGATGCGCTCCAGTGTTTTGCAGAGACAGCTGGTGAGGCTAATTGGTCTGTAGCTAGAGGCAATGGAACCATCTTTCCCTGATTTTAGGAGGGGTATCATGATTGCTTCTCTCCAGGCTTGTGGAACACTGCCTAAGGTCCAGCTGTTATTGAAGATCTGCAACAGCTTTGTTTTGGCCTCTGTTCCTAGGTTCCTGATCATTTCATTGGAGATACCATCAGCTCCTGGTGACTTTCTCATTTTCAGTTTTGATATGGCTAGCTCCAGTTCGCTGATTGTGATGGGTGCCTCCAGAACCTCATGTACTATTTCCTTCTGTCCTGTATGTTGTCGTTTCTCTCGAATCTCTTGTTGTTTCTCTGGACTAATTTTGATATTGCTATCTTGTGCGAATGAGTCCGCAAAATGGTCAGCTGCTTGCTTTCTTGTTAAGATTTTTCCATCTTTATGTAGCGCAATTTTTGAGTTTCTCCCTGTGCCCTCGTCATTAAGCTGTTTTATTAGCTTCCACAATTTCCTTGTGTCTCTTTCAAAGTTCAGAGACTCCGTTTTCTCCTGCCAGCTTTTCCGTCTACCCTGCAGCTTGGCCCTTTGAAATTTGGCTTTTGCATGCTGGAATTTATTGTGGTGCTCTTGGCTGGGTGTGGCCTCTGCTTGCTTTCTACACACTTCAACATCATTATGCAACTGTTCCAGTTCACTACTCCAGTAGGGTTTATATTGTTTACGGGCTCCTCTTGGTACTGTTTCTCGCGCTGCCTGTAGTATGCATTTCCCAAACTCTTCAACTACTTTATTTATGTCTTTCTCAGTGTTCAGGTTTCTAACCAATATGCTGGTGCGAAGCTTGTACATTGCCCAGTCTGCTTTCTTGTAGTTCCACCTCGAGAGGGTGCTGCTTTCACTTACAAGCTCATTTTCTACGGTTAGAAAGACTGGCCGATGGTCACTGCCACCAAGTTGTTTCCCAACATTTCGTGTAATGTTCCACTCCAGGTCTGGTGAATGAAAAGCCAGGTCAGGTGTAGTTGTAGAGTGCCATGATCTCGAGTAGAAAGTATGTGGGTCGGACGGCTTGTTAATCAACATGAATCTATTCTCATCCTGCCAGTCTTCCAGTCTCTCTCCTCTCTGGTCCATGTGATCATAGCCCCAGCTCTGCGAGTGGCTGTTGAAATCGCCACACACAATCATTTTTCTTTTAGTGGTAGTGTGTCCAGTGCCTGTGGGCGGTCACTTGGATAGTAGTAATTGATCAGATGTAGATCTGTATTACCTGTCTTAAGTTTAAGTGTCTGATACTCAGCCCCTTCCATGTAGACTTTGATTTGGGAAGCCATGATGTTATTTCTTACAAGGGTCAGTATCCCACCTTTTCGCCTGTCCTTTCGGTCAGATCGGTAACACTGGTAGCCTCTGATTTTGAAGGCTATATTTTCATTGAGGTGAGTTTCTTGCAAGCAACATATGCTTACTTTTTCTTGGTCCAAGATCTTTTCTAATTCTATTTTTTTGTTGCTGACTCCCTCCGCATTCCAGTGCATTATTTTAAGTCTTCGTTTGGTAAGGCCAGTCATCCTATTCTCATGTCCCCTGGCTCCACAGGACATCTGAGAAGGACCTCCAGTAGTTGGGGTTGGACCCTTTCGAGACATAGGGCCCGGCACTGCACCTGCCTGGGGGTCCAAAGCAGGGCGAGCACCATAACGATTAGCAGTAGTCGACATATTCCATTTTGCGTGATTGCGTGGCATCCTGATTTCTGTGGTGCGCCTCTTGGCTGGTTGCCTCCGACTTCAGCACCTTTCTTTGCTAGAGCAGACTTTGGTCTCACTCGAGTGTAGATGTGTACACGCGCACACACCTGTCTGCGCATGCATGTACGTGCATTGTCAACGACTCAACTGACAGGCATCATCGGATACTTCTCCCACACCAATACAAGAAAACTTGCAAGTCGTGTGCGAGGAAAATCAATGGTACATTTATTGCCGTTGGCTCGCTACACGCAGTGAACAGTCGCTATTGAAACACACAACATAAAGCCACAGTATTATCTATCACGAGCTGCTAACCGCTAAGCTAACTTTCTACACAAATAAACACAAGAAAAACCCTATCGCTATCCTAACGAAGTGACCACTTCGGAGTCCCGTCTCCCGTCTGACAATCTTGCCTTCCGCGGTCACACACCACGCGGGTTGACTTTCACCTTGGTGCGTGTCGCCTCACGTCGCACGCCGATGGTAGACGTGGCCTGTTGAGTGTATACTCAACTTCTCTATGGCTACCACGAGGCGTGATGTTATTGTGATTAGAGTGTTAACTCTCTGAACACCGCCTGCGTGTCTCATGAGGGAAATGGTTAACCATCTCTCATTACCTCATCTTCACGGCTCTTCCCTGGGGCACCCTTACCCCCTCCTGGCCTCTTCAACAATGACTGCTCTTCCTAGCGGAGGGGATGTGTTCGAGTCTTTGACACACACCCGCCCCTCCTGTGTTGTGTCATCAACTTTCACTCATTGGTTGTGACGCAAGAGGTTTCTCAAAAAAATTAAGTGTCTCTAATTTTTGTCAAAGACTCTAGATAACCTGGCTTTGGGCATTCTAATAGACTTCTACTGACTATTATCACAATGTAGCGAAACTTTACTTGGCTACTGGCAATCGCCACAAACTTGACTGGTTGGCGTGAGCCCTTTCTCACATGCTATATTATACTTCTTAGAGGTATGTCTGAACCGGACCGTTGTCTTATAAGACCTGCCCTCACATAGTAAATTAACTTACTACCCATACAAAGTTGACTTTCTTAGGGTCAACACATGAATTGCTTCATGTCCCCCATATAATATCTAACAACCATTATACAAGAGTGTGTGCGATAGGCTTTACCTACATCGCTTCCGCGTGTAAAGTTCCATTTCACTGTTAAGCTAGTTTTTTCGTTGTCTATTATGTCCCCTGACCCAAAGTTATCTCCCTTTGATTTACAAAAAGTGTATGTAATTTATATGTTTGTTTTCCTGGTTGTTTGTGTGTTTGGATGTAATTAATCTATTAATCTCACTTCTACTCTATGTTTCTAATTCCCATGTGTATGTATATCAGTTTTTTAAGTGTCATAATTTGGTTAAATGCGGCCACAAACAGGTGTATAACACTAATTCGTGACTACATTCCCTTGTTATGAAACCCAAAATACTGTAATCTAAGTTCTAAACTATATTACAGACAACACATTCATACTAACACATTTTGACTAACGAGAACCAACAATAACACAAACACACATTAAACGTGGAGCCCGGCAGCAGAAGACTTTGCTGAATGATCTCACTCTCTCCCGCCTAATTTCCATTCGATCTTATTTTCATACTTCTGTCACACTCCTTTCACTCTTAATTCTGTCACACATCTTTTATCCTTCCCCATCCATTCTTCTGATTATTTAAAAACCTTGAGTGACACTGTACAAGTTTGGCTCAATTTGAGATAAGTGAGCCAAATGACTGTGCGACAGTTGTTGCACAAGTTATGTATATACAATATATTTACATGGCTGAGCAAGGGTTGATGGTTTGTTCCCTTGATCTCATGATACTATATTACACTCAAATAAAACTCTATATCCTAACATACTAATATTAATTCTATAACTATGTGTTACCTAATTTGTTAAATTTGTTATGTTAGTTATATGATATGGTTATATTAATTCTTATCTTTATCTAATCTAAGGGATGTAATCTAACTAACTAAATGTCATCAATGTGATGTGAGTTATGTACCTTAATTAAATGGATGATATGACTAGAAATTATCTATTTTTCCCACTACTAAGCTAAATAATGTTTTTAATAGCAGAAGGAAATTATATGAGTGATGTTGTTAATCTAAATGTTGTACAAGATGTATGGTCACTTATATAATGTTTTTATTCTATTATGGTGTGACTGGATGATACTAATAAATGGTAATGTTTGTTGGATGGTATGGTTTTATTAAGATGGGGTAAACTAAACTAAGCTATAGCTAAATGAAGTGTAATACTCTAGATGGTACTATTCCTAACATAAATTTAATTTTTAGTATTTCTATGTCTAAACTAATATTTTAATATTTAAGCTAAGTAAATCTTAAATACACTATTAACTATTCTATTAAACTAAACGAGAACTATTATATTTCCCTAACCTATATCTACCTGATCGTTATCTTAAAATAATTTTTACATATCACAATAAGTTTATATACATGGTCTTCAGTTTCCACAGGTTAGTAGTTGCCTTAATGTTTGTACATTTGTTGTATAGGCATAATATATCTACACACTTTGCCTGGGTATCTGAAATACATCACATAGTAATCTTAATGTTCTCTCGGTAGTGCACGTGTAGAGTTAACTGGTGTCGCAGTTCAGCCTTTTTGTGTCTGAAATTAAGCACTGTTCTGACACTGTTTTCTGCGTTTCACCCACATGATACACCGGAATTGAGCTTAGTTGGAAATGAGCTGTCCTCGTTCACACGGTGGTATCTAAGTATAGCAGCACAGTTCTTAATCTGATGTCTACGGACACATGATAGTTCAGTGTTTTGGTACATGATTACGCCAATAATGTGGATATGTATGTAAGCTATTTTACATCTTATATTATCAGATATTCATGTACTAACTATCACTCTACATTTAACTGTTGGATTTCAGGTATTTCTACCCCAGATGGTAAATTTAGTGACCACCTGTATATCCGGTCATTTCGATGGACACCACTCTGCATGACCGTGATCGGGGAGTTGTCGGTCTGGACAATGCAGTGAACATCCGTCAGAATTAGATGGAGTTTTCTCACCGCATAGATGACGCTTAGGGTTGCAACTGTGATATGGAATATCTGGACTCGGCAGGTGTCGTCTTACGGCTCACGTAACAACTCGGGTGGAAGATGCCCTCAAAAAATTGGCCTAGTACTGCTGGCATCTGTCCTAGAATAATAAACGAGCCTAGGATTAGGCAAGCGGAGGGATTGGAATCTTTACAAAAAAGGATCTTCAATTTTGACAATGCAGGAATTAATAATGCATCTTTCACATTTCATTTCCAGAAGATTTTAAGACATTGGAAAATATAATTGTAATTTCTGAGTAATTTACTAATCCCAAAAGGTTTCTGACCTGTTTCCTTCTGTTAGACATGGTCAGATTCATAATTTTGGTACTACTTTTCAGGTCAGTCTACAGTTGGACTTGAGAAATGACATGACCCAAAAATGAATTTATTTTAGGCATAATTTGACTTTGCTTGGTTTGACAGTGAGACCGAAGAGTCGCACTCTGTCAAAGGCATGTCTCAGTTTCAGTAGGTGTATTGTCCAGTCATCAGTATTCTGATTTATTCATGTGTATTCTATAAGTTCACTATATGTATGCCCCTCGTCGGATTTGCCAGTCTCACTAACTAGTGTAGTTGCGCTATGTATGTCTGTCGTCTGATCACTAGGTGTTGGTGCACTCTGTTCGTCTGTCACTACTTCTGTCTCTTGTCTTGAAAAGTGAGGTTTTCGCATGTTGACATGGAATATCTCTAAGTGTCTGTTTATCGATATTTCATAGTCAACATGTACCATGGTTATGTACCACCTTGAATGGTCCTTGCCATTTCGTTTGTATGGAAGTAGCCTAACTCTGTCTTGATCAGGTTCAAGATCACTTGTTTTCGCACCTTTGTTTGTGTGCTTGTGGTAGAACTGACCCTTCCTCTATCAAATGGCTTGGATAAATATTGCTTGGATAGCAAATCCATTATGTGGAAAGTCCAAATCGAAAGCTCGCTGTGTGGGCTTCATAAAAGGTGGAAAAGTGTCCTAGTGGCACGAAATGGAATATTGCTTGGATAGCAAATCCATTACGTGGAAAGTCCGAATCGAAAGCTCACTGTGTGGATGTCATCTGCAGACTGCATACTTCTGGTTTCCGGAAGAACAGCCTATGGTGAACGGAAGGCCCAATATACGGAAGTGAGGCTAAGCAGCCATGTGCAGGACGTGACGATTCCTTGGGTGAGCCCAGTACCAGAGCGCTATGTATCGGCTCTGCAAGTATGGAAGCCTCCTTGGATGGCGGGGAATGCCCATGGTCTGCCCCTGCCTTCCCTTGAGGGCTGACCAGGATCTTTGGCTGTTCTATATGGACCAGCTGGGATGGGGGATAACACCACAACAGTGAGAGTCAAACGTCCTAAGAAACCCCCGGGAAGGTTAACCCGGTCAACAAATGCCCGCAGAAGTCGGATGTGTCGGCCTAACGGCGCAAGAACGCAGCTCTGCTGTAAACAGGCACAACGCAATCACATCCGAAAAAAAACTCCGGATGAACGAAGAAGAAGAAGAAGAAATGGCTTGGATGCCAGTGTAGAGGGTTGTACTTCAGCTGTAGGATGTCTACCCTTAAACTTTCGTACTAATTGTTGACAGACATTACAAGCAAATACATTATGACAAAATAGTTTTATATTATTGAAAAACCCTGGCCTGTTATTGTTGTATGCAAGATGACCAGCACACGGTGTTTTATGTGCATTCTTTAGCACCGTTACACGGTTTTGTTCAGGTAACACCTGTTTATGGTTACCTGTAGTATAACATCTGGTTGAAATGCCACTCTTCAGTCTAGAGAACACTGATGTATGTTTGGTGATTTTGTCTCTTTGTTTCATTAAATTTAAATATGGAGACACATTACGATCAGATTTCTGCTGGTGTATAAATTTCTGTGTGTTTGTGTCATCTGTGCTGGTTGGAAGAAGCATCAGTAGTGTCTCATCTTGTAATGGGTCATGATGTTTCACACTGTCTGCTCTTGTTGTTGCATTAGCTGCATTTAATTTCTCCCATGCAACTATTTCCTCATTAGTACATTGTTTCAGTTGAGGTAAACACCCCAAAATTAAATCAGTACAAGGGTTGTCAAGTATTGCACAAGTAAAGGTACCCGAAAGAAAAGGAGAATCAATACGGGCTTTTGCCAAAGGGTAGATCTCAACGTTACCCGAAAAGGTTCGGCATTTCACAGTGTCACCTGTGTAATTACCCGGACTCACTAGTTCTTTTCGAAGACCAATAAGGGTGCTGCCACTATCCAGCAAACATTGGCATGCTACATTATTGACCATTGCATTGTGGAACACCAAATTGCCTCTGGAGGCTAAAGCTGCATTCACACTCTCAGATGAGCATGGTACTGTATGTCCACATTCTAGTCTTCCGTCTGCATGGAATTGGTGACATCGTTCGCAGCTGTCAAAGCTCAACATATCGTTTGCCCCACACACATCTTCAGCTTGGCTGAAAGGTAAGGCACACTCAACCTCACCTTCATTTTCAACTGCACAAACAAACGTTGGCGGCCAAGGCACTTATTAGAATAATGGCCATAAGAGGAACAAAAAAAACATTTGATTGCACGCCTGTATGCAGATTGTTTGCTTTGCTGCTTCTTGATCACATTTTCAAGATGCGCCGGATAATTTGGCGATTTGTCACACATCGCAGAAGTGTCATGAAAAAATTGACAGTAGATGCATTTTGATACTTTACTTTCTTTCTTGTGGACTTTATGACATGGTTTTCTATTCTTCTGATAATTTTGTGGTTGGTCTTTCACACAAGAAACTATTTCCGAGTCAATTGAGGTCTTAAAAATATCTCTGTTTGCAGAAAAATATTTCGAGCCTTTTTTCTCAAACTGCTCGATGTTCTCAATGTCTGACTGCTGCAAAAACTTAGCAAAAGGAGAAGGTATAGTAGATATAACCTTGTCCATAGCTATTAGGTTTTTTAATCTATCAAAGTCTTTACCTATGTTAGCTGCTTTAAGCCACCTATCTAGTACCATTTGAACCTTTGAGACGTAATGAATGAATGTCTCATTAGGTTTAGGTTTTAAATTTGAGAACTGAACCTGATACCCAGGGGCATCAAGTAAAAAGTGCTGCATAATCCTATCATGGATGTATTGATAGCTAGATCTAAGCTCAATAGGGATAGATTCTATTACTTTAAGGGGCTCACCACTTAGGTTATTCATGTAAATAGGAGCCCACATATCTAAAGGAACTTGGTGATATTTAAATAGATACTCTACATTATCTGTCCAGGCTGCTATGCAGTCTTCTTTACAATATGGGTTGATAATGTTTTTGTATTTCTTGAACTTATTTTCCTCTTGTTGCCTTTTTAGTTTAGTGGCAGCGATCTCTGCGCGTGAGTCTACCTCTATACGTTTCATCTGTAACCGCGTCTCTGCTTCTGCCTGTATTTGTTTTTCCTTGACTCTTACCATTTCATCTAATTGCTTTTGCTTTAAATCGAATTCCTTATCATGTTCCAACTGTTGTTGCTTAACTCGTGCATGTTCGTATCTTTCAGCATCCTTCATTTGTTTAAATATTTTATCAGCATATTCTTCTAGCTCTTTACCTGTATATTGTAATTGCTTACCAGCTTTTATACAGTCTTCTAATGTTGCCATCTTCTTAGGTAATTAGCTAGCGTTGATCTAGATTACTTTGTTTACTTAAACTATTTATCTCTGATGTTATCTATTTGTTCCTTGTTAAGGAATATTAAATGTATGTTAAGTGTATTTGAAGAACAAAATTTTTATGTTGGAAATTCAGAGCACAAACAATATAATAGTGTATCACAAGCTGAAAAAGAGATGCACTATTAATCACAATGCATGCCAAAAATATAGTTGTACTCAGCTTAATGTGGGAACGACGCTCCTTTGACACAGGTCACCTTGTTTGGTACACTGGGGTGGAGATACGTTTCGTACGTAGCACACGGTATTTTGTCCACCGGTGTATGTGCACAGCTGTTGTTTGCCCTCTGATATGTAGGGCAGCAGTAAACACGCCTCCTTAACGATATGATTTACCCGACAACTAAGGACAATGACTTAGACAATGACAGACTTACGAACAACTAGAACATGTATTAATTAAATTTAATGTCAATGTCCTGTCTTTGTTCTAAACAGTAATTGCCTTTCGTTACTAATCTAGTTAATTTCTGTAAACGTTGTGCAGGCAAGTATCATCTGCCTGGCCAAAAAATAGTTCCATCGTGACGGTAAACACAGAGAAAATATGACCAAAAATATGCATATCTGCTTTTAAAGAAATAAAAATAACATCATAATGTTTAAATAAATAAATATATTCCTTTAGTAGTTGAAATAAATAACTAATAAATGATATAACGTACCGATTCAGGCGGGCAGCCGTTTAGCAATTCTCTACACACTCGATTGCTGTATGCTAATGAGCCCAGACGACTGTTTGTCAATCATCTGACGTCACAGCACAGCGCGATGAAAAATCGATATTGTCGGCTGGCTTTGTATCGCTCCGCCGTGAATCATTTTTGGTACTCATTTCTCAACAAAAAGGTAAATATATAAATAAATATGAGAAAACAAGAATATTAATACTTACAGCTTTGATGAATACATACTTTGACTAAATAAATATTTCATAAACACAATTAAACAGTTTAATACGTCACGATAGGCACATTTCTAGCTTGCAAAATTTCTCTCGTCTGCACAAATCACCGTCACTACACAAATTAAACCCTAGTCTGGAGCCTTTGTGGATGAGTGGATTTAGCTTGAACTTTTCGTTCAAGCTTCACTTTCTGACACCACAATTATCCTTTACTGTGGGTATTAGCTTGGCGCTTTCGTCCAAGCACCACTTTCTGACACCACAATTATCCTCGCCTGTCAACAACTCAACTGACAGGCATCATCGGATACTTCTCCCACACCAATACAAGAAAACTTGCAAGTCGTGTGCGAGGAAAATCAATGGTACATTTATTGCCGTTGGCTCGCTACACGCAGTGAACAGTCGCTATTGAAACACACAACATAAAGCCACAGTATTATCTATCACGAGCTGCTAACCGCTAAGCTAACTTTCTACACAAATAAACACAAGAAAAACCCTATCGCTATCCTAACGAAGTGACCACTTCGAAGTCCCGTCTCCCGTCTGACAATCTTGCCTTCCGCGGTCACACACCACGCGGGTTGACTTTCACCTTGGTGCGTGTCGCCTCACGTCGCACGCCGATGGTAGACGTGGCCTGTTGAGTGTATACTCAACTTCTCTATGGCTACCACGAGGCGTGATGTTATTGTGATTAGAGTGTTAACTCTCTGAACACCGCCTGCGTGTCTCATGAGGGAAATGGTTAACCATCTCTCATTACCTCATCTTCACGGCTCTTCCCTGGGGCACCCTTACCCCCTCCTGGCCTCTTCAACAATGACTGCTCTTCCTAGCGGAGGGGATGTGTTCGAGTCTTTGACATGCATACACATCTAGAGCATACTGGTTATTTTCCGGCGCCAGAGATTCGCCGTCGCCCCTTCTCCTGTTAGTTTAAACAGGTCCGCCGCGTGAAGGCCAGGAGTTGGACTTTTGCTGCATAGGTTATGTATTCACGAGCCATTGAGGTATTTAAGCAATGTTGGGCGCTCACCCCAACACCGCGCCTCGGCTACATACAGCAACATTTGGAACCCACAATGATGATGATGATGATGATGATGATGATGATGATGATGATGATGAGGAGGAGGAGGAGGAGGAGGAGAAGGATGTAGATGATAAGACTCTGAGGATGTTCATGATGTTGATGATCATGTTGATGATGATGATGATGATGATGATGATGATGATGATGATGATGATGATGATGATGATGATGATGATGATACATCACTGACAGATGCAAAATCAGTACTCGAGGCGCTCCTGTCTGGGAAATTCCAGTACTAAGAACACTACTTTCTGAACTTAGCAGTCAGCATAAGGTCACCATACAGTGGATACCATCCCACTGTGGAGTACCCGGAAACGACAGAGCTGATCAATTGGCTAAGGACGGAGCCAAAGAAGAACAGCCTGATGTGCCCATTACATACCAAAAACAAAAAACTGATCAAATCAGTCAGAAAGCCACCAAAACCTGCTCAAGATAACTACTACATTATGGGCAGACCAGAACAAGTCATTATTCGGAGCCTCAGAACATGACACAATAGATTAAGCAACCACATGTATACAAAATTCAATATTGGTGAACCAGCCATGTGCACATACGGATTGGCGTCGCAAACAGCAGAGCACATATTGCAAGACTGCCCCCAAAAAACAACATATCTAGGCAAACCTTCTGGCCTAGAGAGACAACGGTGGAGGATAAACTCTATGAACCGCTGAGTGAACTAAAACAAAGACAGTTAAATTCACAAGAGACAACATTGCAGTCATAGACATATTTCAAGCGAACGAAAGAAGAAGATGTTACATCACTGACATTCAAACGCGGCCGAAACAGCTAGAGGCAGATCCCTTAATCTAAGATCAGCGAAACAGAAGTAGTAACGAAGGTCACAAATTCGATGACTATAGAATACCATTTCCAAAATGTTCATCAAAACAATAACAATAAATCAATCAATCAGGTGCCGTCTCCACAATGAAGGATTGGCTGCAATAGATCTTTAACACTGTCTGTCCCATCACTATACATTCTGTCAGATTGATGTTCGTCCACTTTTTGGTGTTATTATCCCACTTTGTTGTCTATCCCTTGCTCTCTTGCCCTGAACCTTGCCCTACAGCGTGTTATGTCTTTTAACATGCTGAAATATTTCACTTGCCTCTTCTCTATTTTTTGTCTTCATCAACTCTATCTTGATTCCCAGTTTTTCTACAACCTCTGTATTTAATTGGTTTTGTTTCCATGAAATACTACACATTCTTCTGTATATCCACATCTCCAAGCCCTCTATTCTACTTTCTAGGTGTTGCATATCCCTTACAGGACGTTGCAGTCAACACCATCATTTTTCAGCTGCTGTTGATGTACTAGGCAAGATTACGCTGTGTAGTTTCTGAGCGACCGGCTCACATGCCCCCGTAAGTTAACAGCGCGGCGCGAACCGCTGCCGATTCTCGCGCAGCTGCGTTACTCACGAGAATATACGGGATTACGGAGAAAGACGTTAACACCTACGCCAGGGAGACCGGCCTGCCCATGTAGTAGAGTTTAATATACATAACATGTGACAATTCTCATTTTTAATGCATTGTTAATCACTCTAGATATTAATACTGATTTCATGATGTTGAAAGTATTTTTGTCCAGTCCTAATCTGTTTCATTTGTGCTTCACTTCTGCCATCATCTTTTAGTACATGTCCAAGACAGGAGAAACGTGTTACTTGTTCTAGTATCTCCCCGCATACTGTGATGTTCATTGAAGACCTCTCCTTTCCACTGCTAATTATCATAGTTTTTTGTGTTGTTGTTTTTTGGAGAAGGAGGGGGGGGGGGGGGGGGGGGGAAGGGGGGTGTCAGTATCTAAGCCACATTCTGCACAATGCCTATCTACTTGCTCCACAAATTTGTATAACTCTTGTTCGCTTTCTGCTAGTAACATTGTATTGTCAGCATACCTAAGATTGTGTTTGGTTCTTCCGTTGATGACCACGCAGTTCGTCTTGTTTAAACATTATTTCTGAGCAAAACATGACCATGATGAGAAAAGTCAACGAAACCACATTTAATAATAATTTTTAAAAAAACATTGTCGCCCAACGTGGGGCTCGAACCCACGACCCTGAGATTAAGAGTCTCATGCTCTACCGACTGAGCTAGCCGGGCTGACGATAGCAAATTGCACTGAATGTAAATAAGACTTGTAATAAAATTGTTGCTTCTCTAATATTGTTGATAGTTGTATCTTTTTTTACATATGTTAATGCAAACATGATGACGATAAACACCTGTATAAATGATAAACAAACACAATACCATCTGATTATAACAATTTATAAAATCTTTCACAACTTTCCAAGAAACTTTTTGGCTAAGGGACATTACAGAAACTATGAACACAGCGCAAATTAAAAGTTGTCTCCCATTGTATTTCCTTCCTGTTCCTGGTCTTTCTCCCAATGTCTTTCATTCCAGCGCTTCTTGTAACCTCCAACAGCCAGAACCCGAACACATATCGGCCTTTTCATTAAGATCAAAGTGTCTTGCAATACGGACAGGGAAAACTTAACATTCCCCGCAAATGTTCGGCCAGTAATCGTATTATCAATACTAATTACACATAAATACTAATATGTAAATATGGAACCATTTGAGGCCACTACGACAGTACATAAATAAACACACAAGTATTGTTTGACGATCATTGAAGAAAGAAGTAGTGGCTTAAGGGCGCATTAGACAACATAAACATTTAAACCCGTAGGTTACCTACCTGGATTCGAAGCTGTCACCTCCAAATGATGACGGCGCCTCGCTGCAGGAACAAATTACTTCGACGAATGGGATGTTTAGTTAGTCATGCTTCGAAGTACACTTGTTCCTGCAGCGAGGCGCTTTGCCAGAAGGTTGTGGACAGACATGGTCATCAACGCCATACGGTATAGACGTAGACACTGTTGATGACAGATTGTTCTCAATAGAAAATATTCTCTCTCTCTCTCTCTCTCTCTCTCTCTCTCTCTCTCTCTCTCTCTCTCTCTCTCTCTCTCTCTCTCTCTCTCTTTATTGTTAAGGCTCGCGGTTCTCCAGGAGCCAAGCGCCACCCCATCAGCTCCCAACGCCCCTGTGTGTCTTCGATGACTGCTTCTGCTGGTGGCCCTGGCAAGATCAAGAGCAGATGCTACATTTTAATCTGAGCCAAAAGGCTGAGAACTACACTTTAATCTGAGCCAAAAGGCTGAGAACTACACTTTAATCTGAGCCAAAAGGCCCATTAGCGAACAAATATCAATGAGTACAACGACACGCCATTTTGTAAAGTCTATGTGTGTTTGAAAACAGCTAGCTAGATAATAAAATTAAAACCGGAAATTTATTTCTATATTAAATGTTGTAATTTCATGTTTTTCTTTAGATCTGTTTGTGTCGTTCCTGATGAAGATCGCTTAAATCGAAACGTCGATTCGTTATGTTGTAACTTATTGTTACGTTGTTATTATTAATATTATCATTGTTATTTGTACACTGTAACTTCCGTTTGCCGGCTTTGCGTTCGTTGTAAGAGTGTACACTGTGTCCGTGTTTATTTTCTTTCACATTTTCGCAGGAGTTACTAATGCCGGTCTCCCCGGCGAAGGTTTTACGGCTTTCGCCGTAACCCCGTATATTCTCGTGAGTAACGCAGCTGCGCCTGAACCGGCAGCGGTTTGAGCCGTTCTGGTAACTTACGGGGGTATGTGAGCCGGTCGCTCAGAAAGCAATAGCAAACTACTGAGCGTAATCTTGCCTTGTACATCAACAGCAGCTGAAAAATGCTGATGTTGACTGCAACGTCCTGTAAGGGATATGCAACATTAAAAAAAGAAAAAACTCCTACCTGACTTATTTTTATTCTGTATTGTTATATCCTGCTGCAGCCGTGGCTTCTCTTATATATGTATGTTTGGATCCTCTAAGCAAAAAATATATACTCATCTATCAGATGTTTTTTTGTTTTTGTTTATTAATGTATCAAATTGTTTTAGAGTTATATATTTGACGAGGATCCTGATATCGAATGTAAGAATTTCTTTGGTTCTGTACTTGTGCGGTGAGTTCTTTGTGTCTGGTTTTTCTGCATTTATTTTCATTCGGGTGTCTTTTCTTTTCATTCGGGTGTCTTCCACGTTCTGTATTTCTTTTCATTCAGATGTATTTCATAGTGACACCTACCTTGGCATCGCAGTGTTTCCCAAACTACACTTTCACTTGATGGCATATTCTGGGCTGATTTCACATAAGCTTTTTTAACTAGCTCATAATAGTTTTCCAGCTCTGCATCTCTGACTGTGCACATAACTATTTATACTTTAATTGCAAAACATTCTTCTTCTTCTTCGTTCGAACGAAATGTTTGTTTTAGACGTAATATTGCGTTGTGCCTGTTTATAGCAGAGCTGCGATATTGCAACTTTCAGCCGACACATCTACCTTCTCTAGGCATTTGTTGACCGGGTTGACCATCCTGGATGTTTGGTAGGATGTTCCACTCTCAATGTTGTGGTGTCATCTTCATCCCTCCATCCCAGCCAAACACATCGCCGTCGGCCATCAAGGGAAGGCACGGCCAGACCATGGGAATTCCCCGCCATCCAATGACGCTTCCATAATTGCAGAGCCGACACATAGCGGTCTGGCACTGGGCTCTGCAAAATATTCAGTATCAATTGACTGACTGGCAGCTTGCCGTCTTGACAGACGATAGTTTGTCAAATGGAGTTACACCTCTCCATAACACAAAGCCTGGGCTGAATTTAGGGACTATGTGTTGCCCATGCAGCATGATCCTTCTCTCGGCCTGCCTAGTTTACTCCAGAGGAAAGATAACACCAATACGTCTGGAGCAATACAAGCTGCAGAAACTCCCGGATCAGGAAAGCAATACTCTGTCTGCCTGTCGGAGCTTCCATCCGAGACCAATTTCCGACCAAGGCTTAGAGCCTGGTCCGCCCTGCTATGACATTTAGTCTTTAGGTTGCTTTTCCTCGCACTAGGATAAGGCTTGTACCCTCCCAATTGCACTCCTCCGTCTGAAGTCGTTGGCACAATGTTGTGTGTCGGGTTTGGGGAGCGTCGCCCAATATTCGGCGCTAACAAAAAGCAGGTATTAGTATTACAGTCTACTGTCATACGGTAGCTCAATCATATCTGACTAAGACCTGACACCATCAATATCAATTAGTAAACAATAAAACATAATACGAAGTAATACAGCTTTACAGAACACAATACCGGAAAACCTAGGACTTTGCGGTGACTAGCATTCATCAGCAAACATTCTTGGGATGACAAGAATATCAATTCGTTAACTGGACAGAACAGTGGAGACAACTGTGTATAATCTATGTCTCATAACCAACCCCGATCACCTGCCCCTTGATTTCAGTTCCAAGCAATGGCCGAACATTATTTTTGCCAAGTCTTTCGCTAAAGTCCGGCTCTGTGGCGAAGAGTTACAAATGCAATTCGTAATCCCGCGTTCGAAACACAGCTGTGGGCGATTTGGAAGTAAACCGCCTTGCGTTGGTATTTCTTTACACAGGTATGAGCGCTGGTCGTTCAGAAAGCAATGGCAAATTACCAAACGTAAGCTTGCCCAGGAATCACAAACAGCCAAAACATGCTGGAGTTGACTGCAACGTCCTGTAAAGGATATACAAATAACGTGTTTGCTAAAGTTTGTGTTTGTGTTATTAGCACACACAATGAAAATCGTAACCTAATTAGAGGAATTAGATGTAGACAGTCACGATTTTGGGGCACGTTATGGTGTGAAATGACTACAATTGTAAGATTGAGGGGAAAAGAACAAAAGGAAGGCAGAGAGACACATATTTAGATAATTTAGCCATATGACATAATTAAGACAAGAACATAGAACTGATCTACAAGTCTGGTAATCTTGTGAGATGGCGAAGCATGGTATTGGCATGGCACACAATGATGATGAAACTGAAAATCAGCCGAAGGGGACCTGATTTGAGTCATGAGAAGACAATACACGGATGGCGACAGTCAGACTGTACTCTCTATTCCCAAATAGATTTGCTGCCAACAACGTCTGGACCGCTGGTAGAAGTGTGTACAGCCCCTAGAGAGTGGGAGAAGTGTGTACAGCCCCTAGAGAATGGGAGAAGTGTGTACAGCCCCTAGAGAATGGGAGAAGTGTGTACAGCCCCTAGAGAATGGGAGAAGTGTGTACAGCACCTAGAGAATGGGAGAAGTGTGTGCAGCCCCTAGAGAGTGGGATAAGTGTGTACAGCCCCTAGAGAGTGGGAGAAGTGTGTACAGCACCTAGAGAATGGGAGAAGTGTGTGCAGCCCCTAGAGAGTGGGATAAGTGTGTACAGCCCCTAGAGAGTGGGATAAGTGTGTACAGCCCCTAGAGAATGGGAGAAGTGTGTGCAGCCCCTAGAGAATGGGAGAAGTGTGTGCAGCCCCTAGAGAGTGGGAGAAGTGTGTGCAGCCCCTAGAGAGTGGGAGAAGTGTGTACAACCCCTAGAGAATGGGAGATGTGTACAGCCCCTAGAGAGTGGGAGAAGTGTGTGCAGCCCCTAGAGAGTGGGAGAAGTGTGTACAGCCCCTAGAGTGGGAAAAGTGTGTACAGCCCCTAGAGAGTGGGAAAAGTGTGTACAGCCCCTAGAGAGTGGGAGAAGTGTGTACAGCCCCTAGAGAGTGGGAGAAGTGTCTACAGCCCCCAGAGATTACGTTGATGAGGATTTAGATTTCAAACCTCCATGTGAGTAATGTTTTTTGTTCCCGCCAAATGTCCGATAGTTTTTAAACAAACCTTGTATGCATATTAGACATGTGACACGAACAGACACGAAAGTCATTTACGGAAGAAATTGTAAGAACAGAAATAACCATACACAGAAATGCCAAAACACACAGAACAATGAACAACAAACAGAACAACGTACAACAAACAGAACAACGTACAACAAACAGAACAACGTACAACAAACAGAACAATGTACAACAAACAGAACAATGTACAACAAACAGAACAATGTACAACAAACAGAACAATGTACAACAAACAGAACAATGTACAACAAACAGAACAACAAATCAACAAACAGAACAACGTACAACAAACAGAACAATGTACAACAAACAGAACAATGTACAACAAACAGAACAATGTACAACAAACAGAACAATGTACAACAAACAGAACAATGTACAACAAACAGAACAATGTACAACAAACAGAACAATGTACAACAAACAGAACAATGTACAACAAACAGAACAATGTACAAACAACAGAACAACAAAATCACAAACAGAACAATGTACAACAAACAGAACAATGTACAACAAACAGAAAAATGTACAACAAACAGAACAACAAATCAACAAACAGAACAATGTACAACAAACAGAACAACGTACAACAAACAGAACACGTACAACAAACAGAACAATGTACAACAAACAGAACAACGCACAACACACAGAACAATGTACAACAAACAGAACAATGTACAACAAACAGAACAATGTACAACAAACAGAACAATGTACAACAAACAGAACAACGTACAACAAACAGAACAATGTACAACAAACAGAACAATGTACAACAAACAGAACAATGTACAACAAACAGAACAACGTACAACAAACAGACAATGTACAACAAACAGAACATGTACAACAAACAGAACAATGTACAACAAACAGAACAATGTACAAACAAACAGAACAATGTACAACAAACAGAACATGTACAACAAACAGAACACAAATCAACAACAGAACAACGTACAACAAACAGAACAATGTACAACAAACAGAACAATGTACAACAAACAGAACAATGTACAACAAACAGAACAATGTACAACAAACAGAACAATGTACAACAAACAGAAAAATGTACAACAAACAGAACAATGTACAACAAACAGAACAATGTACAACAAACAGAACAATGTACAACAAACAGAACAATGTACAACAAACAGAACAACAAATCAACAAACAGAACAATGTACAACAAACAGAACAATGTACAACAAACAGAACAATGTACAACAAACAGAACAACAAATCAACAAACAGAACAATGTACAACAAACAGAACAACGTACAACAAACAGAACAATGTACAACAAACAGAACAATGTACAACAAACAGAACAATGTACAACAAACAGAACAATGTACAACAAACAGAACAATGTACAACAAACAGAACAATGTACAACAAACAGAACAACAAATCAACAAACAGAACAACGTACAACAAACAGAACAATGTACAACAAACAGAACAATGTACAACAAACAGAACAATGTACAACAAACAGAACAATGTACAACAAACAGAACAATGTACAACAAACAGAACAATGTACAACAAACAGAACAACAAATCAACAAACAGAACAACGTACAACAAACAGAACAACGTACAACAAACAGAACAATGTACAACAAACAGAACAACGCACAACACACAGAACAACAAATCAACAAACAGAACAATGCACAACACACAGAACAACAAATCAACAAACAGAACAATGTACAACAAACAGAACAATGTACAACAAACAGAACAATGCACAACACACAGAACAACAAATCAACAAACAGAACAATGTACAACAAACAGAACAATGTACAACAAACAGAACAATGCACAACACACAGAACAATGTACAACAAACAGAACAATGTACAACAAACAGAACAACGTACAACAAACAGAACAACATACAACAAACAGAACAATGTACAACACACAGAACAATGTACAACACACAGAACAATGTACAACACACAGAACAATGTACAACAAACAGAACAACATACAACAAACAGAACAATGTACAACAAACAGAACAATGTACAACACACAGAACAACATACAACACACAGAACAATGTACAACACACAGAACAATGTACAACACACAGAACAACATACAACACACAGAACAACATACAACACACAGAACAATGTACAACACACAGAACAATGTACAACAAACAGAACAATGTACAACACACAGAACAATGTACAACACACAGAACAATGTACAACACACAGAACAATGTACAACACACAGAACAATGTACAACACACAGAACAACATACAACACACAGAACAACATACAACACACAGAACAACATACAACAAACAGAACAATGTACAACAAACAGAACAATGTACAACACACAGAACAACATACAACACACAGAACAATGTACAACACACAGAACAATGTACAACACACAGAACAACATACAACACACAGAACAATGTACAACACACAGAACAATGTACAACACACAGAACAACATACAACAAACAGAACAATGTACAACACACAGAACAATGTACAACAAACAGAACAATGTACAACACACAGAACAACATACAACACACAGAACAATGTACAACACACAGAACAATGTACAACAAACAGAACAACATACAACAAACAGAACAATGTACAACACACAGAACAATGTACAACAAACAGAACAACATACAACAAACAGAACAATGTACAACAAACAGAACAATGTACAACACACAGAACAATGCACAACACACAGAACAACAAATCAACAAACAGAACAATGTACAACAAACAGAACAATGCACAACACACAGAACAACAAATCAACAAACAGAACAATGCACAACACACAGAACAATGCACAACACACAGAACAACAAATCAACAAACAGAACAATGTACAACAAACAGAACAATGTACAACACACAGAACAATGTACAACACACAGAACAATGTACAACACACAGAACAATGCACAACACACAGAACAACAAATCAACAAACAGAACAATGCACAACACACAGAACAACAAATCAACAAACAGAACAATGCACAACACACAGAACAACAAATCAACAAACAGAACAATGCACAACACACAGAACAACAAATCAACAAACAGAACAATGTACAACACACAGAACAACGTACAACAAACAGAACAATGTACAACAAACAGAACAATGTACAACAAACAGAACAATGTACAACACACAGAACAATGTACAACACACAGAACAATGTACAACAAACAGAACAATGTACAACACACAGAACAATGTACAACAAACAGAACAATGTACAACACACAGAACAATGTACAACACACAGAACAATGTACACCAAACAGAACAATGCACAACACACAGAACAATGTACAACACACAGAACAATGTACAACACACAGAACAATGTACAACAAACAGAACAATGCACAACACACAGAACAACAAATCAACAAACAGAACAATGTACAACAAACAGAACAATGTACAACACACAGAACAATGTACAACACACAGAACAACGTACAACAAACAGAACAACAAATCAACAAACAGAACAACAAATCAACAAACAGAACAATGTACAACAAACAGAACAATGTACAACACACAGAACAATGTACAACACACAGAACAATGTACACACACAGAACAACAAATCACAAACAGAACAACAAATCAACAACAGAACAATGTACAACAACAGAACAATGTACAACACACAGAACAATGTACAACACACAGAACAATGTACAACACACAGAACAATGTACAACAAACAGAACAACATACAACAAACAGAACAACAAATCAACAAACAGAACAACAAATCAACAAACAGAACAATGTACAACACACATACACAAATCACAAACAGAACAATGCACAACACACAGAACAACAAATCAACAAACAGAACAATGCACAACAAACAGAACAACAAATCAACAAACAGAACAATGCACAACACACAGAACAACAAATCAACAAACAGAACAACAAATCAACAAACAGAACAATGTACACACACAGAACAACAAATCAACAAACAGAACAATGCACAACACACAGAACAACAAATCAACAAACAGAACAATGTACAACACACAGAACAACAAATCAACAAACAGAACAATGTACAACACACAGAACAACAAATCAACAAACAGAACAATGTACAACACCAGAACAACAATCAACAAACAGAACATGTAACAACACACAGAACAACAAATCAACAAACAGAACAATGCACAACAAACAGAACAACAAATCACCAAACAGAACAACAAATCAACAAACAGAACAATGTACAACACACAGAACAACAAATCAACAAACAGAACAATGCACAACACACAGAACAACAAATCAACAAACAGAACAATGTACAACACACAGAACAACAAATCACCAAACAGAACAATGCACAACACACAGAACAACAAATCAACAAACAGAACAATGTACAACACACAGAACAACAAATCAACAAACAGAACAATTGTACAACACACAGAACAACAAATCAACAAACGAACAATGCACAGACACACAGACAACAAATCAACCAAACAGAACAATGCACAACACACAGAACACAAATCACAACAGAACATGCACAACACACAGAACAACAAATCAACAAACAGAACAATGCCAACACAGAACAAACGAAATCAACAAATCCAACAAACAGAACAATGTACACACACAGAACAACAAAATCACAACAGAACAATGTACAACACACAGAACAACGCACAACACACAGAAAATGCACAACACACAGAACACAAATCACAACAGAACAATGTACAACAAACAGAACAATGCACAACACACAGAACAACAAATCACAGACAGACATGCACAACACACAGAACAACAAATCAACAACAGAACATGCACAACACACAGAAACAATGAACAACACACAGAACACAAATCAACAAACAGAACAATGCACAACACACAGAACAACAAATCAACAAACAGAACAATGCACAACACACAGAACAATGAACAACACACAGAACAACAAATCAACAAACAGAACAATGCACAACACACAGAACAATGAACAACACACAGAACAACAAATCAACAAACAGAACAATGCACAACACACAGAACAACAAATCAACAAACAGAACAATGCACAACACACAGAACAACAAATCAACAAACAGAACAATGCACAACACACAGAACAACAAATCAACAAAACAGAACAATGCACAACACACAGAACAATGCACAACACACAGAACAATGCACAACACACAGAACAATGCACAACACACAGAACAATGCACAACACACAGAACAATGCACAACACACAGAACAACAAATCAACAAACAGAACAATGCACAACACACAGAACAACAAATCAACAAACAGAACAATGCACAACAAACAGAACAATGCACAACACACAGAACAATGCACAACACACAGAACAATGCACAACACACAGAACAATGCACAACACACAGAACAACAAATCAACAAACAGAACAATGCACAACACACAGAACAACAAATCAACAAACAGAACAATGCACAACACACAGAACAACAAATCAACAAACAGAACAATGCACAACACACAGAACAATGAACAACACACAGAACAACAAATCAACAAACAGAACAATGCACAACACACAGAACAACAAATCAACAAACAGAACAATGCACAACACACAGAACAACAAATCAACAAACAGAACAATGCACAACACACAGAACAATGAACAACACACAGAACAACGTACAACACACAGAACAATGTACAACACCAGGAACAATGCACAACACACAGAACAATGCACAGACACACAGAACAACAAATCAACACACAGAACAATGCACAACACACAGAACAACGTACAACAAACAGAACAATGAACAACACACAGAACAATGAACAACACACAGAACAATGAACAACACACAGAACAATGAACAACACACAGAACAACGTACAACAAACAGAACAATGTACAACAAACAGAACAATGCACAACACACAGAACAACAAATCAACAAACAGAACAATGCACAACACACAGAACAATGAACAACACACAGAACAACGTACAACACACAGAACAATGTACAACACACAGAACAATGTACAACACACAGAACAATGCACAACACACAGAACAACAAATCAACACACAGAACAATGCACAACACACAGAACAACGTACAACAAACAGAACAATGAACAACAAACAGAACAATGTACAACACACAGAACAATGTACAACACACAGAACAATGTACAACACACAGAACAATGTACAACACACAGAACAACAAATCAACAAACAGAACAATGCACAACACACAGAACAATGTACAACAAACAGAACAATGTACAACAAACAGAACAATGTACAACAAACAGAACAACGTACAACACACAGAACAATGTACAACACACAGAACAATGTACAACACAGAACAATGTACAACACACAGAACATGTACAACACACGAACAAGTACAACACACAGAACAATGTACCAAACACAGACAGAACAATGTACAACACACAGAACATGTACAACACACAGAACAATGTACAACACACAGAACAACAAATCAACAAACAGAACAATGCACAACAAACAGAACAACGTACAACACACAGAACAATGTACAACACACAGAACAATGTACAACACACAGAACAATGCACAACACACAGAACAATGTCAACACACAGAACAATGTACAACACACAGAACAATGTACAACACACAGAACAACGTACAACACACAGAACAATGTACAACACACAGAACAATGCACAACACACAGAACAATGTACAACACACAGAACAATGAACAACAAACAGAACAATGTACAACAAACAGAACAACGTACAACAAACAGAACAATGTACAACAAACAGAACAATGTACAACACACAGAACAATGTACAACACACAGAACAATGTACAACACACAGAACAATGTACAACACACAGAACAATGCACAACACACAGAACAATGTACAACACACAGAACAATGTACAACACACAGAACAATGCACAACACACAGAACAATGTACAACACACAGAACAATGTACAACACACAGAACAATGTACAACACACAGAACAATGCACAACACACAGAACAACAAATCAACAAACAGAACAATGCACAACAAACAGAACAATGTACAACAAACAGAACAACGTACAACACACAGACCAATGAACAACAAACAGAACAATGAACAACAAACAGAACAACGTACAACACACAGAACAATGCACAACACACAGAACAATGCACAACACACAGAACAATGCACAACACACAAAACAATGCACAACACACAGAACAATGCACAACACACAGAACAATGTACAACACACAGAACAATGCACAACACACAGAACAATGCACAACACACAGAACAATGCACAACACACAGAACAATGCACAACACACAGAACAACGTACAACACACAGAACAATGCACAACACACAGAACAATGCACAACACACAGAACAATGCACAACACACAGAACAATGTACAACACACAGAACAATGTACAACACACAGAACAACGTACAACACACAGAACAATGAACAACAAACAGAACAATGAACAACAAACAGAACAACGTACAACAAACAGAACAATGTACAACACACAGAACAATGCACAACACACAGAACAATGCACAACACACAGAACAATGTACAACACACAGAACAATGTACAACACACAGAACAATGTACAACACACAGAACAATGTACAACACACAGAACAACAAATCAACAAACAGAACAATGCACAACACACAGAACAATGTACAACAAACAGAACAATGCACAACAAACAGAACAACAAATCAACAAACAGAACAATGCACAACAAACAGAACAACGTACAACAAACAGAACAATGTACAACAAACAGAACAATGCACAACAAACAGAACAACGTACAACAAACAGAACAACGTACAACAAACAGAACAACGCACAACAAACAGAACAACAAATCAACAAACAGAACAATGCACAACACACAGAACAATGTACAACAAACAGAACAACAAATCAACAAACAGAACAATGCACAACACACAGAACAATGTACAACAAACAGAACAACGCACAACAAACAGAACAACGCACAACAAACAGAACAATGCACAACACACAGAACAATGTACAACAAACAGAACAACGCACAACAAACAGAACAATGCACAACACACAGAACAATGTACAACAAACAGAACAACGTACAACAAACAGAACAACGCACAACAAACAGAACAACAAATCAACAAACAGAACAATGCACAACACACAGAACAATGTACAACAAACAGAACAATGTACAACAAACAGAACAATGCACAACACACAGAACAATGCACAACACACAGAACAATGTACAACAAACAGAACAATGTACAACAAACAGAACAATGTACAACACACAGAACACTGCACAACACACAGAACAATGTACAACACACAGAACAATGTACAACAAACAGAACAACGTACAACAAACAGAACAATGCACAACACACAGAACAATGTACAACAAACAGAACAACGCACAACAAACAGAACAACAAATCAACAAACAGAACAATGTACAACAAACAGAACAACATACAACAAACAGAACAATGCACAACAAACAGAACAATGTACAACAAACAGAACAACAAATCAACAAACAGAACAATGTACAACAAACAGAACAACGTACAACAAACAGAACAACGCACAACAAACAGAACAACAAATCAACAAACAGAACAATGTACAACACACAGAACAACAAATCAACACACAGAACAATGTACAACAAACAGAACAACGCACAACAAACAGAACAATGTACAACACACAGAACAATGTACAACACACAGAACAACAAATCAACAAACAGAACAATGCACAACACACAGAACAATGTACAACAAACAGAACAACAAATCAACAAACAGAACAATGCACAACACACAGAACAATGCACAACACACAGAACAATGCACAACAAACAGAACAACGCACAACAAACAGAACAATGCACAACACACAGAACAATGTACAACAAACAGAACAATGTACAACACACAGAACAACAAATCAACAAACAGAACAACAAGTCAACAAACAGAACAATGCACAACACACAGAACAATGTACAACACACAGAACAATGTACAACAAACAGAACAACAAATCAACAAACAGAACAATGCACAACACACAGAACAATGTACAACAAACAGAACAACAAATCAACAAACAGAACAATGCACAACAAACAGAACAATGTACAACACACAGAACAATGTACAACAAACAGAACAATGTACAACACACAGAACAATGCACAACACACAGAACAATGTACAACAAACAGAACAATGCACAACACACAGAACAATGCACAACACACAGAACAATGTACAACACACAGAACAATGTACAACACACAGAACAATGTACAACACACAGAACAATGTACAACAAACAGAACAATGCACAACACACAGAACAATGTACAACAAACAGAACAACAAATCAACAAACAGAACAATGCACAACACACAGAACAATGTACAACAAACAGAACAACAAATCAACAAACAGAACAATGCACAACACACAGAACAATGCACAACAAACAGAACAACGCACAACACACAGAACAATGCACAACAAACAGAACAACAAATCAACAAACAGAACAATGCACAACAAACAGAACAATGTACAACACACAGAACAATGTACAACAAACAGAACAACAAATCAACAAACAGAACAATGCACAACAAACAGAACAATGTACAACACACAGAACAATGCACAACACACAGAACAATGTACAACAAACAGAACAATGCACAACACACAGAACAATGTACAACACACAGAACAATGTACAACAAACAGAACAATGCTACAACAACACATGCACACAACAGAACAATGTACAACAAACAGAACAACAGACAAACAAACAGAACAATGTACAACAAACAGAACAACACACAGACAATCAACAAACAGAACAAGCACAACAAACAGAAACAACTGCACAACAAACAGAACAATGCACAACACACAGAACAATGCACAACAAACAGAACAACAAGTCAACAAACAGAACAATGCACAACAAACAGAAACAATGCACAACAAACAGAACAATGCACAACAACAGAACATGTACAACAAACAGAACAACAGTCAAACAAACAGAACAATGCACAACAAACAGACACGCACAACAACAGAACAACGTACAACAACAGAACAATGCACAACACACAGAACAAGTACAACAAACAGAACAAGACAACACACAGAACAATGTACAACAAACAGAACAATGCTACAACAAACAGAACAATGCAACAAACGACACTACAACAAACAGACACGTACACACAGAACAATGTACAACAAACAGAACAATGCACACACACAGAACAATGTACAACAAACAGAACATGAACAACAACAGAACACTGTACAACACACAGAACAATGTACAACACACAGAACAACAAATCAACAAACAGAAACAATGCACAACACACAGAACAATGTACAACACACAGAACAATGTACAACACACAGAACAATGTACAACAAACAGAACAATGTACAACACACAGAACAACAAATCAACAAACAGAACAATGCACAACACACAGAACAATGTACAACACACAGAACAATGTACAACACACAGAACAATGTACAACAAACAGAACAATGCACAACACACAGAACAACAAATCAACAAACAGAACAATGTACAACAAACAGAACAATGTACAACACACAGAACAACAAATCAACAAACAGAACAATGCACAACAAACAGAACAATGAACAACAAACAGAACAATGTACAACACACAGAACAATGTACAACAAACAGAACAATGCACAACACACAGAACAACAAATCAACAAACAGAACAATGCACAACACACAGAACAATGTACAACACACAGAACAACGTACAACACACAGAACAATGTACAACACACAGAACAATGTACAACACACAGAACAATGTACAACACACAGAACAATGTACAACAAACAGAACAATGTACAACACACAGAACAATGAACAACAAACAGAACAATGTACAACACACAGAACAATGCACAACACACAGAACAACAAATCAACAAACAGAACAATGCACAACACACAGAACAATGTACAACACACAGAACAACGTACAACACACAGAACAATGTACAACACACATAACAATGTACAACACACAGAACAATGTACAACACACAGAACAATGTACAACACACAGAACAATGTACAACACACAGAACAATGTACAACAAACAGAACAATGTACAACACACAGAACAATGTACAACACACAGAACAATGTACAACACACAGAACAATGTACAACAAACAGAACAATGTACAACAAACAGAACAATGTACAACACACAGAACAATGTACAACAAACAGAACAATGTACAACACACAGAACAATGTACAACACACAGAACAATGTACAACAAACAGAACAATGTACAACACACAGAACAATGTACAACAAACAGAACAATGTACAACAAACAGAACAATGTACAACACACAGAACAACGTACAACACACAGAACAATGTACAACACACAGAACAATGTACAACACACAGAACAATGTACAACACACAGAACAATGTACAACACACAGAACAACGTACAACACACAGAACAATGTACAACACACAGAACATGCACAACACACAGAAACAATGAACAACAAACAGAACATGTACAACACACAGAACAATGCACAAACACACAGAACAATGTACAACACACAGAACAATGTACAACACACAGAACAATGTACAACACACGAACACGACAACCAAGAACAATGTACAACACACAGAACAATGTACACACACAGAACAATGTACAACACACAGAACAATGTACAACACACAGAACAATGTACAACACACAGACAATGCACAACACACAGAACAACGTACAACAACAGAACACGTACACACACAGAACAATGTACAACAAACAGAACAATGTACAACACACAGAACAATGTACAACACACAGAACAACGTACAACACACAGAACAATGTACAACACACACAGTAAACAAGCAAGTACAACACACAGAACAATGTACAACACACAGAAACAATGTACAACACACAGAACAATGTACAACAAACAGAACAATGTACAACAACACAGAACAACGTCAACACACAGAACAATGTACAACACACAGAACAATGCACAACACACAGAACAATGTACAACACACAGAACAATGTACAACAAACAGAACAATGCACAACAAACAGAACAACGTACAACAAACAGAACAATGTACAACACACAGAACAATGCACAACACACAGGACAACAAATCAACAAACAGAACAATGCACAACAAACAGAACAATGCACAACAAACAGAACAATGCACAACAAACAGAACAATGTACAACAAACAGAACAATGTACAACACACAGAACAATGTACAACAAACAGAACAATGTACAACACACAGAACAATGTACAACACACAGAACAATGTACAACACACAGAACAATGCACAACACACAGAACAATGTACAACACACAGAAACAATGAACACAATGTACACAACAGAACAAACGTCAACAAACAGAACAATGTACAACACAACAGAACAATGTACAACACACAGAACAATGTACAACACACAGAACAAAAGTCAACAAACAGAACAATGTACAACAACAGAAACAGCAACACACAGAACATCAACAAACAGAACAATGTACAACAAACAGAACAATGTACAACAAACAGAACAAGCACAACAACAGAACAATGTCAACAAACAGAACAATGCACAACAAACAGAACAATGTACAACAACAGAACAATGCACAACAAACGAACAATGTCAAACAACAGAAACAATGCAAAACAACAGAACAACGTACAACAAACAGAACAATGTACAACAAACAGAACAACGTACAACAAACAGAACAATGTACAACACACAGAACAATGCACAACACACAGAACAACAAATCAACAAACAGAACAATGCACAACACACAGAACAATGCACAACAAACAGAACAATGTACAACAAACAGAACAATGTACAACACACAGAACAATGTACAACAAACAACATGTAAACAAACAGAACAATGTACAACACACAGAACAATGTACAACAACAGAACATGTACAACACACAGAACAATGTAAACAACAGAACAATGTACAACAAACAGAACAATGTACAACAAACAGAACAATGCAACAACAAACAGAACAATGTACAACAAACAGAACAACATATCAACAAACAGAACAACAAATCAACAAACAGAACAATGCACAACACACAGAACAATGTACAACAAACAGAACAATGCACAACAAACACAGAACAATGTACAACAACAGAACAATGACAACAAACAACATGCACAACAACAGAACAGTCAACAAACAGAACAATGTACAACAAACAGAACAACAAGTCAACAAACAGAACAACATACAACAAACAGAACAATGTACAACAAACAGAACAACAATGTACAACAAAACAGAACAATGTACAACAAACAGAACAATGTACAAACAAACAGAACAATGTACAACAAACAGAACAATGTACAACAAACAGAACAACAAGTCAACAAACAGAACAATGTACAACAAACAGAACAACAAGTCAACAAACAGAACAATGTACAACAAACAGAACAATGTACAACAAACAGAACAATGTACAACAAACAGAACAATGTACAACAAACAGAACAATGTACAACAAACAGAACAATGTACAACAAACAGAACAACAAGTCAACAAACAGAACAACGTACAACAAACAGAACAACAAGTCAACAAACAGAACAATGCACAACAAACAGAACAATGTACAACAAACAGAACAATGTACAACAAACAGAACAACAAGTCAACAAACAGAACAATGTACAACAAACAGAACAATGTACAACAAACAGAACAACAAGTCAACAAACAGAACAATGCACAACAAACAGAACAATGTACAACAAACAGAACAAAGTACAACAAACAGAACAATGTACAACAAACCTGTCTCTTATACACATCTAAACAGAACAATGTACAACAAACAGAACAACAAGTCAACAAACAGAACAATGTACAACAAACAGAACAACAAGTCAACAAACAGAACAATGTACAACAAACAGAGCAATGTACAACAAACAGAACAAGTCAACAAACAGAACAATGCACAACAAACAGAACAACAAGTCAACAAACAGAACAATGCACAACAAACAGAGCAATGTACAACAAACAGAACAACAAGTCAACAAACAGAACAATGTACAACAAACAGAGCAATGTACAACAAACAGAACAACAAGTCAACAAACAGAACAACGTACAACAAACAGAACAACAAGTCAACAAACAGAACAATGCACAACAAACAGAGCAATGTACAACAACAGAAACAAATCAACAAACAGAAACAATGTCAACAAACAGAACAATGTACAACAACAGACACATCACATCAACAGTACACACGAACACACGCAAATCAACAAACAGAACAACAAGTCAACAAACAGAACAATGTACAACAAACAGAACAATGTACAACAAACAGAACAACAATCAACAAACAGAACAACTCACAACAGAACATGCACAACAACGAACAAGACACACAGAACAATGCACAACAAACAGAACAAAGTACAACAAACAGAACAATGTACAACAAAACAGAACAACAAGTCAACAAACAGAACAATGTACAACAAACAGAACAACAAGTCAAACAAACAGAACAATGTACAACAAACCAGACAACAAGTCAACAAACAGAACAATGTACAACAAACAGAACAACAATCAACAAACAGACAATGCACAACAAACAGAACAATGTACAACACAACAGAAACAAACAGAACAATGTACAACACACAGAACAATGTACAACAACAGAACATGGACAACAAACAGAACAAGTCAACAAACAGAACAATGTACAACAAACAGAACAATGTACAACACACAGAACACATGAACAACAACAGAACAAGTACAACACACAGAACAACGTACAACAACAGAACAATGTACAAAAACAGAACAATGCACAACACACAGAACAATGTACAACAACAGAACACAAGTCAACAAACAGAACAATGTACAACACACAGAACAATGTACAACAACAGCAACAAACAAAGTCAACAACACAGAACAATGTCAACAAACAGAACAACGCACAACAAACAGAACACAGAACAATGACAACAAACAGAACAATGTCAACAAACAGAACAATGTACAACAACAAACAATGCACAACAAACGAAAATGTACAACAAACAGAACAACGTCAACAAACAGAACAAGTACAACAAACAGAACAACGCACACAACACAGAACAATGCACAACAAACAGAACAACAATCAACAAACAGAACAATGCTACAACAAACAGAACAATGTACAACAAACAGAACAATGTACAACAACAGAACAATGTACAACAACAGAAACAATGTCAACAAACAGAACAAGTGACAACAAACAGAACAATGTACAACAAACAGAACAACAAGTCAACAAACAGAACAACTGTACAACAAACAGAACAACAAGTCAACAAACAGAACAATGCTACAACAAACAGAACAATGTACAACAAACAGAACAATGTACAACAAACAGAACAACAAGTCAACAAACAGAACAATGTACAACAAACAGAACAACAAGTCAACAAACAGAACAATGCTACAACAAACAGAACAAATGTACAACAAATCAGAACAATGTACAACAAACAGAACAAGTACAACAAACAGAACAATGTACAACACACAGAACAACAAGTCAACAAACAGAACAATGTACAACAAACAGAAACAATGTAAACAAACAGAACAACAAGTCAACAAACAGAACCAATGTCACACAAAAACAGAACAACAAGTACAAAACAGAACCATGTACAACAAACAGAACAATGTACAACAACAGAACAACAAGTCAACAAACAGAACAATGTACAACAACGAACAACAGTCAACAAACAGAACATGTACAACAAACAGAACAATGTCACAACAAACAGAACAATGTCCAACAAACAGAACAATGTACAACAAACAGACAATGTACAACAAAACAGACACAAAGTCAACAAACAGAACACAGTCACACAACAGAACAATGTAACCAACAAACAGAACAATGTACAACAACAGAACAACAAGTAGCAACAAACAGGAACAATGTACAACAAACAGAAACAATGCACACAAACAGAACACATACCACAAACAGAACAATGTACAACAACAGAACAATGTACAACAAACAGAACAATGTACAACAAACAGAACAATGTACAACAAACAGAACAAGTACAACAAACAGAACAACAAGAGTCAACAAACAGAACAATGTACGACAAACAGAACAATGTACAACAAACAGAACAATGCACAACAAACAGAACAATGTACAACAAACAGAACAATGTACAACAAACAGAACAATGTACAACAAACAGAACAATGTACAACAAACAGAACAATGTACAACACACAGACAATGTACAACAAACAGAACAATGTACAACAAACAGAACAATGTACAACAAACAGAACAACAAGTCAACAAACAGAACAATGTACAACAAACAGAACAATGTACAACAAACAGAACAATGTACAACAAACAGAACAACAAGTCAACAAACAGAACAACGTACAACAAACAGAACAATGTACAACAAACAGAACAATGCACAACAAACAGAACAATGAACAACAAACAGAACAATGTACAACACACAGAACAAGTCAACACACAGAACAATGTACAACAAACAGAACAATGTACAACAAACAGAACAACTGTACAACAAACAGAACAATGTACAACAAACAGAACAATGTACAACAAACAGAAACAATGTACAACAAACAGAACAATGTACAACAAACAGAACAATGTACAACAAACAGAACAATGCACAACAACAGAACAACGTACAACAAACAGAACACGTACAACAACAGAACAATGTACAACAAACAGAACAATGTACAACAACAGAACAACAATGTACAACAAACAGAACAATGTACAACACACAGAACAATGCAACAACGACAATGTACAACAAACAGAACAATGTACAACAAACAGAACAATGTACAACAAACAGAACAATGTACAACACAACAGAACAACAGTACAACAAACAGAACAATGTACAACACACAGAACAATGTACAACAAACAGAACAATGTACAACAAACAGAACAATGTACAACAAACAGAACAATGTACAACAAACAGAACAAGTACAACAACAGAACATGTACAACAAACAGAACAATGTACAACAAACAGAACAACAAATCAACAAACAGAACAATGTACAACAAACAGAACAATGTACAACAAACAGAACAATGCACAACAAACAGAACAATGTCAACAACAGAACATGACAACACACAGACAATGTACAACAAACAGAACAATGTACAACACACAGAACAACAGTCAACAAACAGAACAATGTACAACAACAGAACAATGCAAACACACAGAACAATGTACAACAAACAGAACAATGAACAACAAACAGAACAATGTACAACAAACAGAACAATGTACAACAAACAGAACAATGTACAACAAACAGAACAATGTACAACAAACAGAACAACGTCAACACACAAACAGTACAACAAACAGAACAAGTCAACAAACAGAACAATGCACAACAACAGAACACAAGTCAACAACAGAACAATGCACAACAACAGAACAATGTACAACAAACAGAACAATGTACAAACACAAACAGAACAACAACGCAACAACACACAGAACAATGTACAACAAACAGAACAATGCACAACACACAGAACAATGTACAACACACAGAACAACGCACAACAAACAGAACAATGTACAACAAACAGAACTAGTCAACAAACAGAACAATGTACAACAAACAGAACAATGTACAACAAACAGAACAATGTACAACAAACAGAACAATGTACAACAAACAGAACAATGTACAACAAACAGAACAATGTACAACAAACAGAACAACAAGTCAACAAACAGAACAATGTACAACAAACAGAACAATGTACAACAAACAGAACAATGTACAACAAACAGAACAACAAGTCAACAAACAGAACAATGTACAACAAACAGAACAACAAGTCAACAAACAGAACAATGTACAACAAACAGAACAATGTACAACAAACAGAACAACAAGTCAACAAACAGAACAATGTACAACAAACAGAACAATGTACAACAAACAGAACAACAAGTCAACAAACAGAACAATGTACACAAACAGAACAATGTACAACAAACAGAACAATGTACAACAAACAGAACAATAAGACAACAAACAGAACAATGTACAACAAACAGAACAACAAGTCAACAAACAGAACAATGCACAACAAACAGAACAATGTACAACAAACAGAACAACAAGTCAACAAACAGAACAATGCACAACAAACAGAACAATGTACAACAAACAGAACAATGTACAACAAACAGAACAATGTACAACAAACAGAACAATGTACAACAAACAGAACAATGTACAACAAACAGAACAATGCACAACAAACAGAACAATGTACAACAAACAGAACAACGCACAACAAACAGAACAATGTACAACAAACAGAACAGTACACAAACAGAACAATGTACAACACACAGAACAATGTACAACAAACAGAAACAAGTCAACAAACAGAACAATGTACAACACAGAACAAAACAACACAGAACAATGTACAACAAACAGAACAATGTACAACAACAGAACAATGTCAACAAACAGAACAATGTACAACACACAGAACAATGTACAACAAACAGAACAACAATCAACAAACAGAACATGCACAACAACAGAACAATGTACAACACACAGAACAATGCACAACACACAGAACAATGTACAACACACAGAACAATGCACAACACACAGAACAACAAATCAACAAACAGAACAATGCACAACACACAGAACAATGTACAACACACAGAACATGCACAACACACAGAACAACAAATCAACAAACAGAACAATGCACAACACACAGAACAATGCACAACAAACAGAACAATGCACAACACACAGAACAATGTACAACACACAGAACAATGTACAACACACAGAACAATGTACAACAAACAGAACAATGTACAACAAACAGAACAATGTACAACAAACAGAACAATGTACAACACACAGAACAATGTACAACACACAGAACAATGTACAACAAACAGAACAATGCACAACAAACAGAACAATGTACAACAAACAGAACAATGAACAAACAAACAGACAGAACAATGACAACAAACAGAACAATGTACAACAAACAGAACAATGTACAAACAAACAGAACAATGTACAACAAACAGAACAATGTACAACAAACAGAACAATGTACAACACACAGACCAACAAATCAACAAACAGAACAATGTACAACACACAGAACAATGCACAACACACAGAACAATGTACAACACACAGAACAATGTACAACACACAGAACAACAAATCACCAAACAGAACAATGAACAACACACAGAACAATGCACAACACACAGAACAATGTACAACACACAGAACAATGTACAACACACAGAACAATGTACAACAAACAGAACAACGTACAACACACAGAACAATGTACAACACACAGAACAATGTACAACAACAGAACAATGTACAACACACAGAACAATGTACAACAAACAGAACAACGTACAACACACAGAACAATGCACAACACACAGAACAATGTACAACACACAGAACAATGTACAACACACAGAACAATGTACAACAAACAGAACAATGTACAACAAACAGAACAACGTACAACACACAGAACAATGTACAACACACAGAACAATGTACAACACACAGAACAATGACAACACAACAGAACAATGTACAACAAACAGAACAATGTACAACAAACAGAACAATGTACAAACAAACAGAACAACGTACAACAAACAGAACAACGTACAACAAACAGAACAACGTACAACAAACAGAACAATGTACAACAAACAGAACAATGTACAACAAACAGAACAATGTACAACAAACAGAACAATGTACAACAAACAGAACAATGTACAACAAACAGAACAATGTACAACAAACAGAACAATGTACAACAAACAGAACAATGTACAACAAACAGAACAACGTACAACAAACAGAACAATGTACAACAAACAGAACAATGTACAACAAACAGAACAATGTACAACAAACAGAACAATGTACAACAAACAGAACAATGTACAACAAACAGAACAAGTCAACAAACAGAACAATGTACAACAAACAGAACAACGTACAACAAACAGAACAATGTACAACAAACAGAACAATGTACAACAAACAGAACAATGTACAACAAACAGAACAATGTACAACACACAGAACAATGAACAACACACAGAACAATGTACAACACACAGAACAACTGTACAACACACAGAACAATGTACAACACACAGAACAACGTACAACAAACAGAACAAGTACAACAAACAGAACAATGTACAACCAAACAGAACAATGTACAACAAACAGAACAATGTACAACACACAGAACAATGTACAACAAACAGAACAACGTACAACACACAGAACAATGTACAACACACAGAACAATGTACAACAAACAGAACAATGTACAACACACAGAACACAAAGTACAACAAACAGGAACAAATGTACAACACACAGAACAACAAGTACAACAAACAGAACAATGTACAACACACAGAACAATGTACAACCACACAGAACAATGTACACACAACAGAACAACGTACAACAAACAGAACAATGTACAACACACAGAACAACGTACAACAAACAGAACAATGTACAACACACAGAACAACGTACAACAAACAGAACAATGTACAACACACAGAACAATGTACAACAAACAGAACAATGTACAACACACAGAACAAGTACAACAAACAGAACAATGTACAACAAACAGAACAACAGTACAACAAACAGAACAATGTACAACAAACAGAACAACTGTACAACAACAGAACAATGTACAACAAACAGAACAATGTACAACAAACAGAACAATGTACAACAAACAGAACAATGTACAACAAACAGAACAACTGTACAACAACACAGAACAATGTACAACAAACAGAACAACGTACAACAAACAGAACAACGTACAACAAACAGAACAACGTACAACAAACAGAACAATGTACAACAAACAGAACAATGTACAACAAACAGAACAACGTACAACAAACAGAACAATGTACAACAAACAGAACAATGTACAACAAACAGAACAATGTACAACAAACAGAACAACAAGTACAACAAACAGAACAACGTACAACAAACAGAACAATGTACAACAAACAGAACAATGTACAACAAACAGAACAATGTACAACAAACAGAACAACAAATCAACAAACAGAACAATGTACAACACACAGAACAATGTACAACAAACAGAACAACGTACAACAAACAGAACAACGTACAACACACAGAACAATGTACAACACACAGAACAATGTACAACACACAGAACAATGTACAACACACAGAACAATGTACAACAAACAGAACAACGTACAACACACAGAACAATGCACAACACACAGAACAATGTACAACACACAGAACAATGTACAACAACAGAACATGTACAACAAACAGAACAATGTACACAAACAGAACAACGTACAACACACAGAACAATGTACAACACACAGAACAATGTACAACACACAGAACAACGTACAACACACAGAACAACATACAACACACAGAACAATGTACAACACACAGAACAATGTACAACACACAGAACAATGAACAACACACAGAACAATGAACAACAAACAGAACAATGAACAACAAACAGAACAATGTACAACACACAGAACAATGTACAACACACAGAACAACAAATCAACAAACAGAACAATGTACAACAAACAGAACAATGTACAACACACAGAACAACAAATCAACAAACAGAACAATGTACAACAAACAGAACAATGTACAACAAACAGAACAACGTACAACACACAGAACAATGTACAACAAACAGAACAACACACAACAAACAGAACAATGTACAACAAACAGAACAATGTACAACAAACAGAACAACAAATCAACAAACAGAACAATGTACAACAAACAGAACAATGCACAACACACAGAACAATGTACAACAAACAGAACAACGTACAACAAACAGAACAATGTACAACAAACAGAACAACGTACAACAAACAGAACAATGCACAACAAACAGAACAACGCACAACAAACAGAACAATGTACAACAAACAGAACAACGTACAACAAACAGAACAACGTACAACACATAGAACAACGTACAACAAACAGAACAATGTACAACAAACAGAACAACGTACAACAAACAGAACAATGACAACAAACAGAACAATGCACAACAAACAGAACAACTGTACAATCCAACGAACAATGTACAACAAACAGAACAAGTACAACAACAGAACCATATGTACAACAAACAGAACAATGCACAACAAACAGAACAATGTACAACAAACAGAACAACTGTACAACAAACAGAACAACAAGTCAACAAACAGAACACCTGTACAACATAACAGAACAACAATCCAACAAACAGAACAATGTACAACAAACAGAACTAGTCAACAACAATGTACAACAACAGACCAACAATGTACAACAAATCAGAACAACAATCGTTCAACAAACAGGAACAACAATGTCAACAAAACAGAACAAATGTTACAACTAAACAGAACAACAAGTTACAACGAACCAGAACAATGTACAACAAACCCCCCCAGAACAACTAAGTCACCAAACAGACAACAATGTCACGAACAGGAACAGTAACAACGAATTCAAGTACAACACAAGAACAACAATGTACAACAAACAGAACAATGTACAACAAACAGAACAATGTACAACAAACAGAACAACAAGTCAACAAACAGAACAATGTACAACAAACAGAACAACAAGTCAACAAACAGAACAATGTACAACAAACAGAACAACAAGTCAACAAACAGAACAATGTACAACAAACAGAACAATGTACAACACACAGAACAATGTACAACAAACAGAACAACAAGTCAACAAACAGAACAATGTACAACAAACAGAACAACAAGTCAACAAACAGAACAACAAGTCAACAAACAGAACAACAAGTCAACAAACAGAACAACAAGTCAACAAACAGAACAACAAGTCAACAAACAGAACAACAAGTCAACAAACAGAACAACAAGTCAACAAACAGAACAACAAGTCAACAAACAGAACAACAAGTCAACAAACAGAACAACAAGTCAACAAACAGAACAACAAGTCAACAAACAGAACAACAAGTCAACAAACAGAACAACAAATCAACAAACAGAACGTCAACAAACAGAACAACAAGTCAACAAACAGAACAACAAGTCAACAAACAGAACAACAAGTCAACAAACAGAACAAGGCGTGTTATAGGTTATAAAGAATACATCTGTTTTTATTTATCAATGTTTGTATTTTGTCTATTCACACGAGATACATCTCTCAGCATCCGATAAAGGTAATATGAGAGATATGTGTACACACATATAAAAATATGTATATTATGAGGGTAAAGATGCATAAACTAGTTATATCTGCTGTATAGCACAACGCACAGGTCAAACAACCGCATCAAGTTAAACATATGCATAACAAACTAGCGTGGTTACATGAATACACAAACACCATAAAGTAGAGCTTAAAATAAAAACAAGTTGTGAAGGAAGAATGTGCTATACACATGTGAAGTGTAAGAACCATCACATTTTGTGGGCGTGAGCGCACGGAGGAACATAGAGAGATCCAGTGTTTCCTTCACTGAGCGGGCGATGAACGTAAGAGTTGAACCCGTGTCAAGCCACGGCCGTGACATCATGAGTGTGACTTTCTAACAATGACACCAACTCTTCTGAACATCACAAATATAGAAAGAGTAGTAATCACATGTACATGCAATTCAAGATTGGCGAATAAGCCATATGCACATGTGGAATGGTGTTGCAGACAACAGATCACATACTGCAAGACTGCTCAAAATACAACATATCTAAGCAAACCTTCTGGCCTAGAGAGACGACAGTGGAAGATAAACTCTATGGACCGCTGAGTGAACAAAAAAGGCAGTTAAATTCATACAAGAGACAACATTGCATATATAGACAACTTTCAAGCTAACGAAAGAAGAAGAGAGAGAGTAGTTGTTACGGATTGCGAAAATATGAATAAAGTTAGTGGAAATGCAGTAAAGCTGTGGAAATGTAAACAATTTAAAATAGCACGCAATAAAGCAGCTTTACAGAACACATACTGTACTATGTTTTTTGTAAATGTGTTCTGTAAAGCTGCATTAGTTCATATTATTTACTGATTGCCAGTGTGTTGCTGGGAACCACTAAGAACTGTAACCCTGTAACCAACCAAGCATGCCACAAGAGACAAACAGGGAGGGTTGATCTAGAACTGGGTTCTGCATCCCGTAGAAAGCTGCAGCTGCAAAATTCAACCATCAACAAGTCTGAATAAATGGAAAGGGAAACAACTCAGCTAAGCCAGATGAAAGAGTGCTCTTTTCTGAGAAGTATGACGCAGCGCAGAGAAAACCCAAAGGAGTCCGGATCACCATCTGACCTCCATTGACCAAGGAAAATCTTCAGAACCGGCACCTGGATTGTTGGAACTATGTATCTAGTGCAGTGGTTCTCAACCATTTTGGCCCATGCCCCCCTTTACCATATGTTCATAACGTCATTCCCCCCTCCCCTTTCAAATTTCCTCCCTATAAATCCCCCCCTCCCCCACCCTTACACAGTATACATAAAAATGGAAGCTAAATTTATTAACACATACTAGAACAAGTCTACACATCTACATAAAACGTGATTTGCGGGTCTACTTACGTTATAAAACAAATTTCATTAGGGCGAGAAGTACAGAACTGTAAAATTTAGAGGGAAAAACAATATCAAGTAACTGGTTCTTGTATTAATGCGATCTTGAAATAATCTTAATTCCCCCCCCTGGAAACCCTAAAATTCCCCCCTGAGGGGGGGGGGGGGGAAGAGAGAAATTCCCCTCTGGTTGAGAACCACTGATCTAGTGGGACCAAAATAATAAGTGGGAGGGGAAATAAAATATTTAAAGATTCACATTCTGGGATTGCGAAGAATAAGATGGAAGAGAGCAGGCAAAAATTTACTGGTGAAAGACAAATACAATGAGAAAAAAAAACCAAGCGAAAAAATAATCTGATCTCTTTCTTTCACCTTCCGTTTCGCAGGAAACTGTCCCCACCTAAGCCATGCCTGAGTGATTCTGTCATACCAATTGTCTTTCTTTTCTTCATGGTCACCAATTAATGAATATTTGTAGTTTACTGGTGATTGTACAGCACCACCATCATGTACCAAGTAGATGAGTGTGGGCAGTAATGCTATCTCATCTCACACGATCACCATCTCACGCGATCACCATCTCACACGATCACCGTCGTGAATCAGCTGTGTTTTTGTCTCGATTATGCCATGTGGCCAAGCCAGCCAGAAATTTGTCACTCTGCCTACCCTTTGTTCTTTTCCCCTCAATCTTGCCAGTTGTCACCAACTCTCCAGTTTATTTCTTCTCATTACGTGCCCAAAAAAAACAAACTTGACTGTCTACATCTAATTTCTCTAATCAGTTCATGGGTTTCATTTCTTAATTGTAAGATGTGCTCATTGGTTTTCTTGTCTGTCCATGGTATGGTATTTTTTCAATTTCTCTCAGATACCACATCTCTACTGCCATTAGATGTTTTTCATTTACTAGTGTTAATTTTTTTTTGACTTCCACACATTTCCTACTGGTATGGAAGTTCTTCTTGCCTTCTCTAATCTTTTAAGATCTCTCTTTTCCCCCACCTCTGTCTACATTGCTACATAAATAGATGTATGATCTGTCTACACTGCTACATCAATAGATGTATGATCTGTCTGCATTGCTACATAAATAGATGTATGATCTGTCTACACTGCTACATAAATAGATGTATGATCTGTCTGCATTGCTACATAAATAGATGTATGATCTGTCTACACGGCTACAAAAAAAAAAGATATATGATCCGTCTGCACTGCTACACAAATAGATGTATGATCTGTCTGCATTGCTACATAAATAGATGTATGATCTGTCTACACGGCTACAAAAAAAAAGATATATGATCTGTCTGCACTGCTACACAAATAGATGTATGATCTGTCTGCATTGCTACATAAATAGATGTATGATCTGTCTACACGGCTACAAAAAAAAAAGATATATGATCTGTCTGCACTGCTACACAAATAGATGTATGATCTGTCTGCATTGCTACATAAATAGATGTATGATCTGTCTACACGGCTACAAAAAAAAAAAGATATATGATCTGTCTACACTGCTACACAAATAGATGTATGATCTGTCTGCATTGCTACATAAATAGATGTATGATCTGTCTGCATTGCTACATAAATAGATGTATGATCTGTCTATACGGCTACAAAAAAAAGATATATGATCTGTCTACACAAATAGATGTATGATCTGTCTGCATTGCTACATAAATAGATGTATGATCTGTCTGCATTGCTACATAAATAGATGTATGATCTGTCTACACGGCTACAAAAAAAAGATATATGATCTGTCTACACTGCTACACAAATAGATGTATGATTCCACATCTTGAAGTCAGGTTTCACAAAAAGAGATCAGGTTATCTTATCATCATTAATGGATGGTTGGATTTTGCAGCCGAGGTGTTCTACGGGATAGGATTGTCAGTCAAATATACCAGAAGCAAATGAATCCCCACAACCCACATTGTTGTTGCCAGAAAAGACGCACAATATTTAAAACAGATAAAACATGGAGCTCACACAGGGCAAGATCTCGAGACATGAATGTATCATTTGCATGCTGTAAAACCACGTGACAGAGGCTGTGTAACAGGACATGTCATCTGTAACTGTAACCGCAGAGTCAAATTATGTACAGGGCGTATGACAAATGTATTCAGCAACTGCAATGAAACCCCACATTGAATGTAGTAGTGGTCAGTAAATGAAGCACTGGTCAGTCAATGTAAAAGTAGTCAATGTAGCAGTGGCCAGTAAATTAAGCACTGGTCAGTCAATGAAGCTGTGGTCAGTCAATGAAGCTGTGGTCAGTCAATGAAGCACTGGTCAATCAATGTAGTGGTGGTCAGTCAATGTAGCAGTCAGTCTGTCAACGTAGCGGTGGTCAGTAAATGAAGCTGTGGTCAGTCAATGTAGTGGTGGTCAGTCAATGTAGCAGTGGTCAGTCAATGTAGCAGTGGTCAGTCAATGTAGTGGTGGTCAGTCAATGCAGCGGTCAGCCTGTCAATGAAGCAGTCAGCCTGTCAATGAAGCGGTGGTCAGTCAATGTAGTGGTGACCAGTCAATGTAGCGGTGACCAGTCAATGTAGCGGTGGTCAGTCAATGTAGCGGTGGTCAGTCAATGTAGCGGTGGTCAGCCATTGCTGCAGCGGTCAGTCAATGAAACCAATCAATTATATTACATGCAATCAAACTAATATGTATATGTATATATATATAAACATTATATCTATGTATATAAACTCACAACACCTGACACTATTTACACAACCAAATACATAATATATTTCTCAAACATAAAATATTTATATCTATATATACGTATTTCTCTTTGTTGTCATAGCATCAAATTTAACATACAAATAAAACGTATAAACACACGGATGGGAGGATTTCCACTCCACCTGACAACACAACAGTTAAGGCTAATTGATGATCAGATGGTATGGAAGATGCGTACAATTCTTATCTTTGCATATGATCAAAGGTAATTCCAGCATGTGCATAATTCAACTCACATTCTCATTTGACATGTTCACATTTAAACTCTCAGATTCTGTATCTTCACGTGCCCGTGGTAGAGGGGTAACTCACCATCTATGGTAGTGTAAGGCCAGGATATGTTTCCTCATTAAAAATCACACTGGCTTTGGTTCAGAATACTTAGTGATTATGTGCAGTTATGCCAAATATAACAACAACTCTGTAAGAAACCTGCAAACTCTGGCATAAAAGATAAAAGGCTTGAAAACAAATTCTCTGCTATCTTGAAACCGGCGTGCATTGTCCCATAAACTCTAGGATACAAGATAAAAAGCTAGAAAACAAATTTTCTGCTAACTTGAAACTGGTGTGCATTGTCCCATAAACTCTAGGACAAGAGAAAAAAAAATGCGTCTGACTGTCAGTCTGTACTGTGTAATACTCAAGATGGACAGATGTTACATAAGTGGGTACCTTCTCTCTTACCAGCAGGATATTTTGTCTGGGTCTTGCTGATCTGCAGGCTGTTTGGCAAAGGGGTTATGAAAACAATTTGCAATCCTGCATTCGAAACACAAGCATACAAGTGATTGGAAGCAGACTGCCTTGCGCTGGTTTTCATACAATGGTATGAGTGCTGGTTGTTGAGAAATCTATGGCAAACTAGTGAACATAGACTGGCCATGAAATAACAAACAGCCCCAAAAAAAATGCTGGAGTTGACTGCGGTGTCTGATAAAGGATATACAACTAACTTGACTTGCTGAGGTCTGGGGGTATTCAGCTCAAGTGGGTCTGTTGGCTCCAGGACTGTCAGTGGCTGTAGCTGTTGCGATGGACAACAGACTATATATGTATATATGAAAGGTTGTCAGTTGTACACACCGTGACAGGTAGAACAACATGTTTAAGTATGCTGGAGTTTGGATTTTGTGGTTCCTGCAAAGGAGGAAGGGATGCACGAGGAGAGGAATCCGACATGTTTACAACCAGCATCTACATTGTGTGACATGTGACTGCAACAACCAATCAGCATCTACACTGTGTGACATGTGACTGAAACAACCAATCAGCATCTACACTGTGTGACATTTGCCCAGGCAGACTGATCATCTTTGGGTTTGTTTAGAGCAGTGGTTCTTAACCTGTGGGGAATTCCCCCCCCCCCCCCCCCCCCAGGGGAATTTTAGGGTTTCCGGGGGGAGGGGGGAGGAGGAGGGGAATTAAGATTATTTCAAGATCGCATTGATACAAGAACCAGTTACTTGATATTGTTTTTCTCTCTAAATTTCTAAATTTTACGGTTCTGTACTTCTCGCCCTAATGAAATTCGCTTTATAACGTAAGTAAATCACGTTTTATGTAGATGTCTAGACTTTTTCTAGTATGTGTTATTAAATTAAGCTTCCATTTTTATGTATACCATGTTAAGGGGGAGGGGGGGTGTTATAGGGAGGTAATTCGAAAGGGGGGGGGGGGATGACGTTCTGAATATATGGTAAAGGGGGGCATGGGCCAAAAAAGGTTGAGAACCACTGGTTTAGAGTGCTAAGTTGTAAATTCTTCATTATGTGATCTAAAAATGAGGAGACCAGAACATTCTTGGACAGTTCTTGGTGCAACCAATATGATCCCTGAACCCAACTGAACAATCATCCTGCGAAACCTGTTTTGTATTCAACTGAACGTACCCCTTTTCTTGCTCAGAAACAATGAAACCAGTAAGTCAAACACCCTGCAAGTTCACCTAGCAAGAGACAGAATTATAAATGACAACATTAGAAACATCAGAGGCACTACTCCACGCATGAACTTTGCAATGACAAATAAAGTGGTAGGGACATCATGTCAGAATGAACCCAATCAGCTGCAGCTTTGTGTCTACAGCCCAAGAGGGTCAAGGCAAACAGCTAGAACAAGAATAGGTTGGATCTCTTCTATCAAGAGTTTACTACATCCAAAGTCAATGCAGTCCTGGCGGTACATTTGGCTGAAGATTTAAACTACCATTCCTCCTACACTTAAAACTGCAAATGCAGACCACAAATCACTGTCCTTATGGGGACAGGTAACAGAATTGCAAACATCACCAATGACAAACACGCAATGTGACAATATGATTAAAACACACAAGCATAACACACAAACAAAATGCATATAATAATATTGCTTGCATCTAAAGAAAACATGAATAAAATTGCAGATTTATGTTCACGACCACAGAAGTGATACTGTCTTTACATGTCTGGTCGACGGAAATGAAAACACAACCACGGCTTGATGTTTTAACTGCACTTTCTGACTGGACGGTTGAAATGACTGTGTAAAACAGTAACGGAAACAATTCAGTCGCCAAACACCGGCAACAGCTCTGGAGAGGGATTCCTGAAGGGAGCATGGCTAAACATACATCATCATCATATAAGGCATGTTGCTCAGCGATCTTGCTTTAAAACAAAAATCAAAGAAAGAAAATTTGCACAGCAGTTTTGGTGTAAAGGAGCAGCATAAAACATTTCAATGACAAACTGCTACCACAAAACTAACAAACATACAATCACAGAAGTATGGTTACAATCAGCAGCAGTGGGCAATCATACAGCCTCATTCTCGCAGGCAAAATACATCTCGTATATGATTTCACAGAGAAACTAACAAAAAAAAGTTATGATAACATGTTGAAACACAATGAGGCACTGTTATGACAAGAACAAACACTGGTCGTCTTTATGAGACAAAAACGACTGTTACACATTTTAAAACAAAATACACAAATTGCTAACAATATGAACCACTAACAACTGTAACAAAACAAAAACTGGTGACACATATTAAGCAAAATAATTTGTAAAAAATCATTTTTTTAAAAAGACAATGAATAAGCATAAAATTAATCACTAAAAATTCTGACATTAGGAAACATGGCTATGCTTTGATTCTATACATTTTAAAAACGTTCAAAGAGTAAGAAATGTTCAACACATTAAAATTATGACAAAAGATGAAAAGGAATCTCTGTGCCAACACCGTCTTGTGTTCAGAAATGTCAATGAACATGGCACCAACCAATAATCTACCACTGACTACCCGAGGGTGACAACATAGCATCTGGGTTCCAGGCTTCCCACAGCTAGAATCTAGGTTCCAGGCTTCCCACAGCTAGAATCTGGGTCCCATAGTTCCTAGAACTAGAATCTGGGTCCCATAGTTCCCACAACTAGAATCTTCATCCCATAGTTCCCACAACTAGAATCTGGGTCCCATAGTTCCCAGAACTATTATTTGGGTCTCATAGTTCCCAGAACTAGAATTTTGGTCTTACAGTTTCCAAAGCTAGAATCTGGGTTTTATAGTTCCCAGAACTATTATTTGGGTCTCATAGTTCCCAGAACTAGAATTTGGGTCTCAGTTTCCAAAGCTAGAATCTGGGTTCCATATAAAAGAAGGCCCAGAATGGGTGATGAACCAACTTTGACCAAGTGTTAGTTTTATTTTGTCATGGTTATACTCTTTATAAGCATACATCAACATGAAGTTAAAGACAATGCCCTAGTGCAAGAAAATGCAACCTAAGGACTAATTGTTATGGCAAGGCCAAACGTGGCTTAAGCCTTGATCAGCAACTGGTCTAGGATCGAAACTCAGACAGGCGTATAGTAAGAGCATCACTAATACAGGTTGTCTTATTTGGGTGTATGTATTGGTGCTACCTTTCCTCTGGAGTGAACTAGGCAGGCTGAGTGAGGGATCATGCTGCATGGACAACACATGGTCTCTACATTTCAACCCAGGCTTTGAACTATGGAGAGGTATAACTCCAACCCTGGTCCCCCACCATGTGTTGTAATTATGTCTTTTTTTGCCCAGAACAATGAACAAACTATCATCTGTCAAGATGGCCAGGTGCCTGTTAAGTATTACACTCTCAGGAAACAACTGCTACCCACTTCATGAGTTGGTTGATCCACTTCACGACACTGGGTTGACCCACTTCACGACACTGGATTGATGTCACAATCAACGAGATACTGGGTCAAGAAATACTGGTTGCCAAGAACAAAAAGGCAATTAACATTGTTAGCAAATTATCTCGTATTTAAGTGGGTCCACTTCATTAGGCAAGCTCAACCTGGTCAGTCAGTCCACCACTGCCCACAGACACTGGTCATCAAAAGTTCTACTGATCTCAGCATTGATAAGCCAGACCACTAATTTGTAACCACAGCGGAGACTTTAACATTAATCTTTATCTAATGCCTTGCCGAGTGGCTATGCTCCTCCACATCTTGCAATCTCCAAAAGCATGTATCAATTTCTGTGCTGACAACTTTACATGCCATACAAAAGACTGTCAAGCATTTTCTCTCACTGTCAATCTTTCTCTCTCTCTCCCCAATTTTTTTTCAGCTTTCATATGTTCCATATTATTTTATTTATTCCTATGATATTGCCAAAAAATGAATATATTTTACACCGATAATGGAAACTAGACAAACTTCTTTTTGACACTACAAAATTGGACACTGTTATTAAAAAAGAAGAATAACAACGAGCGCCTTGACAATAGAGACCATGTGATAATACAAAATCTAGTTCTGCTAATGAAATATTGACACAAATAAATCATTAAGAGAACTCGAAGCACTGACTGTCTGACACTAGAAACACTGGCTGTGATCTTCATGTGGAAAAGAAGATCGAGGTTGAAATCAGAAGCTGGTTTAGGTTCTGGCTAGGCTGCCGTAGAAAACAATCTTACACTACGTGTTGCCATAGTACCTAGCTCGGCTCTATCGTAAACAAAATAAGGTATACAATAACCATCACACATTAAATTGATCACACACAAAAAATAAAAGAATCTAATCATTCAGGCAAATTTTACAGAAAAAAACAATAATAATCTGAATACAGTAATAAAAAACAACAACACTGAAATGCTAAAATGACAAAGAGTGATATGTATAATGAATAATAAAATAAATTTCACACAGTGCATCTTTGTAAAGTTAAGCAAACAGAGAATAACCAAAATATATTTACTCATTTGCAATATAAATAATTTCATGTTTGCAATGAGATTGGGTTTAAATATATGTACCAGAACTGCAAGTGTCGAAAAGGTACAAATAAACCAGTCAAATAAGCCGAATAATACCCAATTAAGTTTATGGTAACCTATTCAAGCTACAAAAGGTGTCTTCAGGCTGTGAAGTAAATGGTTACACAAATGAAGTGGTTTCAACTGGTTACAAAACCAACACTGTTTAACTGATGGGTGTTTGTGGTGGAAGGTTTTCTAGGAACCAGGGCAACAACTGCTCATGGCAGCTGATACTCTAGTTGATGACGATGTCAGCGTGTTTGTGGCAAGAACTGGACTACTACGTTGATATATGTCACTGAGACCAGGGTTACACATATTAGCTTGGTTAGTTGGCTATAACAACGGTCATAATGAGAGAGAGAGAGAGAGAGAGAGAGAGAGAGAGAGAGAGAGAGAGAGAGAGAGAGAGAGAGAGAGAGAGAGAGAGAGAGAGAGAGAGAGAGAGAGAGAGAGAGAGAGAGATGCAAATGACTGAACATAAACACTGCCTAATCAAAATGGGGTTGAGGGCAACTGCTACAAAGGCTAGGCAACTAGTGAGCGGCACTGGATAGTGTCATTCCATGCGATTGTGTTATGTCTTTGATCTTGCCAGTCCATTTTCTTCTTGGGCATCCTCTTACTCTCCTCTCAGATCTACTTTGATGTAGCCCCAATGCTGGTAGTTGATGGTGTTACATTCTAATGATATGGCCCAATCATTTGATCTTCTGCCTCTCAATATGTGACCCCACTGTCTGTCTGATAACATCATTTCCTACTCGGTCTCTGGATTGTTAAGTTAAATAAGATGTACATCACACTAATCACAAATGATAAAAGGGATATTCAACACTGATAACCAGGACACAAGGAAGAAACAAAAAGTTCAGTACAAGTACATATATGTATGTGTGTGTGTGTGTGCGCGCACACACACACACACAGTGTTTATAAAGTCTCACTACACTTTGTATGTAGAACAGATTTGAAAAATGAAGTATATGACGTCATAAAAAAATGTGCTCCACAGTCCATGGTTAAGCAATATGCAGCGAATGGCTGTTATCTGCTGGAGTAATTCTTTGCATTTCAAGCAGAATGGTGTTATCAATGGAAGAAAGAATTTTTTCCAATGTATTCTACGTAAAAAGTGTAGTGAGACTTTACAAACACCTGGTATATCAGCCACTATATATAGACTTCCTGTCCTCTAAGAGTTAAACATTTGAGCGCATGTTTTGAGCCTCATCAACTGACAATTCACAAAACATCAAACATAAAATACATGTTCATGTCTCTACTGAGAACATATCTTTGCTTAAAGCCATCCCATAATTCAATCAAAAGAAAGCATGTGTGGTAAATATTTAAAACCTATCATTATTAACTGGCACAATAGCTTAGAGGATTGTGAGACGCAGTGTCATGACTTCCCTGTCACACAGTGTCAAGGAGTTGAATTCAGCTGAGGGCGATTTGAAAGTAGAACATTTTGCGTTGATTTTGATGGCAAGCGTGTCGGTCATTCAGAAAGTAATAGCAAACTACTGAAAAATAAAATTTGCTTAGAAATCATGAGCAGCCAATAAATGCTGGGGTTGATGGCAATGTCCAGGAAAGGATATGCACTAACTAACTAACTAACTAACTAAACGAGCAAATGTCACCAGTACAAAATGACAATAACAGTGCACATGGTTATAGAAAATGCAACCTGGATAAAATAAATTGACAAACTGGCAACAGTAACCAGCGACAAGAACTGACATCCCAATACGAAGGCTTGGAGATACAAGACCAAATACCTGTCATTCTTCTTTTAAGTATTAACTCATTAACTACATTCTTGAAGAGCTAATATTCATTTGCATTTAACATCATATGGAAAAATTGTAGCAATGAAGACAAGCTAAATCTCTGAATGGAAATATTTTTTTTGTCATATGAAGGCACGCAAGGTTTATTATTGGCATGATTGAAATGTCTCAATACAGTGTACACAAAATATTGCTCAATATCTGATGTTTGTGACAATATGGCGTGCTGTTCCCTGACCACTGTGTTGCCTATTAGGTCAACCTATGAGCCATGATGCTTTACCAGCTGACTCATGCAGGCCAAGTCACGTGGCCCAGACATCATCACGGACGGGTGAAGAGAAACCAGCAGTCACATGGCACAACCAATCCTTGTCCCTTGAAAACACAAGCAGGAGTCGTCACATGCACACAACATAACCAGGCCTCGTCACTTGCACGAGACAAGTTTAAATCACACGCGAGAGGAAAACAGGCTCTGTGAGGCATGAGACACACAACTAGGGATCAGCATACGCATGAAATGACACACAGGGACCTTTTCACAGATACGCAAGACCAAACCAGGGCTTGCCATCAACACAGCCATTGGATAAAATCTGGCCTCATCAAACAGACAAGATAAAATCTGGCCTCATCACACAGACAAGATAAAACCTGGCCTCATCACACACAAATGGACAAGATAAAATCAGGCAGCATCACACACACACTATAACAAAACTAGGCCTCTTGACACATACAAAATAAAACCATACCTCAAAACACACACATGACAAAAACCAGGTCTTAATGACACACACACACACACAAAGATAAAACAAGACCTCATAACACACAAAGAGAAAGATATCTCACTTGAGACTTAATCCCACTCTGTGACACACAAGACGCAACCACGCTGGAAGAACAACAGGGAGACCCCAAGAGAATTAGCGGGCCAAGGACATCACTAACCCTTGTATGTGATGTTTTAGTGTAGTATTACATGTTTATAGTGGTCTCTCAACAAATTGTCTGCTGGAAATAACCAACGCTAGTCACAAAACAACCTGACCCACAAATACAGCTCCACTGCTGAACCAACAAAGAGTCATATCATAAATCACAACCTGACCCACCTACTACAGCTCCATGGCTAAACAACATTAGAAATCACAACCCAACCCACCAACTACAGCTCCACTACAGAACCAACACTAGTCATATCATAAATCACAACCCACTACAGAACCAACACTAGTCATATCATAAATCACAACTTGACCAACCAACTACAGAACCAACACTAGTCATATCATAAATCACAACCCGACCCACCCACTACAGTTCCAGTGCCGAACCAACACTAGTCATAAATCACAGCCCAACCCGTATTCCAACAGTAAATTAAAAGAATGAACAAATGTTAAGATATGCTGAGGCAGCTGCAGTTTGAACAGTTAAGCCTTTGCTTTGTAAACAACTAGCCATGAATGCCAATTTAAAATTACCGTGGTAGTCACGGATTTCTGCACCATGCACCGAACATGATGCAGAGAAATATGCCAGGTAATGTACTGTTCAACTTTGTGTCTCCTTTATCCAAAAATACAATTCTTTACATTATTTTATAGCAATATTTTAAAAGACAAACTGTAATTCTGCAGTTTATTTTCTCTGCATATATGCTAGTGCCTTAATATCACATAATTTCTAACCAGAAAAATTACATTAAACATTTTAAATCTCTTCGGATATTTAACAAATAATGGTGCATCCTGTTTGTAAGAAAGAAGTATTTGCTAGTACAAAAACAGTGTAACAATATTTTAAGGTGCAAACAGTATTGCTGTAAAAAATGTAATTTATTTACTTTCAACAGCTCTCCCTGTAATAAATCAATCAGGTGCCGTCTCCATAATGAAGGTTGGCCGCAATGGATCTCCAACACTGTCTCTCGCCTTAATTGTACATTCTCTCAGACTGCTGTTCGTTCATCTCTTGATGTTATCTTCCCACTTGTATCATTGTCTACCTGTTGCCTTCACCCATACCCTCCAGTATGTTTTTCTTGTTGTTGTAATAAACACATGTGAAAACAGTATGTCTAGTTTCACACAGAAATCTCCATACTTGCAATAATTACACATAAGTTTAAAAAAATAAAGAAATCACAATCTTTGAAGGTACTCTAAAGATAATGAATATTTGATAAAACAGTACATCTCATCTGAAACAATTCCGTCTCCATATTGGCTATAATCAAAGTTTGCGTAACAATTTCCTAAACTGGAGTGATCACAGAAGACTGGGGATACAACTATACAAAACAATTATAACAAACTATTATAAACTCTAGTTAAATCAGGTGTCCTTTAAGTCTTTGTGCAGTTACAAACTTTTATCTCCACAATCATAAATGTTATAAACTAACATTAATTACTGTTTAAAAGCTGAGTTACTGCAATTTTAAACCCATCCTGACTACAGTAGGTTTTAACATTTGGTCACAGATTCTAGAGAAATCTGGCTTCCCTTATGGCCACCTCAATAATGAAATAAGCATTTTTGAAAGTAAGATATTATTTGTTTTTCAAAAGGTTATTAATAGAAAAAGAATAGGACAAAAACGCACTTTTTGAATTTAAACCCATCTAACCTTCTCCGTGGCGAAGGGGGTTATGGACGCAGTTCATAACCCTGCATACCGCGCCCAAAACACAGCTGCAGGCGATTTGGCAGCAGACCGCCTTGCTTTGTGTTTTTCTCCATAAATGGTATGGGTGCTGGGTGTTCAGAAAGCAATGGCAAACTACTTAACATAAACTTGCCAAGAGATCACAAACAGCCAAAAAATGCTGGGGTTGACTGCAACGTCCTGTAAAGGATATGCAACAGTTTTTAACTAACCTTCTACATGCCTCAAGTAGTCCTGGGTATATGGTGCTACACCCGCATGTTAATACACCAGTCACTGGGTGATGTAGTTAGTATCACGGCCCACACCTTTACTTTCCTTGTACCCATTTTGAACTGGATCAACGGCAGGTCAATTTTTTAAAATCTGCCACAATGCAAATTCAAATTCAAGGCTGTGGGCGGGCATGACAGCATCCAATCACTAAACAATCGCTTCTAAACTCAACCAAAGATGATATAAATTTGGCATTCAAACACTGTATTAGTTATTTTTCAGTTAGTTTTCATGTGTGAATTGATGAAAGTTTGCAGCTCTACAAAGACTCGGAGGACACCGTACAATAATTGCTCATGTCTCTCAGTCACCACCAACAATGGTAACAGAATCAACAAGGTAGATAGCTAACAACGCGCTTTCTCCGCCGGGCCTTTGCTGGTGTCAGTCCTTAACTAATTTGTAAATGTGATGCTGGGCGCCATGCTCACTCGTCGAGACCTCGAATACAAATGCTATACATAGTAGGGTTTCTTGTGTGTCCCGGTTTGTAACCACCTGGTTTAGGGAGTCGGGGCAAAGATAAAGAAAGATGCAATTAAATGGATTTAACCAAGCTGCTGAATGTAATTCATGTGTGAGTAAATAGAAGTAGTTGACACAAAGTGTGGCAAACTACGAGTCACACAACACAAAAAGTTCAGTAAACTGTGAGTCATACAACACAAAAAGTTCAGTAAACTATGAGTCATACAACACAAAAAGTTCAGTAAACTGTGAGTTATACAACACAAAAAGTTCAGTAAACTATGAGTCGCACAACACAAAAAAGTTCAGTAAACTGTGAGTCACACAACACAAAAAGTTCAGTAAACTATGAGTCACACAACACAAAAAGTTCAGTAAACTGTGAGTCACACAACACAAAAAGTTCATTAAACTGTGAGTCACACAACACAAAAAAGTTCAGTAAACTATGAGTCACACAACACAAAAAGTTCAGTAAACTATGAGTCACACGACACAAAAAAGTTCAGTAAACTATGAGTCATACAACACAAAAAGTTCAGTAAACTGTGAGTCACACAACACAAAAAGTTCAGTAAACTACGAGTCATACAACACAAAAAGTTCAGTAAACTATGAGTCATACAACACAAAAAGTTCAGTGAACTATGAGTCGCACAACACAAAAAAGTTCAGTAAACTGTGAGTCACACAACACAAAAAGTTCAGTAAACTATGAGTCACACAACACAAAAAGTTCAGTAAACTGTGAGTCACACAACACAAAAAGTTCATTAAACTGTGAGTCACACAACACAAAAAAGTTCAGTAAACTATGAGTCACACAACACAAAAAGTTCAGTAAACTATGAGTCACACAACACAAAAAAGTTCAGTAAACTATGAGTCATACAACACAAAAAGTTCAGTAAACTGTGAGTCACACAACACAAAAAGTTCAGTAAACTACGAGTCATACAACACAAAAAGTTCAGTAAACTACGAGTCATACAACACAAAAAGTTCAGTAAACTACGAGTCATACAACACAAAAAGTTCAGTAAACTATGAGTCATACAACACAAAAAAGTTTGGCAAACTAAGAGTCATACAACACAAAAAGTTCAGTAAACTGAGTCATACAACACAAAAAGTTCAGTAAACTGTGAGTCATACAACACAAAAAGTTCAGTAAACTTTGAGTCATACAACACAAAAAGTTCAGTAAACTGTGAGTCATACAACATACAAAGTTCAGTAAACTGTGAGTCATACAACACAAAAAGTTCAGTAAACTATGAGTCACACAACACAAAAAGTTCAGTAAACTATGAGTCATACAACACAAAAAGTTCAGTAAACTATGAGTCACACAACACACAAAGTTCAGTAAACTATGAGCAGATAACAGAAATAAGATTATAACCATACATATATATATATATATATATATATATATATATATAAAACTATGCCGGTTTTCTGTAACTTTTTTGAAGTTTTCAGTAGTTCTCAACGATCCTGGAGGCACCCAAATAATTCAATATAAGAAGTATTTTCGTTTTTTTTCCACATATCCTTTACAGGACATCACTGTCAACACCAGCATTTTACCGCTGTCATTGATCTCTTGGCAAGATTACGCTCAGTAGTTTGCCATTGCTTTCTGAGCGGCTGGCTCACTTATCCTGTAAGTTACCAACGTGGCGAGAACATAATTAGGAAATAATGTCATACAGACGCAACACTGAGTATTATTAGAGGAAGCATCTCATGACATTCGTGCAGAATATTCTAAACATATGCTCTCAGGCAATGAGCGAGTGGATGCAGTTAACGTCTTCTCCAGCATGGGTTTGAGTAGTGTTTATGCCTTCATGATGCACGCATGTATATCCAGCATGCTTGTGCCACATCAGCCATGAATGAGCTCAACAATGTTAGATGTTAGTTGTCGTGGGTATTCTCACAATAAAGTAAACCAGGGAACCACCACACATTCACAGCATACATTACCTTCACACTCATTCACATATATACATACTCTAACCCACACTCATTCTCTCACATACACACACTCTCTCTCTCCCTCTCTCACTTACTCTTATCACTCATTCACTCACTTAAATACTCACAGAAAATAAGAGGGGGGAAAATAGACTAAAACATAATTTTAAAAATAAGGAAACACAAAACACAAGAGTGCCAAAATAAAGTTACATCTGAACACAACTTTCCAATTTGGATTAGTTTGTGTTCAAATACCCTGTCTGAAGAAGCAGCAGTAGCAGAAGAAGCAGCAGCAACAAAAGCTATGGGGAAAATAAAAGAAAAAAAGGAAATGAGAAGATGACAAAGGAACATATAACTGCATCATAAAGAGGAATAGAAGGAGATGGAGAAGTAGCAGAAAAAGAAGATGACAAAGAAGGAGGAGCAGATGACAAGGAAGGAGGACAAGATGACAAGAAAGGAGGACAAGATGACAAGGAAGGAAGAGCAGATGACAAGGAAGGAGGACAAGATGACAAGGAAGGAAGAGCAGATGACAAGGAAGGAGGACAAGATGACAAGGAAGGAAGAGCAGATGACAAGGAGGACAAGATGACAAGGAAGAAGGAGCAGATGACAAGGAGAGAAGATGACAAGGAAGGAGAAAACGACAAGGAAGGAGAGGATGACAAGGAAGGAGCAGATAACAAAGAAGGAGAAGAAGATGGTCAGGAAGGAGAAGCAGACAGCTGAGACAACCAACCTGTAAAATGGTAAAGTTTTCCAGGACGCTGTTCATCATGTACTTTTCCGGTAGATGCTTCAACTTGTGGATGAAGTTGATCATGTACTCACACATGGGTGAGCGGTGGATGCGGTAGATGTAACGCCCATTCTCTATCCTTGCATATTCCGTCTGAACAAAATTGCACATGACAATCAAATGGACATAAGGGAATCTAATGGGGACATTTATCTTCTTAAATGGAATTTACAAATTTAAAGGATGACAGGAAAAATAAACTTGAAAATTTAGAGACAACTGACAAACTTGATGTGAAGCGAGCAGAGGGGAAGACAAAAACAATTACATAGACGGCCAGGTCACGTGACAAAATTTAGACAGGAACAAAGAATGATGACAATGGAAATGTGATTTGGACGAAACTGTACAGAGTGCCATTTTACATACATCTTTCTCTGTTTCTCCTACCCAGTATTTCTCCATATAAGACTAGTTTCTCCATTCCACAAACATGTTCCTCTGATTCTCCTACCTGGTGTTTTCCCATTCCACAAACATATTCTCTGATTCTCCTACCTGGTGTTTCTCCACATAAGATTAGTTTCTCCATTCCACAAACATCTTCCTCTGATTCTCCTACCTGGTGTTTCTCCACATAAGATTAGTTTCTCCATTCCACAAACATCTTCCTCTGATTCTCCTACGCACTATTTCTCCATATAAGACTAGTTTCTCCATTCCACAAACATGTTCCTCTGATTCTCCTACGCACTATTTCTCCATATAAGACTAGTTTCTCCATTCCACAAACATCTTCCTCTGATTCTCCTACGCACTATTTCTCCATAAGACTAGTTTCTCCATTCCACAAACATGTTCCTCTGATTCTCCTACACATGTGTTTCTCCACCATAAGACTTAGTTTCTCCATTCCACAAACATGTTCCTCTGATTCTCCTACGCACATATTTCTCCACTATAAGACTAGTTTCTCCATTCCACAACATCTTCCTCTGATTCTCCTACCCAGTATTTCTCCACATAAGACTAGTTTCTCCATTCCACAAACATGTTCCTCTGATTCTCCTACCCAGTATATCTCCACATAAGACTAGTTTCTCCATTCCACAAACATGTTCCTCTGATTCTCCTACCCAGTATTTCTCCATATAAGACTAGTTTCTCCATTCCACAAACATGTTCCTCTGATTCTCCCACGCACTATTTCTCCATATAAGACTAGTTTCTCCATTCCACAAACATGTTCCTCTGATTCTCCTACGCACTATTTCTCCATATAAGACTAGTTTCTCCATTCCACAAACATCTTCCTCTGATTCTCCTACCTGGTGTTTCTCCACATAAGACTAGTTTCTCCATTCTACAAACATATTCCTCTGATTCTCCTACCCAGTATTTCTCCATATAAGACTATTTCTCCATTCCACAAACATCTTCCTCTGATTCTCCTACCCACTATTTCTCCACATAAGACTAGTTTCTCCATTCCACAAACATGTTCCTCTGATTCTCCTACCCAGTATTTCCCCACATAAGACTAGTTTCTCCATTCCACAAACATCTTCCTCTGATTCTCCTACGCACTATTTCTCCATATAAGACTAGTTTCTCCATTCCACAAACATCTTCCTCTGATTCTCCTACGCACTATTTCTCCATATAAGACTAGTTTCTCCATTCCACAAACATCTTCCTCTGATTCTCCTACGCCACTATTTCTCCCATATACGACTAGTTTCTCCATTCCACAAACATCTTCCTCTGATTCTCCTACGCCAGTATATCTCCATAAGACTAGTATCTCCATTCCACAAACATCTTCTCTGATTCTCCCACCCAGTATTTTCACTGCAGCATACATGACCAGCTCTGAGCATGCAGTGCTGATTGAGAAGTGTGAAAATGATCTATAAACCTGTATGTGAGAGTAGCAGAACAGAGAGTAGCCACAGCCTAGACAGCACGTACCTCCACCTTTTCCACAACCTGCTTGCCAAATGAACACACCTTCGTTGATACCTGTATTGTCAAATTTTCATTATTCTCATACCTGAAAGAGACAGATTGTTGATTAATCACCACCACAAATCTATTAAAGCTGTTTTGTTTAGAATCAATGGCATCTTGTCGTCATGACATGATAGTTTGTTATATTGTGCTTTAAAAGAGACATAAATATATGGTCCCCCATGGTGAGGACCAGGGATATGGAGTTTTTAAAAAAAAGTCGCTTAAAAGTCGACAGAGTTGACTTCATTGCACCGGGTTTTATCCCATATGGCTCGGTCTCTTTCCGCAGCACGGAAAGCGTCGCACAAAGCACGACCACCTTAGCTTTTAGCGACGACCCACAGGAGTCTCCGAAACATTTAACTCGTAAACCGAAAGATGCGGCCCAGGAATCGAACCCACAACAGGGATGGAGTTATAACTAAATAGCACAAAGCGAGAGCTGAATTTTAGAAACCATTTGCTGCCCATGCAGCATGATCCCTCTCTCGATTTGCCTAGTTTACTCCAGAGGAAAGGTGACACCAATACATCCGGAACAAGACCAGCTACATAAGCTGCCGGAAAGGCAAAGCAATGCTCTAACTGTCTGCCTGTTGAAGCTTTGATCCTAGATCAGTTGCAGACCAAGGCTTAGGGCCTGGTCTGCCCTGCCATGACACCAGGATAAAGCTTATACCCTCCCAATTGTGCTTCTCCTCCCAAAGCTGTTGACACAATATGGGGTGTCAAGTTTGATGAGCACCATAACATTTGGTGCTACTATTATACAGTAGCTCAGTCATATCTGACTAAAACCTGACAGTTTTGTTGAGTGTACTGAGATATTAAATTATGTGTGAATTTCCTGACCCACAAGTTTACCGCACACTGTCAGTTTATTCACTGGTAAAACAGAAGCATCCCTGTGCACACGGAAATCCTGATGGTTTGAAATCACCAGGCTAAATTGTGAATAACTAAATCTTAAAAGTTTTTTTTTTGGCGCTCGCTCGCTTTGAACTCAAGCGCAGTCCATGCACACTATTTACTGTAGTGAAGGACTGGATTTTGCGTGTGGATTAGCTTTCCCTATTAACAGTGTCCTTCGTCATCGGGCAAACCCTCTCCTTCAGAGGTACTTGTAATTTACATCTCCAAGTCAAGGACGACAGGTCAACATTTTAGTCCAGTTGTCCGGTGTAGGGGTTGAACCGCTTACCTCGGCATCAGCACACCAGATGTTTAAGAACATGCATTCTAACACATTCGGCCATTAAAAAAAGTTGCTTAAAAGTCGACAGGGTCAACTTCATTGCACCGGGTTTTATCCCATATGGCTCGGTCTCTTTCCGCAGTGCGGAAAGCGTCGTATAAGCACTAACTCCGTAGCACTAGCGACAACCCACAGGAATGTCCGAAAAATTTAACTAATGAACCGAAGGACGCGGCCCGGAATCGAACCCACAACTCTTCGGAGCCCGAGTCAAACGGCTTGACCACTTCACCAAGGAGCTAATGGTAATGGAAATGTGGTTTCTGAGGAAAATACAAAAGCTACCATGGACGAACAGAAAAACAAGTTCTTCAAGAAACAAATGAACAACGTAAATTGATTTGAGAAATTATACACAGATAGTTCATGTTTTTAAGCACACGAGGAGAATTAAACTTGAAAATGTACTTGACGACTGGTAAAACTGTTGAGAAAAGAGCCGGGGAAAGGCAAAAAGATAAATACAAACTGGATGGTTTGGTTACATGACATAATCAGGGGACCACGATTGGTGACTGTGAGAGACAGGATGGATAATAATGGCCTCCCACGTTTATCTTCGTGGCACGTGATGACGAGTATCAGAACACTCAAGTGAAGGAACATCTTGCTACGAAGAAAGGAAAGCTCTTGAATCCAACAATAAAAAATATACATCGAAGCATTACCTAATAGGTGATTTCAGCAATTGTTATGCAAATAGAAAGAATTTCCGTTAAATCATAAGTCTTCCGTGGGGATAACATTCTCCACATTCAAACAATGTCAGTTGCCAAGGAGCGAGACGTTAATATATATATGTTGTCTGATCCTCCTTGTTTGTTAAGTGAAAACCAAAAACGGCCACTGCAATCAACCTTCACAAGACGACACTGGACAGTTTTTTCAGTCCACTTTAATACGACGATTTTGACATGTCGAAACAAAAAGCAGTCGTCCCACATAAAGCTCCAAACTATACCTGACAACCTACACGCACTATTTTAAAGAAAAGGCGGCATAATATTTATTAGCCGTGCTCTAGTGACAAGAAACCGTGTCTGACGCAGACGCCAGCTCAAGTCTAACTGATCTTATCGTGACGTTTTCGTGCTTGCACCAAAACGTCTTGCACACTTTTCATTCTTTTGAAACTAATGCCGTGCAAAGTGTGTCTTACAATCCATAGCCTGATCCAGGTATATGGCAGCGGATGACTTTGTATTTAGTATTTCAGCCAAAGTATTATTCATGTGTACACTTCATATGATATTCAACTCTGTATCATGCACCAGACCAGATGCAGCAAACTATGCTAGGTTATAAATCGTGCATTATTTTCTATATGGCATTTGTATTCAAAGAAAAGCTCTCAAGTTCAACAATAAAATAAGCAACACATAGAAACAAAAATCAAAACAGCAACAGCTTTGGTTAACATGGTTTTAAAGACAGGATTGACATATGAGCTTGTGTCACTAGTAGTACAAACAGAGCTTCTGTCACTATAGTACAAACACAGCTTCAGTCACTATAGCACAAAGACAGTGTCTGTCACTATAGCACAAACACAGCTTCAGTCACTACAGCACAAAGACAGTGTCTGTCACTATAGCACAAACACAGCTTCAGTCACTACAGCACAAAGACAGTGTCTGTCACTATAGCACAAACACAGCTTCAGTCACTACAGCACAAAGACAGTGTCTGTCACTATAGCACAAACACAGCTTCAGTCACTACAGCACAAAGACAGTGTCTGTCACTATAGCACAAACACAGCTTCAGTCACTACAGCACAAAGACAGTGTCTGTCACTATAGCACAAACACAGCTTCAGTCACTACAGCACAAGACAGTGTCTGTCACTATAGCACAAACACAGCTTCAGACACTACAGCACAAAGACAGTGTCTGTCACTATAGCACAAACACAGCTTCAGTCACTACAGCACAAAGACAGTGTCTGTCACTATAGCACAAACACAGCTTCAGTCACTACAGCACAAAGACAGTGTCTGTCACTATAGCACAAACACAGCTTCAGTCACTACAGCACAAAGACAGTGTCTGTCACTATAGCACAAACACAGCTTCAGTCACTACAGCACAAAGACAGTGTCTGTCACTATAGCACAAACACAGCTTCAGTCACTACAGCACAAAGACAGTGTCTGTCACTATAGCACAAACACAGCTTCAGTCACTACAGCACAAAGACAGTGTCTGAAACTATAGCACAAACACAGCTTCAGTCACTACAGCACAAAGACAGTGTCTGAAACTATAGCACAAATGCAGCTTCTGTCACTACAGCACAAAGACAGTGTCTGTCACTATAGCACAAACGCAGCTTCAGTCACTACAGCACAAAGACAGTGTCTGTCACTATAGCACAAACGCAGCTTCAGTCACTACAGCACAAAGGCAGTGTCTGTCACTACAGCACAAAGTCAGTGTCTGTCACTATAGCACAAACACAGCTTCAGTCACTACAGCACAAAGACAGTGTCTGTCACTATAGCACAAACACAGCTTCAGTCACTACAGCACAAAGACAGTGTCTGAAACTATAGCACAAACACAGCTTCAGTCACTACAGCACAAAGACAGTGTCTGAAACTATAGCACAAACGCAGCTTCTGTCACTACAGCACAAAGACAGTGTCTGTCACTATAGCACAAACGCAGCTTCAGTCACTACAGCACAAAGACAGTGTCTGTCACTATAGCACAAACGCAGCTTCAGTCACTACAGCACAAAGACAGTGTCTGTCACTACAGCACAAAGTCAGTGTCTGTCACTATAGCACAAACACAGCTTCAGTCACTACAGCACAAAGACAGTGTCTGTCACTATAGCACAAACACAGCTTCAGTCACTACAGCACAAAGACAGTGTCTGTCACTATAGCACAAACACAGCTTCAGACACTACAGCACAAAGACAGTGTCTGTCACTATAGCACAAACACAGCTTTAGACACTATAGCACAAAGACAGTGTCTGTCACTATAGCACTAACACAGCTTCTGTCACAATAAGTACAAACACAGCTTCTGTCACTATATTACAAACACAGCTTCTGTCACTATATTAGAAACACAGCGTGTCACTATATTACAAACAGCTGCTGTCACTATAGTACAAACACAGCTTCTGTCACAATAGTACAAACACAGCTTCTGTCACTATAGTATAAACACAGCTTGTCACTATATTACAAACAGCTGCTTCACTATAATACAAACACAGCTTCTGTCACAACTGTACAAACACAGCTTCTGTCACAATAGTACAAACACACCTTGCCATGGTGGGGGAGCTTGCGTGTCCCATTGACCCCATGTGCTATGTTGATGGATGAAAACTGAATATCGGACAGCTCATGGGATAGGGGCCAGACTAAGCGAGACACAACCTGCTGCTCTACAGGTAGACTGAAGATAGCAGTTAAAAGTTTATGTCTGACTCACGAAGGCAGAAGTTCTTGGTCCGGATACATACATTAAGGCTCTCTGTCGAGGGTTGTGGCTCTTAGCCATAAACCTTCGGATGTGAGAGCCGGGCCGAGACCCACCTACCGAATAATGGAGGTGAGATTCTGAGCACGCTACATGCCCAGTTCAGATACTTGTCCGAAGGCTCTCAGCTGGGAGATATGAGGGATCCCTGGATGAGAGGGCCTGGCCATTTCTTGCTCACTTCTGCGCGGAGGTAAGGTGCTGAGCCGGCAGCACATGTAGCCTACCTCATGAGCGAGTACTGAAGGAAGAAAAGCGCCCCAGTCGCTCAAAATGGTTACGAAAAATGTCTGTATCTATGCTCACATAGAGTGTAGTCAAAGGTGGACAAACGTCTCAATAACACGAAATAGACCGCTTGGCTAGCGAATCCAGTGATGTGGTCCGAAGTCTGAAGCGAAAGCTTATCTAGTGGATGTCGTCCACAGACTGTCCGTTCCTGGTTTGTGCTTGAGCGACCAGTGGCAAGCGAAATGCCCAATACATGGAAGTGAGGAATCAAAGCAGCCATGAGCAGGACGTGGCAATTCCTCGGGTGAGCCCAGTCTCAGAGCAGTATGTGCCGGCTCTGCAATAATGGAAGCCGCCTAGGATAACGGGGAATGCTCATGGTCTGCCCCTGCCTTCCCTTGAGGGTTGACCGTGATGCTCTGATCGTTCTATCTTGACCAGCTGAGATGTGGGCGACATCACAACAATAAGTCTAACGTGCCCCGAAACCCGAGGAAGGCTAACCTCATTAAAAATGCCCGCCGAAGACCGAAGTGCCGTCCTACGGGTGGCAAAATGAAAATTGGCACTATGCATTTATGTCCAAGTGAAATGTCTCATCCGAATGTCTCTCGTGCTAGGAACAGCTCTGACTACCTAGTTTCCGAATGCCGCTCTTGTTCGGAACAGCGCTGACTAGGTAGTTTTCCAAATGTCCGGCGTGCCTAGAACAGCTCTGACAGGCACAACGACAAGCACATGTCCAAATTGAAAACTCGCTGAGTGGACACCGTCTGCAGACCTGTCTGGTTTGTGCAGGAATGGCCCGGGGCGAACGAAATGCCCAATATATTGAAGTGAGGAATTAAAGCAGCCATGAGCAGGACGTGGCGATTCCCTCGATGAGCCCAGCACCAGAGCGCTATGCGTCGACTCTGCAATTATGGAAGCCACCCAGGATGGCGGAAAATGCTATGGACTGTCCCTGCCTTCCTCTGAGGGATGACTGTGAAATCTTTGACTGTTCCAACTTGACCAGCTGGGAGGTGGACGGTACCACAAAGGTGAGTCTCCCAGGAATGCTAACCTGGTCAAAAATGCACGTTAAAAGTCGGATGTGTTGGCCTAAGGGTTTTGACCCAATGGTGTCTAATGAGACACGCTGCAATCACATCTGAAAAAACACTTCGGATGAACGCAAAGAAGAAAAGACGAACACAGCTTCTGTCACTATATTACAAACACAGCTTCTGTCACTATATTAAAAACACAGCTTGTCACTATATTACAAACAGCTGCCGTCACTATTGTACAAACACAGCTTCGTTCACTAAAGCACAAACACAGCTTCTGTCACAATAGTACAGACACGGCTTCATTCACTAAAGCACAAACACAAACGACACTACAGTAGTATATCAAGGTGAACTCACTGACTGGTCACCCCATAGAAAGCCCCACCCTCATCCTGTAGATTTGTATTGATATCAGCCTGCGGAAGTAAAATCAAAGTCATGCCATTATATCCATCACTTGGAGACTGCTACTGTTATTATTCTTGAGACTCAGGGTTGTTCTATGAGTCAATGCAAATTTTTCAGCATTTTTGAGCTGTCATATGCAAATTTGAAAATCTAGTTTAAAAAAAATATATGTGCATATTTATAAAACTATTTAACAATTATAACCAGGAAACAATGAAATAAATGGGTGTAAGTGGTCACACACAATGAAAACCTGACAATACAGACAGGAAATTTACACTGTATGTTCTTGACAGGTTAATGTGCCCACTGGTTCGGGTTAAACCTTTATTTTTACCCGCTCGCTTTGAATCTGAGCCTAGTCCACACTGAACTGACTGTTGCATGGGGGATAACTTTCCCTATTACCTGTGTCCCTCGCCATGAGGCAAACCTACACCGACTTCAGTGGTGCTTGTAATTAACATCCTAAAGTCAAGGATGAGAAGTCAACATATTAGTCCAACTGACCGATGTAGGGGTTGAACCCTCTACCTCAGCAATAGCACACCGTAAGTTTAAGAATGAGCGGTCTAATCCATACAGCCATGCTGTCCTCCCATGTCATACTTCTAGGAGAAGAGCCTTCTTTCACCTCAGCTGCCTGAGTTGTTTCTCTGTCGTCTTCTGTACACCTGTTCCTGGGATGTTTAGTTACTTCCTACATCATGCATGGTAGGTCAGTGTTACATTCTTTGTTTCCCTTGTGGGCCCCAGTCACACGGGCAGATGGTTGTCTTCTTCTTCTGCTCTTTAACCCCACTGGAGTAGAGGACCTCAACAAACCCACGCCAAACTGTCCTATCTTTGACTATCTCCTGCAGCTTCCCACGCCCTCCCCCACGCCCTCTCAATATTATTCTGTCTGTAATTCTCTTCTCCAAGTGTTTTTAGACCCCCAACTTTTTCATTCACCTTGCGGCTCCCAGACAAGAGTCTAGTTACATTGTCCTCAGGTTCAACCCCTACACCGGACAGCTGGACTAAAATGTTGACCTATCGTCCTTGACTTGGGGACGTTAATTACAAGTACGTCTGAAGTCGTAGTGGGTTCGCTTGATGGCGAGGAACACTGTTAATAGGAGAAGCTAATCCACACGCACAATTCAGTCCATCACTATTATAAATAATGTGTATGGACTACACTTGAGTTCAAAGCGAGGGAGCGAACAAACAAAAAATTGCCCTCAGGTTTTCTCAATGTATGTCCTATCCTTTTTCTCTCCTCTTGATTCACTGGAATTTGCCTATTTCTCTCCATGAGCTCTACATTCTTAGTTCTGTCATACCAGTTTAGTTCCACTGTTACGCGCAGGCATTAATTAATGAGCGTTTGTAATTTATTAGTACATCTTTTAGTTGTCCTCCTTGCACCGATTTAACATTGGAGTTTAAGTTTGGTGCCAAGTTTAACTTCCTTTGACTTGGCTGGTAGCCTTAAGGTGGGAAAACAAAAAACTGCAAATTTCACGCCCTGGCACAATCCACTTACCCAAAATTTGACCAGGAAGAACGCAGATGTAGGCCCTTTGTCATATAATTCCTTCAGGCCCCCTTTTTTCTCTGGAAATTTGTCGTATATTTGCCTGATGTCTATAGCCTGTCCAAACAAATTGAATAAATTAAAACATGGATATATATCAGATGGCTGTCACGATGAGAAATATGAATTATAAATGTGATATTTATAACAAAGTCAGGTCTTAGTCAGATATGACTGAGTTACCGTATAACAGTAGATGGTACTACCTTCTTTCAGTAGTGTCGAATGTTGGGCGGCGCTCACCACTCCACATTGTGCCAACGGCTTCGGGCGGAAGAGCACAATCGGGAGGGTACAAAACTTATCCTGGTGGAGGAAATACAACCTAAAGACTAAATGTCATGGCAGGGCAGACCAGGCTCTAAGCCTTGGTTGGCACCTGGTCTGGGATCGAAGCGCGAACAGGCGGACAGTTAGAGCATTGCTGATCCTGCAGCTTGGGACGAGCCCAAGGATCGAACCCTCACCTGACTGTGCTCATGACATTATCATCATAACCTCCCATAATCCTCTTTTAAAACAAAATCATACATTTATCTCGGCTGGACAAATTATTTCTCTTTTCTGAGGCTGGCTTATGATTGGCTGAATTTTACAGCTAAGTTTATCTTCGGAGGAGGTAGCCAACCACAAGCAGTTTAGCAATGGAAGTGTTGGTGGCAACAATGTCATTAGGTTGACTTGAGTCGCCACACTACACTTATGATGCCATACTAAGTGCTTCACTGAGCATGATTCTGAAAGTTAAGGCAGATTTTACATGCAGGCACTGGACTGACACCTGCAGAGATCCACAATTTGTAGAGTTACGCTGATCTGTGTACAGTACATGCAGGAGTGGTGGGCACTGAAAGAGCAGATGAGTTGGACAGCACTTCCACTATCCGATGGATAGCAACCAATGGAGCGAGCTACTATCAAAAACCTCAGAAAGTCTGGCTGAAAAGTGGACTGACTGATTCTGCATCAATATACAGAATTCTAATTCTTGGATTGAAGAAAGGAGTAGAAGAAAGTAGTAGTAGAAAGCACACCAGGAAGGCAGTCAATTGACAGCAGATTGCCATAGGTAACTGTGGATTCCCTACGGTGGAGATCCAAGCACCTGCGGATGTGCCCAGGGAGAAATTATGATATTCTATACAGAAATGAAAACATATACACATAGATATTAAGACTGCAAAGCCTTGTCCTCTAAACCATATGGCCAATTACGAGACACAAAAATGAGACATTACTCCGCAGGAAAATTCTCACATCACTCGTATTTAATATGTAAATAAGTAAAGGATGCCATACGTGTATGGGTATATTGGTGCTAGACATATCTGTATAGACAAATCGGAACTCCAAGAGTAACGTGGCCAACATCATGTTGCCTTCACTTCCCAAAACATCTTCTAGTACTCACTTCGGGCTTGTTTGGCCTGGGAACCCAGCTCAATTTTACAAATCTGCCTCAATGCAAATTCAAACCCACGATCCTCAAGTTGACAGGCAAGCATCTAGTCACTACACCTCACATTTAATATTTATCAATGTGGTAAAAGCTGGGAGGCTAGTTGCCGAGCACTTGCCAGGTGGCACTGTTATTCAGGATTATAAAAACCCAACAAATGTCGCATTCATTGTGGTTTAGCATGCCATGCTAGGGTGTATCTGTCTCTGGGTGTTCACATGGGTACACAGATGTGTACGTACAGGTATTGCATGGGCACAAGCACGTGTGTATAGGTGTTTGTATGAGTACAAATGATGTAAACAAAAAAGAACATCAATGAACATTCTAAATTCTAAGGTAGAAGAAGAACGATTATGAAACAGTAACAATAAAAGAACTTACTTCTAAAAGGGGATCGTTGTATGTGGCTGTAGAGCCTATGTGTACAAATAAATGCTTGTGGTACTGAGGAAACAAATAGAACATTCTGGAATAAATCTATTTCCAATCCACATAATATTCATTGTCATATTCTTTCTTGTACATAATAACTAATAACAATTTAGGCATCTGGACAAAACTATACAATATCATCACCCATAAGGCTTGAACATGCAACAACAACAAAACTGGCCCATGGCCAGAATCGTAGCTCAGAACTGAAATACTTTGGCCATAATAAATGTAAGAGAGACATTGGAGAACATTGTGACGACTGGAAAGATCGAGGGGAAGAGAGGAGGAGGCCAACCAAGAGAAATGATGCTGGATGGATTGTGACGGTGGCATGGAGGAATATCATCAGCAGAGTTAATCCAGAACACCAAAGACAGATCTGTGGAGACATGAACATTACGACAGCTATCATGGCACTTGCTGATGATGATGATGATATTAAATGTCAGTGGCCTGGAAGTAATAGAGATGGAAGGCAGGGTTTCTGGGAGAAGAGGCAGGGAATTACCAGCACATAGATGGACATAGAACAATGCAGACACCTGGGGGAGGGGGGCATGAGAGTACATGAGCCAGAAAACTGGCATGGAATGGAGAAACTTTTTGGCAGGCCAGGATAAGAATGACATTCTGCAATGGTGTAGGTAAATAAGACCGTCTTGTGCTGGTTTTCATACAATGGTATGAGTGCTGCTTGTTCAGAAAGCAATGGCAAACTACTGAACATAAACTTGCCAAGAAATTTTTTTTAAAAACAGCCCAAGAAAATGCTGGGGTTGACTGCAACATCCTGTAATGGATATGCAAGTAACTTTTTTCTGGGTACACAGTCAGAGGACAGATACTACTATTGGGATGTGAAGTGTTATACTTTTATATATTCTAGTTTAGTTTAGTCTACGGATCAACATCACAGCACACGGGTGTAACCCATAAGTGCCCCGTTCTACTCCTAACTCAAGCCTGAGTCCGGAGATTCTCAGCTCAGTGCACGAACTCCACAGCACAGGTGAAGATCCTGAAATACCTTGGGTAGATTTTTAACTCAAAATTTTGTCCAGGCAGCGCCATTAGGCTACTCTTTTTTCGATTTCCAACTGCCAAGGGATTTTTTTTTATGTGCGCAACAATACACATGGGCATTCAATCTCACTGCCCAGAGACCATGGGAAAAAATATCGGCCCTCACCGGGGCTTGAACCCGGGACCTCAAGCCCTCAAGGCGGACACCATACCTCAAGACTACTCAGCCCCCTCATATATTCTAGGCCATGATTTACTGAGGTTAACTAGCCAGTTCCCTTCCTCACTTGTCTTTTCCTCCTAGAAAATTCTTAGATCTACCTGTACCCATTTAATGTGGCATGGTCAATCAGAAGGTTGTACTGGCCATGAAAAAAGAAAAAAAAGAATCCTGCCATTGCTGGAGATTGAATTGAGACAACCCAGGAAAGTTAACCTGGTCAACAAATGCCCACAGAAGTCAGCCTAATGGCACAAGAACGCAGCCCTGCTGTAAACAGGCACAATGCAATCACATCTGAAAAAACTCTCAGGATGAACGCAGAAGAAGAAGAAGAATTGAGGCCCATGTCTGGGTCAGCAGTCTCACTAACTACAATGCTAGCACAACTCCATCAACATTTCACACAATATATACACCACTTTTCCATCAATTTTCATCAAAGCTATTACACACTATATTCTCTAAGAATAGCAGAGCCACCTAAATCTTACCTCTGCTTCTCCAATTTATAGAATCTTTATCTCTCTATTGTCCCAACCTTCTATCCCACACTTCCATAATCTTGATCTCTCTACTGTCCCAACCTTCCATCCCACACTTACAGAATCTTGATCTCGCTGCTGCTCCAGGAAGGCGGAGAACTCCACCAGCCTCAGCTTGGGCCCTGCAATCGACCGCCCCTGCCAGGGAGGAACAACCATCTCTCCAGAAATGGACGGAAGCTTGGCCTCAAACCCATACCCCGATGTAAAAGGTTTCACACTGGAAGCAGAAAATTGGCTCTCATGTAACGACAACAGTAGCAAACAGCTCTCAATTTAAACAACATTAAAATGAGAAATAATTCACAGGCATTGATTACCACTCGCAGAAGTAGAAAGAAGTACAGATCAAAGGATATATCAGACAACAAAGTCAGAGAACACATTACATAATAGCTGGGATGCAAGTGAGAAAGCCAATCTCACAAGATGTGTAGCTTAGAACTCAAAAAGTAATGTGTCCTCTCCCCTCCCCTGCCAAACAAACAAATACAGCAAAAAAACTTACTCTTCTTGTGGCAAACCAGGCTGCCAAATCTGAAAAGAAAGCAAAGGGAAAATGTAAGAGTTAATGTTCAAACTGCACTAACAAGAACTACAAACTGTAGTATCAACAATTTCAAACTGTAATATCAAAATCTACACACTGAGAAATCAAGAATCTGTATGTGTGAGATAGAAAGCTGGAACAGTAGAGAGGTGAAGATTCTGTAAGTATGGGATGGAATGATGGGACAGTAGAGAGATCAAGATTCTGTAAGTGTGGGGTAGAAGGTTGAGACAGTAGAGAGATCAAGATTCTGTAAGTGTGGGATAGAGGGTTGGGATAGTAGAGAGATCAAGATTCTGTAAGTGTGGGATAGAGGGTTGGGACAGAAGAGAGATCAAGATTCTGTAAGTGTGGGGTAGAAGGTTGAGATAGTAGAGAGATCAAGATTCTGTAAGTGTGGGGTAGAAGGTTGAGACAGGTAGAGAGATCAAGATTCTGTAAGTGTGGGGTAGAAGGTTGGGACAGTAGAGAGATCATGATTCTGTAAGTGTGGGGTAGAAGGTTGGGACAGTAGAGAGATCAAGAATCTGTTAAGTGTATGATAGAAGATTGGGACAGTAGAGAGATCAAGATTCTGTATGTGTAGGATGGAATGTTAGGACAGTAGAGAGATCAAGATTCTGTAAGTGTGGGGTGGAAGGTTGGGACAGTAGAGAGATCAAGATTCTGTAAGTGTAGGATAGAGGGTTGGGATAGTAGAGAGATCAAGATTCTGTAAGTGTAGGATGGAATGTTAGGACAGTAGAGAGATCAAGATTCTGTAAGTGTGGGATGGAAGGTTGGGACAGTAGAGAGATCAAGATTCTTAAGTGTAATATGGAATGTTAGGACAGTAGAGAGATCAAGATTCTGTAAGTGTGGGATGGAAGGTTGGGACAGTAGAGAGATCAAGATTCTGTAAGTGTAGGATGGAATGTTGGGACTGTAGAGAGATCAAGATTTTGTAAGTGTAGGATGGAATGTTGGGACTGTAGAGAGATCAATATTCTGTAAGTGTGAGATAGAAGGTTGAGACAGTAGAGAGATAAAGATTCTGTAAGTGTGAGATAGAAGGTTGAGACAGTAGAGAGATAAAGATTCTGTAAGTGTAGGATGGAATGTTGGGACTGTAGAGAGATCAATATTCTGTAAGTTTGAGGTGGAACGTTGGGACAGTAGATTAAGATTCTGTAAGTGTGGGATGAAGTGGTGGGACAGTAGAAAGATCAAGATTCTGTAAGTGTAGGATGGAATGTTGGGACTGTAGAGAGATCTAGATTCTGTAAGTGTAGGATGGAATGTTGGGACTGTAGAGAGATCAAGATTCTGTAAGTGTGGGATGGAAGGTTGAGACAGTAGAGAGATCAAGATTCTGTAAGTGTGGGATGGAAGGTTAGGGCAGTAGAGAGATCAAGATTCTGTAAGTGTGGGATGGAAGGTTGAGACAGTAGAGAGATCAAGATTCTGTAAGTGTAGGATGGAAGGTTGAGACTGTAGAGAGATCAAGATTCTGTAAGTGTGGGATGAAGTGATGGGACAGTAGAGAGATCAAGATTCTGTTAGTGTGGAAAAAGTGCACACTGTATGAGACTGAGTCATTACAGAACCACACTGGTCAGAGACCAGAATCCTGCTGCTGCTGGGGTTAGATCAGAACCACCATCTCAGCATACGAACCACCACACTACCAAGCCATGTGGACAACAAAGGGAAACCATCACATATCTTCACAACAGAGACAGTAACAGTCTAGTGTCTTACCGATGGGGCACCAGGGTAGGGAGGTCTGACTGGACCGCCTGGCATGACAGGGGGCAAGCCGCCTAGGCTCCCCGCCAGAGCTTTGTTGTGAATGGCCGAGGCAGACACAATCTGGGCTGAGGACATGGAGGCCATCTGCTGGAGTGCCTTGTCCCTGGCTGCCTGGTCCTGAAGGTTGGTCTGAGGAAGTGAAAGGAGAGTTAAATGGCAATGATGTTGGTGATGTCAATGATGTTGGTGATGTCAATGATGTTGGTGATGGCAATGATGTTGGTGATGGCAATGATGTTGATGATGGCAATGATGTTGGTGATGGCAATGATGTTGGTGATGGCAATGATGTTGGTGATGGCAATGATGTTGGTGATGGCAATGATGTTGGTGATGGCAATGATGTTGGTGATGGCAATGATGTTGGTGATGGCAATGATGTTGATGATGTCGCTGATGTTAGTGATGGCAATGATGTTGATGATGTCGCTGATGTTAGTGATGGCAATGGTGTTGATGATGTCACTGGTTTTGATGATGTCACTGATGTTGGTGATGGCAATGATGTTGGTGATGGCAATGATGTTGGTGATGGCAATGATGTTGATGATGTCGCTGATGTTGGTGATGGCAATGATGTTGGTGATGGCAATGATGTTGGTGATGGCAATGATGTTGATGATGTCGCTGATGTTAGTGATGGCAATGATGTCGCTTAAAAGTCGACATGGTCGACTTCATTGCACCGGGTTTTATCCCATATGGCTCGGTCTCTTTCCGCAGCACGGAAAGCGTTGCAGAAAGCACAAACTCCGTAGCTTTTAGCGACGACCCACAGGAGTCTCCGAAACATTTAACTCGTAAACTGAAGGGTGCGGCCCGGAATTGAACCCACAACCTTCAGCGCACAAGTCAAACGGCTTGACCACTTCGCCACAGAGACTCCCTCAAGGCAATGATGTTGGAGATGTCACTGATGTTGATGATGGCAATAGTGTTAGTGCTGGCAATGATGTTGGTGACAGCAATGATGTTGATGATGGCAATATTGTCAGCATTGGCAATGATGTTGACGATGGTAATCATGTTGATGCTAGCAATGATACTGGTAATGGCAATACCAACTAATATTAATGCTGCCACTTAGCAACGATGTTTCTGACAGCAATGATCTTGACTAAAGCTATTATATTGGTGATGGCAATGACACTGGCCAAGAGAATGATACTGATGATTTTGTGGCTGAGTCGTTAAGGCTCTGACCTTACAGACAGGTAGCATGTTCTTCAGTCAGTCAAAAAAGGGTTTTGGTTTATGGGAAGTAAAATAACAGTCCTGCCTGGTACAGAGATGGTGACAGACTGGGCAAGCTGCCTTTATTCCTCAACTAGGAAAACCCATTGGCATACACCAGCAATGGCATACCCTCTGGTATAATACACCAACAATGGCATACCCTCTGGTATAATACACCAACAATGGCATACCCTCTGGTATAATACACCAACAATGGCATACCCTCTGGTATAATACACCAACAATGGCATACCCTCTGGTATAATACACCAACAATGGAATACCCTCTGGTATAATACACCAACAATGGCATACCCTCTGGTATAATACACCAACAATGGTATACCCTCTGGTATAATACACCAACAATGGCATACCCTCTGGTATAATACACCAACAATGGTATACCCTCTGGTATAATACACCAACAATGGCATACCCTCTGGTATAATACACCAACAATGGAATACCATCTGGTATAATACATCAACAATGGCATACCCTCTGGTATAATACACCAACAATGGTATACCATCTGGTATAATACACCAACAATGGTATACCCTCTGGTATAATACACCAACAATGGTATACCCTCTGGTATAATACACCAACAATGGTATACCCTCTGGTATAATACACCAACAATGGCATACCCTCTGGTATAATACACCAACAATGGTATACCCTCTGGTATAATACACCAACAATGGCATACCCTCTGGTATAGATACAACAACAATGGCATACCCTCTGGTATAAATACACCAACAATGGCATACCCTCTGGTATAATACACCAACAATGGCATACCCTCAGGTATAATACACCAACAATGGCATACCCCTCTGGTATAATACACCAAACAATGGCATTACCCTCTGGTATAATACACCAACAATGGCATACCCTCTGGTATAATACACCAACAATGGCATACCCTCTGGTATAATACACCAACAATGGCATACCCTCTGGTATAATACACCAACAATGGCATACCCTCTGGTATAATACACCAACAATGGCATACCCTCTGGTATAATACACCAACAATGGCATACCCTCTGGTATAATACACCAACAATGGATACCCTCTGGTACTAATACACACAATGGTATACCCTCTGGTATAATACACAACAATGCATACCCTGGTATACACCATACCTCAGGCTATAATACCCCAACAATGGCAGACCCTCTGGTATAATACACCAACAATGGCATACCCTCAGGGTATTAATACACCAACAATGGCATACCCTCAGGTATAATACCCACAACAATGGCATACCCTCAGGTATAATACACCAACAATGGTATACCCTCTGGTATAATACACCAACAATGGTATACCCTCTGGTATAATACACCAACAATGGCACACATGCTGTAATTATAGACAGAGAGTTGATCACGGCAATGACCACTTACTGTGACCTTCAGCTGGGCTTGAATCTCCTTAGCTTTCCGACGGGCTAGCACCTGAATGTGACTGGACACTTGTTTCCGCGTCCTTGTCTTGCCTGTCCGAAGCTTGATGTACCTGGCTATCAGCTCATTGCGTCCTGAAAAACACAAATACGGAATTGAACACGACATCATTTGCTTCATGTACCTAGAGATCTGCCGGCTCCGTGGTGAAGGGGTTACGGACGCAGTTCATTATCCCACATACCCACGTTCAAAACACAGCTGTGGGCGATTTGGCAGCAGACTGCGTTATGTTGGTTTTTTACGAAATGGTATGGGTGCTGGTCGTTCAGAAAGCAATGGCAAACAACTGAACGTAAACTTGCCAAGAGATCACAACAGCAAAAAATGCTGGTATTGACTGTGATGTCCTGTAAAGGATATGCAACTAACTTTAATCTACAGACAATGGATTTCTCACTTGATTTCATGGTATCATTTAGTTTCACAAGTTCCAAACACCAGTGCAGTATAATGTAAATTAAGTGGGAGAATGAACGAACAAATGCATGCTATTTTCAAAGGTTCACAAATTGGGCATGCAGGCCAGTCTTACATTCAGCCATACCAATCACTCATCAATAAAAGAAGTTAGAGAATACAAGTATCTGGGCAGTGTGTTCACAAGGGACGGAAGACTTGATAGAGAAATAGAAACAAGAATTCAGAAAGTAAACAACATCCACTATCAAAATAGCACCTAACCTAAAACATTTAAATATCAATATGCATACAAAAAACAGAGGCTGACAGATGCTTCATTTGTCCAAATTCTGTGTAACCAATGCCAGAAATGGACTGTCCTAGAAACACAGGCGTAAAATCACATCATGTGAAATGAGATGCCTAAGAAACGCAGATGGGAAAACAAGAAGAGATAGAGAGACAAAGGAGATACTAACGAGTGTACAGATATCACTGATTACTGAGATTTAACTAGAAAGGAACAAGATCAACCAGCGGCTGGCTAGAACGTTCTAATGAGAACACTGGGATGCAAGGTGAGAGGACGACTCAGGAAGTGCAGGCTTGATGGAGTAAAAGAGACACTGAAGATATCAAAATCTGACATTAGCACAAGCAACAAGACAAGCGAAAATCAGAGCATCACATTTACCTCCTCACTGGGGCACTTCAGGACAAAAAAGATTGGACAACAGAAAAAGTAGATTTAGTTTCACACTAGAAAAAATATGATGCATATATTAAGAGCATACAGGGCTTGATAAATACTGAGTGGCACCTTGCCGTCGTGACAGACAGTTTGTAAAATAGAGTTATTCCATAACACAAAGCCTGGGTTCAATTTAGAGACCAGGTGTTGCCCATTATCCCTCTCTCTGCCTGCATAGTTTAATCCAGAGGAAAGATAACATCAATACGTCTGGAATAAGACAAGCTGCAGAAGCTGCTGGATCAGCAAAGCAATGCTCTAACTGTCCGTCTGTCGGAGCTTCCATCCTAGACCAGCTGCCAACCAAGGCTTAGGGCCTGGTCTGCCCTGCCATGAAATTTAGTCTTTATGCTGCATTCCCTTGCACTAGGGTAAGGCTTGTACCCTACCAATTGTACACCTCTGCCGGAAGCCAGTCACAATGTGGGGTGTCAGGTTTGGTGAGCGCCGCCCATCATATAAAATTATTACAGTAGTCAACTGTCATCTGTCATTTACTGCCAATATAGTACCTTGCGGTGTATGGCAGAGGGGTCTTTGAGCCTGAGGAATTAAGGCCGCCTGGCTAGTGCAGTCGCCGCGAACTGTGCAGGTTAGGATTTTCTTTTTGCCCCGACAGAAAAAAATCCGACACCTTACCAAGGGATCGAACCCGGGTCTCCCGAATGAGAGTCCGGTGTTCTAGCCTCTCGGCCAGCCACTCCTCACAGTAGTCAACAAATACATGGATTTGTTTCACTACTGACAAAATGGGCACCAATGTATCACAGTGGCTACACCATCACCTGCCAGCCTGGTGGTTATCGGTTGAAATCCTCATCAAGGCTGAGGACAGAGGTGTGCTCGGGAGTCTCCTCTCACAGAGTCAAGACCATGGTAGCATCCCCCAGGTCTTCCAGGAGTTTGGAGTATTTAGGATTAGACTGGAGACAATGGGACATGTGGGATAAAACCCGGTGCAATGAAGTCAATCCCCTTGTCTTTTAAACCTGGCCATCATTTAAAGTCAACCCAGCCTAAAGTGGGTACCTGGAAATGGCTTAGGAAGTGAAGGCGGCCGGCCTGACACTGACCACATCAGGCACTGACCGCAACTGGATATAGACAGGCAGAATCTAGATATAGAAAGGCAGCAGCTAGATACAGACAGACAGAATCTAGATACAGGCAGCAACTAGATATAGGCAGACAGAAAATAGATATAGGCAGGCAGCAGCTAGATACAGACAGGCAGATAGATACAGACAGACAGAATCTAGATATAGACAGGCAGCAACTAGATACAGACAGATAGGATCTAGATATAGACAGGCAGATAGATTGATAAATAGACAGAAAGACAGTTAGAAATGAACGAACAAACTATTTTCAAAGGCTTAAGAATTGGACACGCAGGCCCGTCTGATATTCTGCTCTAAAAACATTATTTCATGCATACGTCACTTATGAAGCTAATCTTAGGCACCAACAGAACAATATGCATTAAAACGCATGGAAAACGTGCAGTAATCAATAATACATGACTCACTAAGACGGACAGGCAGGCAGACAGACAGACGATAGATGGATGGATAGACAGACAGACAGACAGACAGACAGACAGACAGACAGACAGACAGACAGACAGATAGATAGATAGATAGATAGATAGATAGATATATAGATATATAGATAGATAGATAGATAGATAGATAGATAGATAGATAGATAGATAGATAGATAGATAGATAGATAGATAGATAATCAGTATTCAGACGAACATATAAGCATGATTAAATTAAGACAGATTGCAAAGAGGAAGGGGGAGAGAGAGAGAGAGAGAGAGAGAGAGAGAGAGAGAGAGAGAGAGAGAGAGAGAGAGAGAGAGAGAGAGAGAGAGAGAGAGAGAGAGAGAGAGAGAGAGAGAGAGAGAGATCCGAGCATACAGCCATAACAATAACACAGACGGGTAACAAGCTTGTCAGAAAAGAAGCAATCAACAGACACACATCTAAAGCGGCCACGAGCGGAGAAGAAGAAAGCCAACCAAGACACAACTGCGCCGTCGGCTACAGTCTGGCCGTGTCTGAATGCATTTATTCCAACAAGCATCTCCCGCCACTTGCCGCTCTGGATGTTGGATCGGGGAAGTTGGGTTGTTTACCTACAGTGACCTTGTCTGGAGCGCTACACGTGTGCAGCCTGGCAGGGGGGTGGTCGAGGCGGGAGTGTCGGTGCTGTTTGGTTGGGGAACCTGGCACCCGGGTTTCTTGTCTGGGTCACGGCGCGAGCATGGTGGGTGTACTAGCGTGTGGTGGTATCCCCAAGTGTTGCAATGATTGGGTGTGTGATGGTGTAGTGTGGTGGTCATGTTGGGTGTAGTACGGTGTGGTGGTGCGGTTATGTGTAGTACGGTGTTGTGGTGCGGTTATGTGTAGCGCGCTGCGGTTATGGGGTTTGTGAGATGTGTGCTGTTGAGGTGCTACATAGAGCATGTACGTGTGTATGGATGTGAAGCGTGGACAGTGAGCAGTCAAGCTGGGAAAATAAAAAAAAAACAGCTGATGGCTGTGGAAATGTGGTTTCTGAGGAAAACGCAAAGAAATACCATGGACAGACAGAAAAAAACAACAACCAAGTCCCACAAGAAACAAATGAAAACCGTAAACTGATTAGAGAAATTAGACGCAACAGTCAAAAATGTTTGGACATGTTATGAGAAGAATAAAATAAATTAGAGGACTTGGTGACAACTGGCAAGACCGAGGGGAAAACCGAGAAGTAAATACCTGGATGATTTGGCCACGTGGCGTGGTCGAGACAAGAACACAGAGCTGATACACAACTGGTGATCGAGTGAAATGGTGAATCATGACCGCCCACGCTTACCGGCATGGCACATGATGGATGGAATGATTATTTTCATACATGTTCATGTAGTTTTTCATGCCACAGAGAAGATGGCTGCAGGATGTGGCGGATTATCTCCAGATGAGTGTATCGGACGCGGGGACATCTTGCTTACGACCGAGTTTTGTGTTATAGGAGCGAGGTTCTGCAAAGGACATGCTACTTACTGAATGAATGAATGAGCTTTTTATGTAGTTGTGTAGCTGTCTATCTTATGTTTGTGTTAACAATGGCTTTGCCAGTAACTTCCATTTTGTTACTTGTGTGCTCTAGTCAACTTTACCGATTCTACTTCTCGTTCATTTAGTGACTCATTCATTGTAAGTATAATGACGTGTGTGGGATGGTATCTAGCATCGGTGCGTGGGGGTGCTGTTTAGCGATATGTGTTAAGTGCAAAGATGTGCGTCGGTAAGTGTGGGGCTGTGTAATTATGTTGTGGTGCAGTGATCTGGGTGTGAGAACAATTTTGATGGGTAATCAAACAGTGCCGACCTCCCTGGTCTAGGTATTACACGACTTTCTCCGTAATCCCGTATATTCTCGAGAGTAATGTGACGTGCGCGAGAATCGGTAGCGGTTCTCCCCGCGTCTGTAACTTACGGGGTATGTGAGCCGGTCGCTCGGAAAGCAATGGCAAACTACTGAGCGTAATCTTGCCAAGAAATGAACAATGAGCTGAAAGATGCTGATGTTGACAGTGATGTTCTGTAAAAGGAAATGCGGAAAAAAAAATCAAACAAAAAGGAACCGTCATTGTGTAAGAGGTCCTTTGCAGAACGTGCCTCATCGGGGCCCATAGAAAATATTCTCAATCCTTCGCCATCAAAGTAAATAAAGTGTAGGTATATCATCGCCTTCATGTGCCATGCCGATAAGCGTGGGCGGTCACGTTTCGCCTACCAACACACAACTGGCACTATTCGCCGCTAATGCCTATGTCGGGTGACGCTCTGAGCACATATGGGCGTGTCCGGAGTGCAAGAATGATACCCCAACAGATAACTACCTAACAACAACCTCAAATGAAGATGATCTCATCATCATCATCTTGTTCCTCTTGCACCTTGCGGTGTCGACATGAAGCATAAACAGCTGGCGAGTGCCCGTTTAATGGCTTCATATATCGAGATTCCCATAGACTGTTATTCACTCTGACCATGGTCAGTCTCTTCTTCTGGCCCCATTTGATCTGTATGGAGATGATGGCAGTTTAATTTCAGACAAATAATAAATGACACTGTATAGTCATGGCGTTATAACGGTTAACTATTTCGTGTGTGTAAGCACACCAGGCAACTCAGGTATTACTGATGCAGCATCGGCTCGTGTGAAGACGAAGTATGCTGGTCGTGTAGGGAGGGGTGGGTGTACGGTGATTGGCGTGGTCTAGAATTGGTGGCGATGCAGGCATGACAGGCCTCGGTGTCAGCTGGGCCATTTGTGTGTAATACCCATACATGTTTGTGTGAGCGAAGTGTGTGTGTGTTTGAGAGAGTGAGAGCACGTGTGGGTGTTGTGTGTAATATTACAACACTACATGGCAGCCGTGTAGCATAGTGATACAGCTGCTTAGGGAGAAAAATAAGGAGAGGAGGAGGAAGAAAGCACTATGGATCAAGGTAAAGGGTTGCTGACCTCTGAATCATGACGTCAATTTAAATTTTTTAAAAGGCAGAAAGAAAAATACACACACATGCGTCTATACAGAACCGGGATAGCCATATCTACCCACCCACACACACACACACAGGTAGATCAGACAGACAGACAGACAGACAGACAGACAGACAGACAGACAGATAGATAGATAGATAGATAGATAGATAGATAGATAGATAGATAGATAGATAGATAGATAGATAGATAGATAGATAGATAGATATAATTTTATTTTCAAAGGGTAACAAATTGGGCACGTAGGCCAGTCTTACATTCGGCCCTTCCAATCACTCATCTTTCGTTCATCAGTGCATAGTGCATTCACATAGGGGAAAAAAACAATGTCAAATGAATGTTGTAAACATAAACAATGCATGTTACAATGATATGAGACAAATCCCCCACCCAACCACCCATCCCCTATCCACCCGTGTCCCCCACACACACACACCAACCACCCAACCACACACATACCCACAGGCACATACATTCTCCCATCCATCCACCCATCCCACACACATCTCCCACCCACCCACACATAAATAAACCCAGGCACACATGCATGCATCCACCCATCCATACATCCCTATATATCCTACATACCTTGGTAGGTATGTAGGTAGGTATGTAGGTAGGTAGATAGATAGATAGATAGATAGATAGATAGATAGATAGATAGATAGATAGATAGATAGATAGATAGATAGATAGATAGATAGATAGATAGATAGATAGATAGATAGATAGATAGATAGATAGATAGATAGATAGATAGATAGATAGATAGATAGATAGATAGATAGATAGATAGATAGATAGATAGATAGATAGATAGATAGATAGATAGATAGATAGATAGATAGATAGATAGATAGATAGATAGATAGATAGATAGATAGATAGATAGATAGATAGATAGATAGATAGATAGATAGATAGATAGATAGATAGATAGATAGATAGATAGATAGATAGATAGATAGATAGATAGATAGATGTAAACCTCAACATTTGTATGTTAATTGCATATCCTTTACAGGTCGTCGCAGTCAACTCCAGCATTTTTGGACATTGTAATTTCTTGACAAGTTTACGTTCAGTTTGCCATTGCTTTCTAAACGACCGGAATTCATACCATTGTATGAAAACCAGCGCACGGCGGGCTGCTTCCAAATCGCCTGCAGTAGTGTTTCGAACGCGGTATGCAGGACATCGAATTGCATTCGGAACCTCTTCGCAACATTCACCGTGTTACTATTCGTTAAAACATGTGTATTACTTATTTGGGACTGTCCTATTTAAGTAAGCCTACTAAATATTCCTGTTGAATTTTTCGCTGATGAAGTGCAAAACGTGCAAACGTTCACGGGTAGCTGTGTATGCCTACTTTCATGGAACTCCTGCTATATTTTGTGTTTATTCGCTGTTGGGTATAAGATAGGACAGCAGGCACCCCAGTTGTGTCTATACCAGTGGTTCTCAACCAGTGAGGAATCTCCCCCCCCCCCCCCCCCCCCCAACAAAAACAAAAAAAATTATTTCAAGATCGCGTTAATACAAGAACCGATTACTTGATACTGTTTTCCCTCCATACTTTACGGTTCTGTACTTCTCACCCTTTTGAAATTTGTTTTATAACGTAAGTAGACCCGCAAATCACGTTTTATGTAGACGTCTTGACTTGCTCTAGTATGGGTTATTAAATTTAGCTTCCATGCTTACGTATACTGTGTAGGGGCGGGGGAGGGGGGAATTTATAGGGAGGAAATACGAATGGATAGGGGGTGACATTCTAAACATATGGTGAAGGGGTGTATGGCAATAAAAAAAAAAAGATTGAGAACCACTGGTCTATACAGCCACTCAGACTCGTTAACGACAACCAACAAACAAATCCTGCGCGCTGTCGGTCAGACCTGTAATCCGAGCCGCCAACGTCGACGAGAAGAACCCAAACCACAGCACAACCGACATGTATCAATCACCAAGCCACTTGCAGTCGGGCGCTCAGGGGCAACGACAGGTGGAGCCGACAGCAACGCTGGCAGAAAACTATGTTTGAGACGTTCCCTTCTCTCCCCCCCCCTCCCCCCGCCCGCTTCTGTGTGCTAAAGTTATATAATGGATCCCTCTCTCGGCCTGCCTAGTTTACTCCAGAGGAAAAGTAACACAAATACATCTGGAACCACACAAGCTGCAGAAGCTGTCGGGATCAGCAAAGCAATGCTCTAACTGTCCGCCTGTCGGAGCCTCGATCCTAGACCAGTTACTGACCAAGGCTTAGAACCTGGTCTGCTCTGCCACGTCTTTAGATTGTATTTGCTCGCACTAGGGTCAGGCTTGCACCCTCCCGATTGCGATCCTCCACCCGAAGCTGTTGGCACAATGTGGGGTGTCGTGTTTGGTAAGCATCGCCCAACATTCGGCGCTAACAGAAAGCAGATAGTACTGTCTACTGTTATACGTTTTATTTAAAAATTAGTTGCATGTCCTTCACAGGACGTAGCAGTCAACCCCAGCATTTTGGTTGTTCGTGATACCTGGTCAAGTTTTACTTTCAGTAGTTTGCCATTGCTTTCAGAACGACCGGCACCTATACCTTTTTTCAAAAAAACCAGCACCGCTGTGTTTCGAACCCCGGTATACGGGATTACCGGAATCGCGCCCGTAACTTCTTTGCCACGGAGGTCGGTTTTATAACGTGAGCACATACTCATACCGGCTCACCTGGCCTAGAGGTGTAACATCTTTCTCCGTCATCCCGTGTACTCTCGTGAGTGGCGTGACGTACGGCGAGAATCTGTAGGGGTTCTGGCCGCTTGGCGTTGACTTATGGGGTACGTGAGCCGGTCGCTCAGAAAGCAATGGCAAACTACTGAGCGTAATCTTGCCTAGAATATCAACAGCAGCTGAAAATGCTGGTGATGACTCCAACGTCCCGTAAGGGATATGCAACATTTGTTTTTAAAAACATACTCATAGTGTGCCGCCTCTAGAACAGTATCTTCAGAACCACTGTTCTGAATAGGGAAGCGAAACACCCTGGTTCTCTACTTCTTTTTTTTTCTTCCAGAAGAAATATAAAATGAACATATGAGCATTAAATTGGTTTCACTGGAAGTTATAAAAAGTATGCCTGCGTGTTACATAGAACCAGTTCTAACATGGCTGTGAATCCTGGGCAATTTGTAAACAAACAACGAATTATTAGAAGCTTCAGAGATGCGGTTCTACGGAAGAATGATCAAAATCCTTTGGACTAGCAAAATGAGCAATCTGAACACTTTTTAAAGAGGTTAAGATACACAGACAACTTATCACAAACACCAGGAAGAGGCAGTCATTGTGTTTGGCCGCATGATGAGAAGACAAAAACTAGGACATATTGTTCTCGATTCGATGTCACCATTACCCTATCCCGTTCAACCTCAAGAAGTAATAATGGGATACATCCCTGGCTCATATTAACAGTCCTGTGACTGAGTCAGCCGCTAACAGCAGCTGCCCACAGTTTTACCCTCACAAGCTGATTAATTTGACGGTGATCGTTACCAACATGGGGTAATATTTATGGAAGGAGACACAGAAGAAGACAGTGAGAGGAAATCCTGGACAGCCTAGTGCCATGGCAGGGAAGACTGTCACTGCACAAAATAATACATGTTAGAGATCGATGTGAAGAAGCTTGGTCGCCCACGCCAGACGGTAAGGCACATGATGACACTGGACGCCAGAGCAGTGGCCCGGGATCCCATGATTAAGAGGTGTGCTTGCCTCATTGCGCATATACACCTGACAATCCTCGCGCCTACAGACAGGTTTCCCCAGGGATTAGTCACAGCTTAGCTTTCCCCTAGCTCCGGTCTAACCAGGGTCACACAAGTAATTTCTCGAACACCCCACAAAACAGAAAATTTCTACACGGAGAAGATAACCCTCACACCGCCGTAGTTGCTACAGACGGGGCTGATGAGTAAACGGTTCTGATTGCCCCAGGGGACATATTATCTTAAAGGCCTTCCCTAACATGACAAAAGTTAATTGCATATCCTTTACAGGACGTAGCAGTCAACCAAAGCATTTTTTTAACTGTGATTCCTGGGCAAGTTTACGTTCAGTAGTTTGCCATTGCTTTCTGAACGACCGGCACCCATACCATTTCATAAAAAACAAAAACAACGTAAGGCGGTTTGCTGCCAAATCGCCCACACAATTGACAAAATAAAGAGCTTAAAAGACAAGATTATCGACTTCGTTGCACCGGGTTTTATCCCACACAGCTTGGTCTATTTCCGCAGGGCGACCTGCCAAAAGAGCCGCACAAAGTAAGAACTCCGTAGCTCCAGCGACGACCCTTAGGAGTCTCCCAGAAAACTGCATCGTGAACCAAACGAAGCAGCCCGGAATTCTTCTTCTTCTTCTGCGTTCATCCGGAGTTTCATTTTTCGGACGTGATTGCGTTGTGCCTGTTTACAGCAGAGCTGCGTTCTTGCCGCGTTAGGCCGACACATCCGACTTCTGCGGGCATTTGTTGACTGGGTTAACCTTCCCGGGAACCCGGAATTGAACCCACAACATTGGAGAGCTCGGAGTCGGCGTAACAACTTCACACTGAGGAGGGACACCCCCCCCCCCCCCCCAACTAAACACATTTCCAAGACAACAGTCGTTGAGAAGCCACCCCCAGAGCACTCTCTATACCAGTGGTTCTCAGCCGGTGGGGAATTTCCCCCCCCCCCCCCACCCCCACGTTAGGGTTTACAAGGCGAAATTAAGATTATTTCAAGATCGCGTTAATACAAGAACCGATTACTTGATATTGTTTTTCCCTCCATACTCTACGGTTCTGTTCTTCTCGCCCTTCTGAAATTCGTTTTATAAAAGTAAGGAGACCCGCAAATCACGTTCTATGTAGACGTCTAGACTTGTTCTAGCTTGTGTTATTAAATTTAGCTTCCATTTTTACGTACACTGTGTAGGGCGGGGAGAATTTATAGTGAGGAAATGCGAAAGGGGGAGGGGGGTGACATTCTGAACATATGGTGAAGGGGTGCATCAGTTTAAAAAAAGGTTGAGAACCACTGCTCTATACCACTTGTCTTCACGCGCGTACTGTCCGTTTCCAACCAGAGCTTTTCCTCTCCATTTCTGAAAATGATCTGTCCATCGAATTATTCTTCTATTCCATGTGTCTTCCTTTTTCACGAGACGTTACCACAATCAGCCATGTGTGTTTCCTCCACGGCGATCACGCATGCGAAGACATGGAAATGTGCAAACCTGTTCTTCTTGTGTCTGGCATGAAGTAGACTTTGCCAATAACATGACACCCGGCTCCTCTATGACATCTTACAATGTAATGAAGCCGGTGATGATTGAACTATTTATTGGCCCTGCTGCTGTAACTTCCCACATACTCTGTCGTACCTTGATTCGCTTGCCTAATATTTTCACTACACAGACCTATATCTCTATTCCATCTCTTGTGGGGAAACAATCTACAGTCCTCACTCAGAAGCTGTATGGACTAATACCGAAATAAAAAAAAAAATCTTTGTTGTCTGTGAATTCTCTGGGAAAATGTGAGTTTTAACCCTTGTCTTTGATGCATTGAGCAAGACCGTCTGGCGCTGATTTTGCAACGATGGGATGAGTGCTGGTGGTTCAGAAAGAAATGGCAAACTCGCCAAGAAATCACAAACAGCTAGAAAATGTTGGGGTTGACTGCGACGCCCTGTAAGGATATGTAACTATTTTTACAATGTTTCCCCCCAGATAGACTGAGCCACGGGGACGATTGTCACCTCTCAGAATGTACCACCGCCACGGGGGACTGTGCTGTAGAGTTCCCCCACAATCTCCCTAAGCCCATAAACCTGGACGTGTTCGAGGCGAGTACCGGAACTACACACCTCCAGAGAGGCATAGACGGAACCAGGTCATGATCCAGCACAGCACAGACGCACCGGCTAGGATTAGGTCTTGTCCGGCTGGAATTAGGTCTTGTACCGGCTGGGATTAGGTTGTGTACCGACTGGAATTAGGTCGTGTACCGGCTGGGATGTTGTGTACTGGCTAGGATTAGGTCTTGTACCGGCTGAGATTAGGTTGTGTACCGGCTGGAATTAGGTCTTGTACCGGCTGGGATTAGGTTGTGTACCGGCTGGAATTAGGTCTTGTACCGGCTGGGATAATGTTGTGTACCGGCTGGGATTAGGTTGTGTACCGGCTGGAATTAGGTCATGTACCGGCTGGAATTAGATCGTGTACCGGCTGGAATTATGTCTTGTACCGGCTGGAATTAGGTCTTGTACTGGCTGGGATTAGGTTGTGTACCGGCTAGGATTAGGTCATGTACCAGGTGGGATTAGGTCTTGTACCAGCTGGGATTAGGTCGTGTACCGGCTGGAATAATGTTGTGTACCAGCTGGGATTAGGTCTTGTACCGGCTGGGATTAGGTTGTGTACTGGCTAGGATTAGGTCGTGTACTGGCTGGGATAAGGTCATGTACCAGCTGGGATTAGGTCTTGTATACCGGCTGGAATTAGGTTGTGTGCCGGCTGGGATTAGGTCTTGTACTGGCTGTGATTAGGTCTTTTACCGGCTGGGATTAGGTCTTTTACCGGCTGGGATTAAGTCTTGTACTGGCTGGGATTAGGTTCTGTACCGGCTGGGATTAGGTCTTGTACCGGCTGGGATTAGGTCTTTTACCGGCTGGGGTTAAGTCTTGTACCGGCTGGGATTAGGTTCTGTACCGGCTGGGATTAGGTCTGGGTCGGTCATGTTCCCTTCGCGTGTTTTCATGTATTGTATTGTCATCATGCTCCAACCCAATGCACAGGAAATCAATTAGAAGTAACAAAGAACATGTTACGCGCAATAGAGAAAACTAGAGGTAAAGGCGCATGGATTCATTGTCAACCTCTAGTTTAGATGTTACTCGGTTCGTTTCCTACACCCTCATCCGTGTTTCTACTTTGCGGCTGAGGCGACCTGCGTATCGTAATGGACCTCCCAAGAGCTATGCCGACTGGTAGGTCTCCGATGTCGAACAGGACGGGAAGTGACCAGACAAAGCAAAGCGAGCGACATAAACCTGTTGCCTTGTAGGTAGGTACACTGAGGCAGCCAAAGGTTAGGGAAAGCTAACACGTAAATGCCTGCTGAAGTCGAATGCACTGGGCCACAGGCTTGACAAAACAGCGCAAGCTAATTAACTTTGTAGGATGAAGAAGTTTTCCGCATGATACAGAATTGTTACCTAAACCACTGGTCTATTTCGATACACTTCTATATCTTGGTTAGTAAGACCACACATCTAGCCTTCTCAATGACGGGTAAAAGACAACACACTTGAAATTAACGTGGAACCCAAAACTACACAACAAAGACAATAGAAGCGGTGTGTTTGAGCATATCTACCAACAGATAACCCACAATGCAATCATGCATGGAACAGCGGTTGTAGCGCTTCTGTGATCGTCCAGGCGTGACGGTGTCGCTAATGGAAGGTGTTGACTAATGAAACAAAGTATAATAGATGTGGGCCGGCTTATCGTTAGGGAAATAGGTGCGCGACATGAATAATGTATAAGGCAACAGAAGTGTGCATACGATGGGGGATATATCATGTGCCAGGGCGTATGGTGTGCTAGTGTGTTCGGTCGCTGGGTAGTGCTACTTCAGATACACTTGCACTAGTATTAATTGAGGGGCAGCCGTGGCTGAGAGGTTAGGTGGCTGCCTCGGGCTAAGAAAGTTCCGGGTTTGAATCCTGATTATGGCTGAGCATTTTTTTAAAGAGCGAACTGTATCCAATGATATCCCATGTCGCCCTGATCTCTTGGGTAGTGAGATGGGATATCTAGCCTCCTCGGATACAGGCGAAAGACAGGGTGTGCTAACTGTGCACGTTAAACATCCCACGGCAGTTGGTATCCCAAGAGTCGTTGCTGAAGGATTTTATATCGCCAATTTTGACCTCCCTTTAGGATAGACGGACGATATATCGCCATACTGTGGTACCGTGTTATTTGGTTTGTTCCATAATTTGATTGTATGCCATGTTTGGTCCAAACTGACTGTTTTGTTTGACACCGAATCAGTTAAAACTGTCCGTGTACATCTTTATGTCTCCCTCTACGTCCTCCCTAGTAATTTCCCACATGTCTTATTTACAGTATTTCAACTCTTCCATTGATACCATCACTACACACCGGCCATATCCATGGCGCTCGCAATAACCACATCACCGACAAACTGTGCAGCTCAACCTTGATCAACGGGGTTTCCCGCAGGTATCCTGGCCTGTCCTGGCTACGCAATCTTCACGACAAACGTACAACATTCTAACGACTACCGTGGGTGCATTCTGTAGCAAGTCCTAGTTTGGGCCCAGTGAGCGTTTATAATCATCATCACCCTTTGACTTCCAGGTGGGCTGGTCACGGTGTTTAGACAACCGTGGGAGCCGTCCTTTCTGCGGTAATTTCGTTCCACGCAGTCCATCCATCCATCATGTGCCATGCCGATAAGCATGGGCGGTCATGTTCTGCCACCTCACTCGATCACCAGAGTCGTTGATGAGCTCCGTGTTTATGTCTCGACCATGCCACGTGGCTAAGCCATCCAGGTATTTACTGCTCGGTCACAGCGACTAATTAACTCCACGCAATTCTAGTTTCTCTTCACGGCGTGAGATATCCTCTTTGGACAATAACTACGGTGAAATATATGTGTGGCTGATACAGTAACAGAAGAGGAGCGGCTGGCCGAGTGGCAAGAATGCCGGATTCTCCTTCGGGAGACCCAGGTTCGAATTCTCGGTATGGTGTGGAGTTCTTTGTTTTTTTTTTGTCGCGGAGCAAAAAGAACTCTAACCTGCACATTTGGCGGCGACTGTACTCGCCAGGCGGCCTTAATTCCTCATGCTTAAGACTCCTTGCCATACACAGCAAGGTACTATATTGGCAGTAAATGACAGTCACATAATTAGTAATCTGAGCCTGCGATGGACCGTATAACTTCTCTACTGAGGCTGAACGGGGTTGGGGGTAATGACATAATGGAATGAATCAGTTAAGTCAGTTAATTATCAGTCAGTTTAGTTAATCAGTTAATTAGTCAGTTTAGTTAATCAGTTAATTAGTCAGTAACTTAGTTAATCAGTTAATTAGTCAGTTAGTTAATCAGTTAATTAGTCAGTCAGTTTAATCAGTTAATTAGTCAGTTAATTAGTCAGTTAGTTAGTTAGTTAGTTGTTGGCATCTTGCAGTCTTGACAGACCAAATTATGTGAGTTGGAATGTGGCCAATATTCCATCACAATGCCTGGGCAGAGCTTCAGAGAAACATGTGGCGCCCAAACGACATGATCCCTCTCTCGACCTATCTTGTGTTATCCAGAGGAATGGGTAACCAATACGTCTGGCACAAGGTAGGCTGCAGACGCTAGCAGCACAGCGTCAACCTCCGAGACCTCGCCACCACGAGCAGATGGCGAGTTATGGCCAGACCCTGACACCCAAGGGACCCGGCTTAGAGGCGTTCAGCCAAGTCCCACAGGTGAGGGCCTCGTACGAGCCCGGACCGTAAGGGCGCGCACATCTGTCAATCACAAGTGTCCGGACCTGTTGTGTAAAGCGTGCACTATCGTCAGACTCTCCACCTGACTTTTGCGGATCCCGCGACCAGCGAGAATAGGCCCGCCAGAGCTACCGCAGGGGATATTGCTTGTCTATTGTTTTGTTTTGTAAATTGCGAGCAAATCCCCCGTCCTTCCACTGTGCGGATATAAGTAAAGAAACGATAAAAGTAGTGATATTTCAATTGCGCATGCGCTCCCACCTATGCTACACCCTTCATGTGTCTTCACAAAGTCGGACTAGAGTCAAGCTCAACAGGGTCTTCTTTCCCCGCTGATTCTACCAAGCCCGTTCCCTTGGCTGTGGTTTCGCTAGACAGTAGATAGGGACAGTGGGAATCTCGTTAATCCATTCATGCGCGTCACTAATTAGATGACGAGGCATTTGGCTACCTTAAGAGAGTCATAGTTACTCCCGCCGTTAACCCGCGCTTGGTTGAATTTCTTCACTTTGACATTCAGAGCACTGGGCAGAAATCAATCAGTTAATTAGTTAGTCAGTCTAATCAGTGAATCAATTAGTCAGTTAGTTAATCAGTTAATTAGTTAGTCAGTCTAATCAGTGAATCAATTAGTCAGTCAGTTAGTTAATCAGCGAATCAGTTAATTAGTCAGTCAGTTAGTTAATCCGTTAATTAGTCAGTCAGTTTAATCAGTTAAGCCAGTCAGTCAGTCAATCGCGGCTCAAACTTCACGACAACCGGTCACTCCATAACTGCTTCCTTCCCGTGCCAGCGAAAACCCTACAGAATGCACCCTGCACCCATGAATCCGATTACTAAGTGTGAAAGAGTACCCATGACCTTTGGAAGGTCAGGCAGGCGGTTGAATCACTTGACCACGGAGACCCTGCTGCCAGGTATGACTGATCAACTCATCACACTTTGAATCTGTGTCAAGTTAGACAGAACCGGGGACAGAAGGAAAGTAGTTGGTCACCTTATTTAGAAAAAAAAAACGGATCTACATTTAGCACGCGACCCCGCAGCAGCATTAGCTTGCGGCGAGCTCGCCAAGTAGGCGACATTTTGTGACAGCAATTCACAACTGTCTGTTTATGCACAGCTTTATGTCAATCTTCACAGGCCGACGATTCACATTTAACAACCCAACGGTTCCCATACAGCCACCAGGCGCAATGTCACAAGTCTAGGGATCGGCCAACATCATATTTACAGGGAAGGGAACGCGTTTCTGACAAGGGTGGGGGTACTAAACATTAATTCGGTATTAAACATTAACTGCCACCAGAAATTTCATAGTAAGTTAAAACCCGTTGTTAAGTTGCAGAAATTACATTGATGTCAGGTCGGGGTGGGGGGAGGGGGCGTTTTAAAGACAAGAGGATATACTTCATTGCACCGTGTTCCATCCCATATGGCTGTCTTCTACCCACAGAGCAGCCTGGCCACATCATGAATTCTGTAGCTCCAGAAACGACCCCCATGAGTAGCTATGGATCACTGAGTGAACTACAAAGGGCAGTGAGGTTCATACAAGAGACAACATTGCAGATATAGAGATATTTCATACAAGAGACAACACTCCAGATATACAAATTTTATACAAAAGACAACATTGCAGATATACAAATTTTATACAAAAGACAACATTGCAGATATAGACACATTTCAAACAAAAGACAACATTGCAGATATAGACACATTTCATACATGAGACAACATTGCAGATATAGACACATTTCATACAAGAGACAACATTGCAGATATAGACACATTTCATACAAGAGACAACATTGCAGATATAGACACATTTCATACAAGAGACAACATTGCAGATATAGACACATTTCATACAAGAGACAACATTGCAGATATAGACACATTTCATACAAGAGACAACATTGCAGATATAGACACATTTCATACAAGAGACAACATTGCAGATATAGACACATTTCATACAAGAGACAACATTGCAGATATAGACACATTTCATACAAGAGACAACATTGCAGATATAGACACATTTCATACAAGAGACAACATTGCAGATATAGACACATTTCATACAAGAGACAACATTGCAGATATAGACACATTTCATACAAGAGACAACATTGCAGATATAGACACATTTCATACAAGAGACAACATTGCAGATATAGACACATTTCATACAAGAGACAACATTGCAGATATAGACACATTTCATACAAGAGACAACATTGCAGATATAGACACATTTCATACAAGAGACAACATTGCAGATATAGACACATTTCATACAAGAGACAACATTGCAGATATAGACACATTTCATACAAGAGACAACATTGCAGATATAGACACATTTCATACAAGAGACAACATTGCAGATATAGACACATTTCATACAAGAGACAACATTGCAGATATAGACACATTTCATACAAGAGACAACATTGCAGATATAGACACATTTCATACAAGAGACAACATTGCAGATATAGACACATTTCATACAAGAGACAACATTGCAGATATAGACACATTTCATACAAGAGACAACATTGCAGATATAGACACATTTCATACAAGAGACAACATTGCAGATATAGACACATTTCATACAAGAGACAACATTGCAGATATAGACACATTTCATACAAGAGACAACATTGCAGATATAGACACATTTCATACAAGAGACAACATTGCAGATATAGACACATTTCATACAAGAGACAACATTGCAGATATAGACACATTTCATACAAGAGACAACATTGCAGATATAGACACATTTCATACAAGAGACAACATTGCAGATATAGACACATTTCATACAAGAGACAACATTGCAGATATAGACACATTTCATACAAGAGACAACATTGCAGATATAGACACATTTCATACAAGAGACAACATTGCAGATATAGACACATTTCATACAAGAGACAACATTGCAGATATAGACACATTTCATACAAGAGACAACATTGCAGATATAGACACATTTCATACAAGAGACAACATTGCAGATATAGACACATTTCATACAAGAGACAACATTGCAGATATAGACACATTTCATACAAGAGACAACATTGCAGATATAGTCACATTTCATACAAGAGACAACATTGCAGATATAGTCACATTTCATACAAGAGACAACATTGCAGATATAGACACATTTCATACAAGAGACAACATTGCAGATATAGACACATTTCATACAAGAGACAACATTGCAGATATAGACACATTTCATACAAGAGACAACATTGCAGATATAGACACATTTCATACAAGAGACAACATTGCAGATATAGACACATTTCATACAAGAGACAACATTGCAGATATAGACATTTCATACAAGAGACAACATTGCAGATATAGTCACATTTCATACAACAGACAACATTGCAGGTATACTGCCTGGCATATTTCGCTGCATCTCGTCGGGTACATACTGCAGAATTCACACAACTTAAAGTAAAATAACTAGATAAATCCTTCAAGCTGAAATATACACATGTTCACACAGTAATGTCAGTTGTCTACCACAGTAATTTTAAGCTGATTAACATGTCTTTCTGTTTGCACAAAACTAGCCTATGTAGATTAATCATTATGGCTTCTGCAAACTTTAACAAGCAACTATTTTGTGTGTTAAACAACACGCGAAAGGCACTGTGTCAGAAAGTGGCCATGTGATAGATAGAGAAGGCTTGAAGAATTTATCTAGTTATTTTACTTTATGTTGTGTGAATTCTGCAGTATGTACCACCTGACGAGATGCCAAGAAATATGCCAGGCAATAAATCATGCAATTTATTGTTTGTGTCTTTCTTTCAAATTCACTACAGGAAAACATTGTTTAGATTGCAGATATAGACAAATTTGAAGCAAATGAAAGAAAAGACTTCCATGAGTCTCCGAAGAAACTGCACCCATGAAACAAATGTGACAATGAACCCATGACATTTGTGGCGCGAGGCACGCGATTTGACCACTTCGACACGTAGACCCCCTGGCGACCAGGTTTGATTGATATGTTTTCCAACTCATCACATGCCAAATGACATGAGTGACAAGAACTGCCGCTTCCCTAGAACAGACATAATTACACATGAGGACATTACACTTATCACAATCACCACTGCATGCACTGAATTTATATAGACAAGTAAACGGGTTCGTCAATTCTTGAGACACAACGAAACCATATCAGCTACCGGTGTGAGCCTACAATGAAACTAGCGCTGGCTAAAGAATTAGAGGAAAAAGATGTGGACATAGATCATGTGTCATGCCGATAAGCCCTGGTGGTCATGTTTCACCATCTCTTTCACCATCTCACACGATCACCGGTGTTGTGGATCAGCTCTGTGTTCTTGTCTCGATAGAACGTAGATCAGGTAGGGGATAATATCTCAGTATGGCTAGATCAGGCTGGAGCCAATGCTATGAGAGTTATACAGCAGAGGTTATACAGCATTACTAACCTGTGATAACACATTAACACACCAGGACAAATGTGCATAGTGGTACTAAAGGTATGACAGAAACGCTGTCATGGAGAGAACTAAACAAATTCCAGTGAATCATGAGGTGAGGAAAAGACACGTGTTGGAGAGAAAACCTGAGGACAATATAACTAGACACTCTCTTGTTTGGAACCCACAAGGGAAACAAAATTGTGGAAGACCTAATAACACACAGAGAAGAGAATTAAAGACAGAGGTGAATAATCTGGGAAGGGCATGAAAGGAGTTACAGAAAATAACAAAAGATAGGACAGCTTGGTGCGAGTTGGTTAAGGAACAAAGAGAAGAAGAAGAAGAAGAAGAAGAAGAAGAAGAAGAAGAAGAAGAAGAGAAGAAGAAGAAGAAGAAGAAGAATATAAAAGCCTGATGTACAAAGACATATGGTGAGTGTAAGCGGCACAGTTGAGTATTACACATGAGCCAAACATCTCTTGACCAATATCCCTCTCCATTTGACATGAGGAAAGCCAGAACCTTAACCCCTAATCTAGAGGCATACCAGAAATGAGTCTGCCAGTGGCAGGAGGGAAGGGATTAAACACAAACCAAACAAGATATTCTGCTGGCAAATTTACCTTTACTGAGGGGTAACTAAACAACACCTGTCAGGGCAGCCCTCCGACACACCTGGTACGGCTACCTGGTCATGTCCCAAGCTGGGGGAGAAGGCGGTGAAGAAAGGAACTGATCACCTCATTAGCTCGTACATACAATTCCTGCAGAATATGGTTGCTCCATATTTTTTATACTACGCTGATGACACTGTCTTCAGAAAGAACTACAGAAAATGATCAAGACAAATGTTGTGGAAAATGAAGAGAAAAAAGCCTCAGCTTAAATAAGACAGACATAATGGTAATAATCTAGATCGTTTGACCATGTGGTATGGTCGACATAGAGCTGATCCATGACTCTGGTGATCGTGTGAGATGACAAAACATGACCACCCACGCTTATCGGCACCGCACACAATGATGATGATGATGATGGTAATGAATGGTAATAAAGAACCAGATTGCACCCAAATGTACAATGACAATTTGGAGCCAGTACATAAATTCAAAAATAAATTCATCAAGAGAGAGAGAGAGAGAGAGAGAGAGAGAGAGAGAGAGAGAGAGAGAGAGAGAGAGAGAGAGAGAGAGAGAGAGAGAGAGAGGAGAGAGAGAGAGAGAGAGGGGGGAAGAGACAGCATGATCAGGGGAAAGTCCTGCTACTTCTGGGGAGCAAACCCCCGACCACTGCCTTGGTAATCAAGTACCCTAACCACTTCTGCCACCCTTCATCCCCTTTTGGAGCATAGGCCCTCAAATGACATACACCAGGCTGTACCTATCCTTTGCCGTCACCAGTAACTAGCACCACGTCCTGCCCAAATTATTCATCAGTGTATCAAATTCACATCTCCATGTAGGAAGACAGCAATCTGACTCCTTGTGGCTTTCTTTGCAACGTGTCATACCTCTTCCAGACGAGCCTCCTTTCCTCTTGGTTGGTAGAGTTAGAGTGTTTTCCTTATCTTTGACATGATTATGATTTTTTTTCAACACCATGAAATCAGTATTAACATCTAGGAGATTAACAACGCATTAAAAATGAGAACTGTCAAATGTTAAGTATATTCAACACTACAATATGGCGCAGAAGCCTGGACAAGTGAGACAGTATGCTTTCATTGTCTCTAGGCGCCTGAGTTTACTGGAAAGCATTAACTGGGATATTTTTGGTTCGACAAAGAGTTCACCGACCAGTAAGTTCAAAATTAGTAGTGAGTGGCCGGGCGAATGACTCTAGTGCAGCCCGCTGACCGACAGCTTACCTCTCGTTGTTAGTAGAATAAGAAATTCAGGAAACATGAAGCCGAACTTAGCATAGGAGCTGTCAAATGAGCAAGAAATACAACGGATTAGACTAGATATATGGGAACGGACACGCCCAATGAACCAAACCAGGCGAAGGCAGAAAGGGTAAGGTCTTCGACCGCAAACTATAACCTAGTGGTGTCAAGGGATCTAGAATAAAGCGGATTAAGTAGAATTAATTATGTGGTACAGCTAAAAATCTGATTGGGTAGCCCTTCGCGGCAAGGAGGAGCTATGTCACGTGATGCCAGAAAGAACCGCCAAATTAAGCGGTATATATATACGCGGGACAGAGAAGCATTTGAGGAGATAAGCAAGTTCTAGACAGCCGAGTGCAGATACTCGAAAGGCTGTTGAGACCAATAAGACTGTGGCAACTCTGGTCGGGCAGATAAATCCGAGGACCAAGAGAAAGCACGGACTTAAGTGTTGGAAAAAGAACCGCCCTAAAGAAACTATTGATTGCTACTGGCAATTGCAATCATTAAGGAAGGTCGCACAAGACTAGAGTGGGCTAAGAGGACACACGTTTGATGGGATCATCCAGAGGACTGCGTCGAACAAAGTTGGAAGGAGCCTGACTTTATTGGAAAGTGGCGAAATCATTCTGACACGGGCGGTGATCAGACAAAAGCACCCGTAGGCAGGCGAGCAATTATCCACGGGACAGGACTCCTACGTAAGTTGGTTAATTTTAATTAGAAATCTATTAGTCTGTAGTCGGGCGTGGGTAATGGTACTTAGGTTTAGGAAGCGTTGGCAAACTACAACTGACAGATAACGGGATTGACTGCGACGTTCTATAAGGAGGTAAAGAATACGTAACTAACTATTCAACCAAAATTCGCAGTGACTAGTTACGAAGTAGAGATATGAGCGCCGAAACCATGATAGGAGTGATTATGTGCTAACGTTATTAGCGGCATCAAAAGTCCCCGAATTATTTCTCAATCAAAATGTAAACACGGCGAGTACGAGACGCGACCGCTAGGTCAAGCCATTCAATGAGGCCAGGTGAATACAGCGGATGAATGGACCGCGCTTGGAGCAAAGCCTGCAGATGAAAGAATGTGCTTGTATTGTTGCCCACCCGGCAGAGTTGAATCGGGGTCAGACTGCGGCGGAGAAAATAGAGCATACAACTGGTTAGCAGTACAACCTAAAAGTAGCGGGTTCGGACCTTCATGGAGAATCGGGGGTAAAAGGCTTAAATGGCTTTAATACTATAAGGCGAGATAGGGAAATAGAGAGCGGTGAATAGATACAACTGGACGAGCACTAAGTGAGCTGAAGGGGACAGGAATGCCTTTGGATATAAACGTTACAGACAGATTGGGGGGATATATCCTGGGTAGAGAAAAGGAAACGTGCGTCCATACTTCAAGAGCTGAATATTGGAGGAGATTGGCTTATAAAGACGACAAACTATACTGCGGGGATGGATGAAGAGGCATGTTTATCAATTATCATAACTAGGGTGTTGTTAGGCGTGATATTAATCTATGTTGTCAACATGGGTTTGTGTTAATAGTTGTGTGGGCTTATGTAGTCGATGTTGACGGCCCATAATGATGGTTAATCATGAGTGGACTTATGTACTGCAAACGATTATAATGATTGTAGGAGTTTTAGTGTAAAGGGGCATTTCATATATGTGATTTGTGGGCAGTATCTGGTCCCATCTTGTTGTCTTATAATTACTGTTAGGGTACCAAGCTGCAATGATATTGTTGATGATGTAGATTTATGTTGTTATTAATAATGGCTATGATATTAATACATGCTGTTGAGGACGACGATGGCGCCAATGATAATGAGACATGGCGCTAGTACATGTCACTGGTGTATTGTGTTGTCGGCCTCGGGGACAGAAGTGTTGTTGTTACCTGATGTAGTTGTTAATATGTGGTCCAGTTATCAGCTGTTGTGTTATGTGTTCGGTGCGGGGAAACCCGGCCGGTGTGGGCAAGCGGGTCAGGAGTTGTTGTCTAGGGTTGTCTAAAGCCGAATTGTATGTGTCTGTCCGCTGTGGAAAGACTGTCAGTGTCGGCGTGGGTATTGTATTAATGTCACATGATTATTAAACTTGGTAAAGTGTTTGGGGGATTATGGGTTGATGTTGGCATCAGGGGACACTGGTTGATGGTGTACGACCGCCCAGGCAGTGATGGAATATCACTGACCCGATGTCAATACACGTAGCAGAAGACGAGGGTGAGTAGCAGGTTAATGACACCCGATGATGCTGTTCACATAGTCAAGGGTGTCTTTTTGTTTAATTTTCAGGTTGTCGCTTGATCGATTGCCTGGGTAAACTAGTGGGCGGTCATTTGACGGTGGAAGTTGGTTGTGTGCATCCTTAGTAGATTTATATACTTTCTTGTCAGACTTGCATACTTTATTATTATATTCCCCTGATTGATATGTGACTAGTTATTGGTTTAATTGCGTGCAATTCCTTAGTTTGATGGTATTATCTTGATGCTAGCTACCTGACAGCATTCTTCCATAATTGTTTGAATTGTTACCGCACGACACTTTGTATACTTTGTAATGTCTTTTGAGAAGCAAATAAACTTGATTCAGTGTTAGCTTATTCTTATGATTGCCTGTACTATTGTCGGTTAGGATAGTGTTGTATTCGTGACCTGCATACCTGTATACTTGTGAGGTTGGTAGATAAAACCAAGGGTAATCACAACTCAGTGGTTATCTCTACAACCGGAAGACGGACAATCTTTATCTTTCAATTCTTTATTCTCTCCTCCACTTCTCTCTCTCTCATCTCTCATCTTCGTGCTATCACACAAGGAACAAGCTTTTAGAGGCCCTGGAGGTGTGGATTTACAGAGGGATATGTTGTATTTCATGGAAACAAAAACAACCAAATACAGACATTCTAGAGAAACGGGTAATGAAAAGAGAGTTGATAGATGACATTTTAAAAAAGAGGCAAGTGAAATATTTCAGCCACGTTAAAAGACAACACTCTCATAAAAACCACACTGGAGGGTAAGGTTGAAGGCAAGCGAACAAGAGGTAGACAGCGATACAAGTGGGAAGATATCAAGAGATGGACGGACAGCAGTCTGACAGAATCAGCCAACCTTCATTGTGGAGAAGGCACATGATTGATTGATAGTTGATTGGATTTTGCAACTAGTGTCCTATGTGATGGGACAGCCAGCCCCAAGACAACCAGCCCCAAGACAACCCCTTTTAGCTGCCTGGAACAACATGCACTGCAGGTTACAGTGTTACTGTCTGACCTTCTTTAAAGGCTCCAGCAACACATGGGCAGCCTCAACCACCATCACTATAAATCATAACTCGTTACCTAACAACTTCATTAAAAAAAAAAAAAATTAACAGAACCAAGTCCTTAGAGCCAGAAAATAACAAAGCCATACATGATAAACAAAAACTACACAAGTACACAGATCCATTCCATGCAGACATATTTACACAAAACTGTTTGAGTAATTGACAGTTTCTTTCACATTAGCGGCTTTGTTTACAAATGTGAAAAGTCCAACAGAAAGGTTGGGTCGGCATGTGTGTGCAGACTCTGTTATTACAAGCATTTTAATCATGTGTGTTAGTGGTAAAGAGAAAAAAGTATAGAGCAGGTGACAATTTGGTGGTTACTTCTTCACATGCTAGATCATTGTAGTATGAGGTGTAGTAGCTGGTTGTCTTCCAAGAGATCTCTGGCATGCCTATTATGAAACTGAACTGACATGGGGGGGTGGGGGGGGGGGGGGGGGGGGGGGGGGGAAGAGAAATCTCAGTTTGGGAGAAAAGAATGAGGGACCTCTTCTTTACTTGGACAGGGAATGGGCTTTCAAATGGCTGGAATCACAGCATTATACCAACGTGTGTGTACTAAGTGACTCAATGAGCACGATTCAGAAGGTCGAAGCTGGACGTAGACAGTGGACTGAGGCGCTGCAGAAGTGTTGTCCGTAAAGTCACCTTCATCTTCATCCCGGGACATGTGGGAGTTGAGGGAAATGAACGAGCTGATAAGCTGACTGGCTCTGCACCCCCTGTATATGGCAAGCCCATGGATCGTGCCGATGTTATTAACGTCCTCAAAGATATGGCGAGAACAGAGGACTTTGATGTCAGTGAATCCGCATCGCTGTTCAGGATGAAAGACTTGGGAGTAAGAATCGGCACGGCCAGACGCGAGAGGTACATCGGGAAAACGAGGTGCCTCGTCAACCAACACAGAACTGGCACTATTAGCCACCGGACGCTGATGCATATGCTGGGGGGGGGGGGGGAGATCTGAGCACCTATGGACCTGTCCGAAGTGCAATGCAGATACCCCAACTGATAACTAACTGAAGGGAATGGGAGACAGCGAGAACTTCCTCTCAATTCTCTCTATTGGGAATGGGAGGAAATCTCATCACTCTCCTCAATAGGAGGTCCTGTAATTTAAGAAGAAAAAAAAAACTACAACACTGTAAATTAGCTTTAACAGACAACAGAGACATAACCATCTCTCTCTCTCTCTCTCTCTCTCTCTCTCTCTCTCTCTCTCTCTCTCTCTCTCTCTCTCTCTCTCTTTCACAAGGGACAGAAATAGAGACAAAGTTTACTTTATACAATGAAGACCTACAGCAAAGGCTGAAAGTGGTAAACATCATCAGAGGTTTTAATCGTAATTGGAGATATGCAAACAAAAGTAGAGAAACATTAAATGTGAGCAGATTATAGGGCAGGCAACACAACAGACGTGGTAGCAAAGTTGATAGGGAACTGCACTAACAATACAACAGCATGCGGGTTCGACACTTTGGCTCGCCGCCTTAAAAAAGTGACGGGAAAGATTGGCCAAATATTCCTCAGTGCATTCATGTGACGGCCGGAGTTCCTCCGTGCATTCATGTGACGGCCGGAGTTCCTCCATGCATTCATGTGACGGCCGGAGTTCCTCCGTGCATTCATGTGACAGCCCTTTTATATCACAGACCAATACAGGAAACTGCTTTGGGACACATTTCTCCTTCTTCTTCTGCGTTCATCCTGACTTTTTTTTCCGGACATGATTGCGTTGTGCCTGTTTACAGTAGAGCTGTGTTCTTGCGCCGTTAGGCTGACACATCCGACTTCTGCGGGCATTTGTTGACCGGGTTAACCTTCCCGGGGTGGGACACATTTAAAACAAAAGGGCAACATGGAATGTGAAACAGACATGACAGAGGAGAGTTTGATATATTTTTGTGAAGAGAGCCCTCTCATTATCTGTAACACACTTTTCCAACATACACCTAGTAAACTCTATGTGCGTAAAAGCCCTGTAGATAGACAGATAAACTAATTAGATAATGAATTAATCTGACCCAATTAATCCACTGACAGGTCTACGCGTGTCAGTCTTTCCAAGCAAGGATACAGATTCAGATAAGTACCTTTAATTAGTTTAATATTGTCATAGTGTGTTTCATGTAGGTTTGTGTCGGTTTGTATTTGATTGTCCTGTGCTGACGTAGGCTTTGGCCGCAACGTCCAATTTGTCTCTTGTAGTCGTGTTTTAGTAAAGCTCACAATCTACTTCTCGTTTTTTGGGGCGAGTCATTCATACTCCTTCTAGTGAACTGGATTGATGTTTGCGTATGGATTCGCTTCATTTATTACCAGTGTCCGTCGCCATCAGGCGAATCCACGCCAACTTCTGAGGTACTAGTAATTTAAGTCCCCAAGTCAAAGACGAAAAGTTAAAATTTTCATCCAACTGATGGTGTAGAAGTTGAACCCGCTATCTCAGAATCAGCATACTGGATGTTTAAACATGGGCGCTCTTATCGATTCGGCCTAGAGGTCCGCATGGCCGAATGGGTAAAGAAATTGTGCTGATTCCGAGGTAAGTGGTTCAACCCCTAACGAGACGCTGGACTAAAATGTTGACCTATTGTCCTTGACTTGGGGACGCAAATTACAAGTACCTCTGAAGTCGGAGTGGGTTCACCCGATGGTGAGGGACACATAATTGGGAAAGCGAATCCACACGCAAAATTCAGTCCATCACTGCTATAAATAGTGTGAATGGCCTGCGCTTGAGTTCAAAGCGAACGAGCAACAACAAAAAATGTTGGCCATGCAAACCTAATGCAGTTGATAAAATGGATATAATAAACAGATGAACTGAGTGTATAGAAGGCCTAGTCTTGGACAATACCAGTAACAAACCAACACTAACTCTCATGACCAGGGACAGAAAGAAAAACCCCTGGGTGTCAAGTTTTTATAGCACCTGGACATTTTTACTTAGTGTCTGAAATCCCAATCATTTTCTTTGCTGTATTGGCAAAACAAAAATGTTAGCGCCTGAAGTTTGTTTAGTTTCTTTTTAACTCCGAACAGGATGGCCCAAGCAAATAATGGCTGGCATGGAGAGTACTATCAAAAGAATGTAACAACGAAAGGCTACAGGTGCTGATAAAATCATGGGAATGGTCAAATCTCTACCCAACTTTGGCAATTATCCATCCATCATGTGCCATGATGATAATCGTGGGCGGTCATGTTCTGCCATGTCACTCGATCACCAGAGTCGTGAATCAGCTCCGTGTTTCTGTCTCGACCATGCCACGTGGCCAAGCCATCCAAGTATTTACTTCTCTGTCTTCCCCTTGGTCTCTTCCCTTCGATCTTGCCAGTCGTCACCAAGTTCTCCAATTCATTTCTTCTCATAACATGCCCAAAAATTTTTGACTGTCGTCGTCTAATGTCTCTAATCAGTTTATGATCTTCATTTGTTTCTTGAAGGACTTGTTCATTGGTTTTTCTGTCTGTCCATGGTATTCTTTGCATTTTCCTAAGAAAACACATTTCCATAGTTGGCAATTATACTGTAACAGAAATATGCAATTACATGTAATACTAGAATATCCCCAGGGAACTGAACACATCCATTTTTAACACACAGCACAAGAAACCAAAAGCTATCAAAATTCAAAATAAAACAGTTAAAGTAGCCTAAGGACAGCTTGGTTTTCATAAAAAGAGCAGCACCAGAGGAGCCGCAATTTGTTACGGGATTAAAAAACATGATGCATGTCCTTTGCAAAATGTTGCGATCAATCCCAGGCTGGCTTTTTAAGCAATCTTATGTTCAGTAGTTTGCTATTGCTGAACGAACGAACGAAAATCTTTATTTTCAAAGGGTTTAGAATTGGGCAAGCAGGCCCGTCTGACATTCTACCCTTCTTCTCTATTTCCTCTCATACGTTCTTTCATTCAACATCTCTTATGAAGCAAACCTTTGACAACAAAAGAACAATATCTCTGTTCACAGACAGAGAAAGAGGAAAAGAGAGTTTAACCACAAAGACTCACCATACATCTTCCCTTCGTCTGACAGGATAATTTTCCTCCTCCCACATGGTGGGTAGATAGCCAGGGCTTCCTGGAAGCTCTGCTCAATGTCTGGACTCCAGACACCCTCAGCATCAGACAACTCATCTCCAGAGTTGCCCTTGCCCTCACTGCAGTTGCTCAGCGAGTCCAGGCCCCCTGCATTGGGATTCTCGCCTGCAGTGCTACTCCAGGCGGATGACATGCCTCATTGGCAACCTTTAGAGGAAACAAATGTCCATTAACATTTTCTATCCAGCTTCAAATAAGGCACCAATACAAATAGGAAGAAGTATGGACAGGGCTGATATTTTTTTTTAGCTCGCTCGCTTTGAACTCAAGCGTAGTCCATACACACTACTCCTAGTAGTGCTGAACTGAATTTTGTGTGTGGATTAGCTTTCCCTATTACCAGTGCCCCTCACCATCAGGGCAACCCACTACAACTTCAAAGGTACTTGTAATTTACGTCCCCAAGTCAAGGACGAGAGGTCAACATTTTAGTCCAGCTGTCTGGTGTAGGGTTTGAACCCCTTGGTATCAGCACACTGGATGTTTAAGAACATGCATTCTTATCCATTCGGCCATGCTAACCTCAGGCTGACATGATCAATACAGGTCCTCTGCTAGCAGATATTGACCAGACTCCAACACTTAGCCCGACTACATGAACTCGGTGTAAAGTCTGGTAAAGGACATCAATGTCCGCCTTCTTCAGGGTTAAGACAGGAGATGTTCTTCTTTCGTTCGCTTGAAATTTGTCTATAACTGCAATGTTGCCTCTTGGATGAATTTCACTGTCTTTTTTAGTTCACTCAGTGGTCCATAGAGTTTATCTTCCACTGTTGTTTCTCTAAGTCCAGAAGGATTTGCCTAGATATGTCATATTTTGGGCAGTCTTGGAGTATGTGCTCTGCTGTCTGTGACGCCAATCCACATATGCAGCATGGCCTGATTCAATTATCTTGAATTTTGTATACATATGGTTGCGTTAATTTACTGTGTCCTGTTCTGAGGTGCAGAATAATATTTTTGTTCTGGTCTGTCCATAACGTGGTAGTTGTCTTAAGCAGGTTTTGGTGGTTTTCTGACTGATTTGATCATTCTTTTCTTTTGGTGGTATGTAACAGGTACATCAGGTTGTTCTTCTTTTGCTTCTTCCATAGCTAGTCGGTCAGCTCTCTCATTTCCAGGTACTCCACAGTGGGATGGTATCCACTACGCTGAATGCTAAGTTCAGAAAGTAGTGTCCATAGTACTGGCAATTTCCCAGATAGGAGCACCTCAAGTACTAAGACAGGAGACATAAACCAACTCCTCATGGGAACAGCGAACAGAAATACTTAGGGATGGCTGCTGCATCAGATGACTGCAATGTTTAGAATTCTTTTTTGGGTTTAATCTGTGTGTGAAATCAACCCTTTATTGCAAAGAGCTCCGAACATAGGTGATTTATCTTGAGTTTAATCTGTGCATGAAATCAACTCTTTATTGCAAAGACCTCTGAACATAGGTGATTTATCTTGAGTTTAATCTGTGCATGAAATCAACCCTTTATTGCAAAGAACACACTTACACAGGTGATTACCTATGTAATTTACTGAACAATAATTAAGACAACAGACAAGAATATGAGTCAGTGGGTGTCAAATTGTAAACACTTCACATTACAAATAACAGCAAGACTTTGGTTACATGAAATGGGGTGATTATTAGTATTTATTATCAATAATTATTATTTCTCTGCTGCCCACTTTCTGGAAGTAACCCAAAACAAAAACATAAATATTAAATAATTAAAATATGTCTTAGAAGGCCCTATCCATCGGGCTATTTCTTTTATGAAACCTATGGCTAAATTAAAATAAAATTTTAAACGGTACGTCAACGAAGAACCTGCGGTAATATAATAATAAATATTTAATAATAATCACACCTGCAAAGGAAAAGACAAGTCTGGGGAAACCTTTCCGATGTGCATTTATATTGTAAGTTTTACACCAACTTTAACATAAGTTCAGTAAGCGATTTGCTTCCTTAATGCAAAAAGCTATAACGAAGTCATATTCGTTAAGTTTACAGCACTGTAAAATTCAAATGAAATGACTTTCGAGTTCAAAAGTCATGGGAAACGGCACAGAACGAATGAAGGGTATCTCCCACGGATCATCATCATTACAACCACCAGATCAGAACCGGAAAACTAACCTGAAACTAGCAGCCATATTCCTTGCCTAGATGTCGTTTTTAGGGGCAAGGGAACCCCTGTGTCTTGTTACTGTCTAGTTTACAAGTGAAAATACTTCTACAGAAGTAAATTCGCCAGTTCAAAACAGCGATGACAAGCAAAGGTGAGATATCCGGAAGTTCGATCTCAAAGAATGACAAGCATTTCAGAGATTTGAACCGCGCACGGCCATTGCCGTCATTCCCATGGACAAATCCGCGAATTACAGCAAAAATATGGCGAAACCGGTGGAAGATAAGTTACATACACACCTTTCAAGATCTCCAGAATGTGTTTGTGATAGTTTTATAACTGCTTTAATGGAATTAAAGAGTTCTGGAACTTGGCAAATGGTATGCGAAGTATACAAAGAATCCAGACAACGCAGCTGTCCCGTGCGCATCCTGCTCGCGCAACTTCTGCCCGGCGGGGAAAGGAAAACTAAATTAACTCTTTCTGTCTCAGATAGTTATTACTTTAACCCTAGCAATACATAGATTTGAAAAACTTCACTATAACTATCTAAGACAGAAGGGATTACATTAAATATTGCTAAAGATTATTACAAAAGATCATAAATGTTTGATGTAGAAGAAGCGTTAGTACTTCAAAGACAAACAGGGTTAATGTAACTGCCTGGGACAGAAATTGGACACTATAAACAAACTGTTTATTTTACAATCCCAACCTTTAATTAATCCCTATTGGAGAACTAACAATGAAATTTAGTCACTAGGCTCTTGTTTGTACTTCATTAATTGTAGTTGTGCTTTTGATTACATGTTGAAATTAGTGTTTGTTTTATCACATGTTGGCTGTTGTATTTTCCGCCCGCTGACAGAGCTTACCGTGTGGGTAAAGACGCTTTTCAATTCAACAGGTCTTCTTCATTCCGTATGAGTCATTGTTTTGGTTGATCTTTACTCGACATTTAGCCTAACCGTTCCCCACCTAATCAGTGTCGTGTTTTTTTTTTTTTAAAGCACAGGATGATTGAGGCGCGCTAATAATAATTCACAACGGGAAAACACTAACAAAAAACGATACAGGTTGTTGCTCTTCCATCTTTCTTTGTAATCTTAACCTCCTAGCTGTATTTCCCTTCTATTATTGTTGCTTTGTTAGTGTAGATACGCTTTCTTGTAAAAATACGTGTACACACTGTGCTTGTGCGCTATTTTTGTAGAAATGCAAACATTCAACCCTATGGCTGATACTGATACCTACGTTTAGGTGTAAATTGTTAGGCCTTCACAAATTACTGTCCACGGCATTATGTGGTGAGGTGGTCGATTCCCTTCCTCCAAGAAATTCCTAGAAAATTCTGAAAATTACCGAGAACCCATTTGAAGAGGCTGGACTGACCCCAGAGCGGTATTAGTCGTTGGGTTGGGGGGGGGGGGGCACACACCTGCCACTGTGGTGGATTCGATTCGATTATTGATTATACTGTTACCCCTACCTCGCTCTACCTCAAAGGGAAGTTATATTAGGGTCCATCCCTGGCTCATATTAATAATCATGTGACTGAGTCAGCCAAATAGCGGCTGCCCGCTGTTTTACCCTTACAGGATATTAATTTGAAGGTGGGGTAATGGCTCTTCATGATACATCGAACCCGCGACATTATATTGTCACGACAATTTTAGAATCGTTCTGGAACATTTAAATTCAAAGACTTCGAATTTCTTCTTCAACATTTGTAAGATGCTCCGTGATTGACAGCCATATGTTGATAATACATCAGGATGTTACAAAGGACGCAGAAAAGCAGACAGAACAGGGAGAGAGCAAAGAATTTGGGCGACTTTTAGCTAGCAACTCTTACCGCACAGAGTAAAATGCCAGCAGACGTTCATTAAGTTGCCATTAGTCCGGGAGTTTTCCGTTGGATACTGAAGGAGGGGGGGCGGAGCACGTATGGGAATGTCCCGCGTGCAATGGTGGGTTTTTTTCCCCCGCTGGCTTTGAACTCAAGTGTAGTCCATACACATGCTACTACTTCTAGTGGGCTGGCCTGATTTTTGTGAATGTTAGCTTTCCCTATTACCAGTGTCCCTCGCCTATCAGATGAACCCACTCCGACTTCTGAGGTACTTGTAATTTAAGTCCCCAAGTCAAAGGACGAGAAGTCATCATTTTAGCTCAACTGATCGATGTAGGGATTGAATCCGCTACCTCGGCATCAGTACACCGGAAGTTTGAGAGCGAGCGCGCTTATCCATTGGTTCTGGATGCTATATTTCATATATCCATATGTCTATCGGGTAGTAAAGGACTATTTTCTTCACTTTCAGGGGACCACTGTCTGTAGAAAAGAAATGGGCTGTGCATATGTCATCTTATGTGCCATGCCGATAAACGTGGACTGTCATGTAACGCCATTCAGAGTGGTGGATCAGCTCCGTGTTCTTGTCTCTACCATGCCATGTGGCCAAGCCATCCAGATATTTACTGCATATGCACATAATTATAAAACCATCCAAAGCCGGGAAGGTTAACCCGGTCAACAAATGCCCGCAGAAGTCGGATGTGTCGGCCTAACGGTGTAAGAACGCAGCTCTGCTATAAAAACAGGCACAACGCAATCACGTCCGGAAAAGAAAAAAAAAAACTCCGGATGAACGCAGCAGAAGAAGAAGAAACCATCTAAAGAAACCCGCGGAACTAAAATAGCAACAGACAATAGAAGGAAAGTAACGGCATGGTGCAATGAAGATACGAAACAGTCATCATCATCATGTGCCATGCCGTTGAGCTTATGGATGGCGGACGCCTCAAAATGGCGGAACAACGTTTGTTCAAGGCGTCGGGGACGGCGTGGTGGCCGCAAACGGCTAGGAATACGTGGTGAGGTAAGAAGTTTTAGACTTAAATGTGGCAACAGTGACATGGTTCTCGTTGAATAACCATATTGTCAACACTCCAACACCAACGGTACATCTCTGTTCATAGACTGTGGAAAGAACGCAGGCAATGAATTACCTGGGGATACGTTTTGATCGAAGCCTTGCTTATAATGAACACATAGACAGGGTGATAACAAAGGCCAAGCGGGGTTTTGCTGCGATGCGGGTGATGGTGGCAGCAAACTGTGAGCAGCGTCATCTATTTCTTCCATACCAGGGGCTGGTCATGTCTGTTTTTGAGTATGCGATGGCGATCCTGACTCTCAGCCGTAAGCAGATAGAAAGGATGGAAAGGGCACAGAACGAAGTTATGCGCATTATTCTTGGATGTATAAGAGATGCAGCATTCAGGGCGATGCGCTACCTTCTTGATTTTCCAACCATTGAAGACCGATTACAAGTTTGCAGAGCACGTGCCTACCTCAGAGTTAACGCAAACACACAACATCCACCAAATAATACTATGTGTGTTTATTTATGTAATTGTCTTAGCAGCCTCAACGGTTCTCCCCATTGATTTCTTGTGTTTACGTGTGCAGCATTAGAACCGACTAATCATTTCTCTTCTTTAAATGTTACGGTCTGATGTGTTTGTGTGTGTTATTTGACCTATGCTGGTTTAATATAAATTATGAGACCTATGGTGCTATCTCAATGGTTTGATAGGAATTCTGTCCGTATTCCGTAGTTGTTGGGTTCATCTTTATTTTATGTAGAGAAGAACGAGGAGAGATTAGAACAAGAATCGCCATGGCAAATGTAGCCTTTTGCAAAATGGAAAACATTATCATCATCTTCCACTTTTGCCGTTAAGAGTCGTGGGGAGGAATAACTGGCTCTCCAGCGCCCGATGGATGGCACTGGATAATGACTAATGTCATTCCGTGTGATTGTACAATGTCTTTCATGTCGTCAATCCATTTTCTTTTCGGGCATCCTCTTGCTCTCGCCGCAGATAATACACACTGAATAATAAAAAAAAAAAAAATATCAATTGCAACGAGAAAAAGAGTGTTAAGGTGCTACATAGAACCTGTACCCGGGAAGGTTAACCCGGTCAACAAATGCCCGCAGAAGTCGGATGTGTCGGCCTAACGGCGCAAGAACGCAGCTCTGCTGTAAACAGGCACAACGCAATCACGTCCGAAAAAAAAACTCCGGATGAACGAAGAAGAAGAAGAAGAACCTGTACTTTTGTAGGATGTGAAGCGTGGACGACGAACAGACAAGCTGAAAAACATCTAATGGCAGTGGAAATGTGATTTCTGAGGAAAATACAAGGAATACAATGGACAGACAGTAAAACCAACGAGCAAGTCCTACACGAGACAAATGAAAGCCGAAAACTGATGAGAGAAACTAGACGTAGAAAGTCAAATTTTTATTTATTATTTTTTTTTTGGGGGGGGGGGGGGGGGGGGGGGGGGGGGGGGGGGGGGGGGGGGGTTTCCTCCTTTAAAAGTGTCGTCCCTGGAGTGAGGAGATCGACACCCACATTATAATATTATTTTTTTTTCCCCTCAATATTCGGAGAATCCCCCAGCTTCCCTCCAAAACACTCCCTCCCTATGGACACCCTTTTTCCCATCACTCTCACACTGTCGTACTATGCCCCCTTTCATACTTCCCAACGCAAATATCAACAACTCTTGCTTCTAGAAATAATAAAAATTAAATTTTTTAAAAAAAAAGGTAACGTGTATGAACGTGGGATGCAAGAAAAAGTGTTACGTTTTCTATAAAGGTGTAGACTCTGTCTCTCAGACATCAACTCAGTCAGCTGATCACAGCAAAGATAACCACAGCACGTTACGTCAGAACAAATGTCTCACCCGTTTCCGGGACCATCTTGCCCGGGTAAGCTTTGCTCGTAGACCTCTGGAAACCAAATTTTTGAACATCCGAAATAGACCCGGTGGTATTAAAAGTTAATCAGGGCCGGTTGCCTCACACAATGTCCGTTCCTAATGTTCCTAACAAAAATGCACAAATCTTTTGCAGGTGACGCAGTTATTAGTTAGTTAGTAACAGATCATCCTCGTTGCACATCGAACCACTCAGTTCATAAGTGCTAAATTTCTAATGTTAATTGTTACTGTACAACACTAGGGACTATTAGCCGGTTCTCGGTT